>CM033689.1:14509863-14874130 GCA_019514585.1 Dendrobium officinale
AAGAAATCTAGAAGGAAGAAAGAACAAGAGTGAAGTAATCTCAAATCACAAGTAGGAAATCTTACCTTTGAACACAATGCAAGGCCTTCAAGCTACACTGGTAGAAATCGTTATTTGACTGCTCTCTCTCACTCTCTCCTTTACTCTTCTTCCAATAGGCATGAAGATCAATGAGCAAAAAGATATTGAGTGGCAGTATAGTTTGAAGTATATATACAAAAGACAAGAAAAACTGCCCAAAAACTACAAGTTTTCAATTCTGTACGCAGTGGATCGTTCTCGATGATTTTACTTAAAGTGTTGGAAATAATCCTAATGTATATTGATACGAACTATGTTCGTACACGCTCATCGTCCCTTACGAACTATGTTCATCCGGTACAAAATGGTTATTACATAAGTCGGTTCCCAAAATTTTACAGGATGTAACCAACTGACGTAAGTCGGTTAAGTTCATCCTAGGACAAACATGATTCGTCCTGGGATGATTTTATACAGAGCATTTTGTCTAGGGCCGAAAATTAATTTCGTCCTATATGATCGCATACAGAGAGTTTCGTCTAGGGACGAAAATTAATTTCATCCTGTATGATCTCATACAGAGAGCATCGTCCTGGTACAAACCATAATTTTCATCTGGATGAACAGTGCAAGGTGAGAATCCAGAGATGCTCGTCCCGCGACGAATATTAAATTCATCCTGGATGATCAGGACTTAGAAATTTTTCTACTTGCCTGTTCGATCCATTGCTCTTTCGAGGGGTTAATTGACATGATTGTCCCGTACCAACCAGGTTCGTCCCGTACGATCAGTTTAAAAAAAGTGTTCCCCAAGAGTGCGTGTTGTGATTTTTCACTCAATTACAATCACTCCCTCTCATTTCAAAAACTTGTAATTTACAAATGAATAATTTGAAGTCTTCATCGCTTGGAGTTGATTTTTCTGAAATGTTAGTACACACTAGAGCAAAAAACAAATCTTCCAAAAAAGTGTAGGAGATATATAAAACAATAATATTTGAAATCATCAAAACAATACAAGTTGCAAGAATGTAAAACATGCAAATAGCAACTCTCTCTACAGGAACCAGAAGATGAGACATTGAAATTTTGCTTGATGGCAGACGACAATCTTGATCAAGATGAGGTATGTCAACTTTCCTACAATCAACTTCTTGAAGTTTTAGAAAAACTTCATGCATCATATATAAAATTAAAGAAACACATGATAGCTTGAATTTAGAATTCTTGAATCTACAAAAAGAGCATGAAATTTTGACTAAAGACCATCAAACGATTGATTCAAATCATATGACTTTACTTGATGAATTTGATGAGTTAAATAAAAATCATTGTGAATTAGTTGAAAAGCATGATGAATTAAAATTTTCACAAATATCACTTGAATCTGATTTCAAGAAGTCTAAAGAGATGGAGAAGAGTTTGAGGATTGAGAATGAGATCTTAAAAAGCACAAATTTGAAGATTCAAAATGAATTAGATACATGCAAGAAAACTAGGATGATACCTACTTTTGATCAAAAGCCAAAACCTAGGAAGAGGCACTATAATTCAAACCATTTAAGAAACCCTTTTCCTGGAGCTAGATATTTTACATGTGGCATGCTAGGACACATCTCACACACTTGCACTGTTCACTATAGTACACATTGGGTGTGGAAACTCAAGGTGCATGATTCAGAGCATACCACACATGCATTGCATTCTACTCTTCATAAGAAGTAACCCAAACCTGCTTGGGTTCCTAAATCTAACATTTGATAATTTTGTAGGAGGTCTCTCACAAAAGGCCTCATGAGAGTATGTGGTACCTGGACAGTGGATGCTCTCAACATATGACTGGTGATGCCAATCAGTTTGTTGTACTAGAGTCCAGGACTAGAGACAAGGTTACTCTTGGAGACAACACCACCAAGAAGGTGGTAGGCGCAGGTATAATTAGTAATTCCAAGAATCTTATGATTGAAAATGTTTTGCTTGTAGATGGATTGAAGCACAACTTGCTTAGCATTAGTCAACTCTATGACAAAGGCTTCATCGTGCAATTCTTTACAAATTCATGCATTGTAAGTTTAAGTAACAACACTATTTTGCAGGGAAAGAGAATCAACAATGTCTAGATGCTTGATTTAAATAACATTGAATGTGTTTCTTCATTTTGCTTAAAAATAGTGATTGATAATTCATGGTTATGGCACCGGAGACTTTGTCATGCAAGTATGAAAAACCTTAGGAAAGTGACCCAAAAAGATCTAGTTAGAGGTGTCCCCAAACTCAAGTTTTTAAAAGACCACCTTTGTGATGCCTGTCAACTAGGAAAGCAAGTCCACTCCACCTTTCACCCCATTAAGGACATTAGCACCTCTAGACCTTTAAAAGTCCTTCACATGGATTTGTTTGGACCCATTAGCACTGCCAGCTTGGGAGGAAAAGTCTATGGATTTGTGATTGTTGATGACTACTCGAGGTTCACTTGGACTAGATTTCTTTCACAAAAAAATGAGTCTTTTGAGGAGTTTAAAACATTTTCTACTTGGATTCAGAAAATGCTAGGTTGTGAGATCTTGACCATCCATAGTGATCATGGGGGAGAGTTTGAGAATGAAAAATTTGGTAATTTTGTGAGGACAAGGGAATTAGCCACAACTTCTCAGCTCTTAGGACCCCTTAGCAGAACGGGGTAGCTGAAAGAAAGAACCGGACCTTGGTGAAAGCCGCTAGATCCATGCTTGCTGAGTATTCACTTCCAAAATACTTTTGGGCTGAAGCGGTTAACACATCTTGTTATGTGTTGAATAGGGTAAACGTTAGAGTCAAATTAGAAAAGATACCCTATGAGATCCTTAAGGGTAGGACACCTAATCTTTCCCATCTTCATGTCTTTGGTTGTAAGGTTTTCATTCACAATAATGGGAAGTCTCACTTGGAAAAATTTGATCCTAAATCTGATGAAGGAGTGTTCTTGGGATATTCTAGTGTTGGGAAGTCTTTTAAGGTGTTTAACAAAAGAACTTTAATGGTGGAAGAGACTACCCATGTAGTATTTGATGAGTCTGATCCTAAGAAACATAGAGTTGAGGATGATGATGATATTGGAGAGATTACTAGTGGAATAAAAAATTTGGGGAAGGAAGTAGGTCACCACAACATAGAAGGAGTAGGAGATGTCCCCCAAGGAGTAGAAAATTTATATCTGGAGGAAAAGGTTGGACCTTCTCACACCTTACCTAGAGATTGGAGATACTCTACAAGTAACCCCAAGGATTTTATCTTAGGAGACCCTTCTAATGGAGTTAAGACTAGACATGAACTTAGGAAGGAGGTGAAACACTCTGCCTTTAACTCAATGATTGAACCCACCAACATAAACCAAGCCCTTACTGTTGAGTTTTGGATTTTAGCAATGCAAGAGGAATTGAACCAATTTGTTAGAAATGAAGTTTGGGAGCTTATATAAAGACCTAAGGGACAAAGTGTAGTTGGGACAAAGTGGGTCTTTAAGAACAAAGTGAATGATTCAGGAGTGGTGGTCAGGAACAAAGCAAGATTGGTAGCTAAGGGGTATAACAAAATAGAAGGGATAGACTTTGAAGAGACCTTTGCCCCTGTAGCTAGATTGGAAGCCATTAGAGTGCTATTAGCCTTTGCCTGTTATAAAGGATTTAAGCTTTATCAAATGGATGTCAAGAGTGCCTTTTTAAATGGGGAAATAAAAGAAGATGTGTTTGTAGAACAACCCCCAGGTTTTGAGAGTTCTCAATTTCCAAATCATATTTTTAAATTAAAAAAGGCTTTGTATGGGTTAAAGCAGGCACCAAGAGCTTAGTATGAGAGGCTTAGCACATTCTTACTAGAAAGGGAGTTTGTCAAGGGGAGCGTAGAGACCACCCTTTTTCTTAAGAGAGTTGGAAATGATTTACTCATTATTCAAATTTATGTGGATGTTATACTCTTTGGATCTAATAATAAGAAATTGTGTGATGAGTTTTCTAAAATAATGAGTAGAGAGTTTGAGATGAGTTTGATGGGAGAGTTGTCCTACTTTTTGGGGTTTAGCATAAAATATTTGGAGGATTGAACCTTTTTAAATCAAACAAAATACATAAAGGACATTTTGAAAAAGTATGAGATGGACAAAGCTAAGCCAATTAACACTCCCATGACTTCTAGTGCTCCATTGGATAAGGACCCAAGTGGTAAGTCTGTTTATCAAAAGAAGTATAGATGCATGATTGGATCTTTACTTTACTTGACTGTGAGCCGACCTGATATTATGTTTAGTGTTTGCCTTTGTGCTAGATTTCTAGCTACCCTAAGGAGTCCCACCTGACTACAGTTAAGAGAATTTTTAGATATCTTTTGGGGACCCAAGGCTTAGGGATTTGGTACCCTAGACACAGCACTTCTTTTGAGATTATTGGTTTTTCTGACTCTGATTTTGCAGGATGCAAGGTGGATAGAAAAAGTACTTCAGGAACTTGTCAATTCATAGGACAATCTTTGGTCTCATGGTCTAGTAAGAAACAAAATTCTGTTGCACTTTCCACTGCTAAAGCTGAGTACATTGCTCTTGGAAGTTGTGTGGCCCAAGTCCTTTGGTTGAAACAACAGGTATTAGATTTAGGATTACCTGTTGGCACCATCTCAATATTTTGTGACAACACTAGTGCCATATGCATATCTAAGAATCCTATCCAACATTCAAGGACTAAGCACATCGACATTAGGCATCACTTCATTAGAGACCATGTGACTAAGGGAAACATTGAGTTACATCATGTGACAACTAAAAATCAACTGGCTGACATCTTTACTAAACCACTGGCCTTCGACACTTTCAGCTCTTTAAGGACAATATTGGGTGTGATTGAGATAACTTCATAAACTTGATATTCTATTTGCTCTATTTGGTTTTCTAGTTGTTTTACCTTTTTGCACTTTATTTTCTTTTCTTTTTATTTGAATTGGATTGCTTTCTTTTTATTGCTTTTTAGCTTTCAAAAATCATCGCTGATATGATATCGTATGCCTTGTCTTTATTTTTTGAGAATTTGTAGTAAATGTTTTATATCTCTTAATCTGTTAGATGGTAAGAATATTTTGTTGATTGTGTCTCCTTCTCTAACCTATTTTAGTGGGATAGTTTTCTTTTCTAATCAAAAATCTATTTCAAATTAAAAATTGTGTATGAAATTTAGATCCTTTCTAAACTCGCTTAAGCAAATCTATCTTGTATTTATAATGCTTAAAGTCTTTTTGTCACATCAAGATTCCACGATAATCTTGCCATTGGTTAATTGATTATGTTTTATGAATAGTTCTTCTCTATGTTAGAGAGAGAGCCCCTATTCTCTAATATCTAGAAGATACACTCACAACTAAGAACTTTTTAAGAGTTGTAAAAGAGAATGGAGCTTGCAAAAAAAAAAATGGGCAATGATGCTAACAAAAGATGCGCAATGACGCCAAATTGAAAAATTATATATCAAAAAGCAAAAGATGTGCACAAGCACCAATCAATTGACAAGAGGCATAAAATGAGCCCACTAAAAAGTAAGCTCCTCTCTCTTTTCAAAACATTTAAAACTTAGAAGTTTTCATGTATCAAAGGCTTGATTTCAATTGTTTTGAGATTGTGACAAATTTACTTTGATTCGTTGTTCTATAAAATATTTTTTTCTTAAACCAAGTAATGAATGGATTTTTATTCCTCATATTCAATTAATTTTTTGAGTTAGATCATTAATTTCAAAAGATAATTCTACCCTAATAGAAAGTCTGAGCTAAAGATAATCATGATCGGATATTCTACCGTTCTTTGGATTATTGATGTTGTTAACTTAATAACTCACAAGTTTTTAAAATCAATCACTTGGAATACTACATCATCTTCATGCCTTGAAAAAGAAAACGTGTGATTGTGGTTTGCTTATGTTCTTGGTTCCCTCCTTTTTGAGATGTCAAAAGGGGGAGTAGTTTTAGGATGTGTCTTGCACCACCACACTGCTATTTTTTAAATTTTTATCGTAGTGTTTTGACATCATCTAAAAGGGGGAGATTGTTACAAATTCAGGTCTATGAACTATGTTTTGATGATTGGAAAACACTCTTGCTTGACTTGGACTGTCTTCTACATTGACTTTTTAGGAATTAAAAGAACGGACGGAGAAACGGAGCTAGCTCAAGATGGGATAGATTAGGGTTGAGTCAGTCTGCAATTTTATTTTTCCCCACTTGAGTCAATTGTGATCTTCAATGTGACTAATGCAAAGTAACCCTACACACACACACTTGAGAGACTTAGAATTTTTATTTTTACTCAAATTGGCCAGGATGATATTTACATCATCCTAGACGATCGGGTTTAAGGGTTCTTAATTAAGGCAACCATCATTAGAAAATCGGCCTGGACAATACGTGTATCGGCCAAGATGATAGGATCAAAATAGAAAGAAATTGCTGCCATAAATAATTAAGGTATTATATATTTTTGGAAATCGGCCAGGATGATCTTCGATCGGCCTGGACGATATTCACAATTATGCCTTAATTAATCAGACAAATCAAGGAAGTAATTAAGTAGGATTGATATGATCACATCATCCTAGATGATCGAAAGATAGGCCAGGACGATCTATTCAAAAACCCTTAATTACTTCTGGACGATTAATATCGGCCAGTAACAATTCAGGGCGATGCTCTGGACGATTTAGCTTTGTTTTGAATTGATCGGCCTGGACGATCGTGATATCATCCAGGATGATCAAGCCAATTTTTAATCGTCCAGTTTCCATTCAGGGCGATGCCCTGGCCGATCTCATGGGATTTGCACTGATCGGCCAGGACGATGTCAATATCGTCCTGGATGATATAGTCGGCAACTTGCAATTAAAGAGCTCCTCTGAAGCTCTTCGATTTAAGAGCTCTTGTTCAATGTTTTTGAACATCTTTTGCTGCTGCCTTGACCTAAGAAGACCTTGAGGAGAGAAAGAGAGAGAGAGAGAGAGAGAGAGAGAGAGAGAGAGAGAGAGAGAGAGAGAGAGGATCTTATGAGGGGGAGCTTGTGAGGGGATTCACAAGGGTTACTTAAAGGATCGCTTTGCTTCTCCTTCATCTAGAGTTTCTTGTTCGTGAAAGGGTCGACAAAGGTAAGAATTCAACAACTGATAGTGGTTCTCTGCCAGCTTCAAGAGGAAGCAAAAGGAGATAGGTTCTCTGTCTTGCCGGGGTGGCAAAAAGAGGTTCTTTGTAAAAGCTTCTCCGCCTAGCTGTGTGGGATAAAGGAGAGTCATGATTGTAGTGCAATACTCAGAGGGCGCCTCCGGCGAGTGGACGTAAGTAGAGTTGACCAAACTACTATAAATTTTTGTGTTCTTGTTTCTTGCTTCCACACTTTAATTTCCGCACTTATTTTTCTTGTGGTGTGATTTTGGTTTATATGAATTTACTTCTTTGTGAGAAGAATTTTTTAAAATACCAATTCACCCCCCCTCTTTGGTTAGCTTGGGCCAGTTCTATAGGGCTTAACATCCCTAATAAACTTTCACATATCGACCGGGATGATAAGCTCAAATTAGAAAGAATTCGCCGCCAGATGTACTTAGGTATCTTTTATTTTTGGACACCATCTAGGACATCATCCAAGATGATATAATGTAATTATGCCTAAATTATTCTGGTAATTAAGGAAAGTAATTAAGGTTTTATTGCTTTATCATATCATCTTGGATGATCACAGGATCAGCCGGGACGATCTATTCAAAAACTTTAGTATTATTAGATGATCAAATATTGTCCAGCTTTTATTCATGGAGATTCTCTGGATGATTTGTACTAAATTGAACTAATTATCTGGGATATTCATGAGATCGGCCTAGATGTTCAAGTTATTGTTCCATCATCTAAACAACCATTAAAAGTAATGTTCTGAACAATATTTAATAATTTGTACTAATTGTATAGGATGATATCCCATCATCCCGGATGATATGAACAAAAACCTTATGATCAACCCAAAATCATCCTGTCTGATTGAGCTAAAATTGTACCGATCATACAGGATGATATTTATATCATCCTAGATGTTAAAGTTAGTTTATTGCAATTAAGAGCTATTCTAAAACTCTTCTATGTAAGACCTCTTGTTCTACTCAAGAGAGTATCTTTTGCTGTTGTTCTGACCTAAGAGAGCCAAGAAGAGAGGGAGAGCAAGGGAGAGAGAGAGACGATCTTGTGAGGGGGAGTTTGTGTGGGGTTTCATAAAGGTTGTTCTAAGCAAGGATCTGTCGTTGTCTTCTCCAATCATCGTCCCTACTTCGTTGGGGGTTCTAGAGAGGTCTACCTTAGCATCTAATCGAGGTTCTCTGTCTGCTTCAGGAGGAAGCAAAAGAAGTTTGGTTCTCTACCTACTTCTGGAGGAAGCAAAATGAGTTGGGTTCTCTGCCTCACCGGGGTTGATGGAAAGAAGGTTTGTAAAGGCTTCTCTACCTTACTATGGGTGCAAAAGGAGAGACATTTTATTTAGTGTAACACTCAGAGGGTGTCTCGAGGGACTGGACGTGGGTAGAGTTGACTGAACCGCTATAAATTTTTGTGTTCTTTATTATTGCATTTGCATTTAATTTTATCACAAAGATTTTTTTAGTGAACTTTGGTTTAAGTTTATGCTTTTACTTAAAGATTTTTTGAAATATCAATTCACCACCTCTTGGCTAGCATTGGGACTCGTTCAGTAGGGCTTAACATTCCTGTAAAACTTTCAAGTGGTATATGAACGGGATTCTTAAAATCTAGTTTTTAAAAACTTCTGAATTTTGATTCATTGTTAACTTTGGTACTCATAATACTGCAGATGGGTATTCTATTGCCCGATCACCTTTATTTGATAATATTCCTTTTTATTTTTGGAAAACTCATATGTCTACATTTTTACAATTGATTGAGTATCACATGTGGATTCTTGTTAAGGATGGTTATACACCTCCATCATATATAATTAATGTCATTAAAGTTAAACTTCCTTTTACTAAATGGACTTTTGATGAACGGGATTTAGCGTAACTTAATGCAAAATACTTGAACTATTTCTTTGTACTTTGAAATCTGAAGATTATATATGTGTTTCAACTTGTGCAACTGGTAAAGAAATTTGGGATATATTATGTATTACTTATGAAGGCACAAATGAGATTAAGGAATTTAGATTGAATATTCTATTGCATTACTATGAACTTTATTTGTATGAAATCCACTGAATCAATTTCTGACATGTATGTTAGGTTTACTTTAATTGTCACCTCATTGCATGCATTAGGAAGAGAGCTAACTAATTATAAAAGAGTCAATAAGATTTTGAGATGCTTGCCTTCTTTTTTTATGATAAGATTGCTACAATTACTGAATCTAAATATTTGAATACTTATTATATTGATAACTTACTTGGATCACTCATTGCTTACGAGCAAAGGCTGAATCAAATAAATCTTGATACAGGTGAGAAAAAGAAGGAGAATATTGTGGCGTTGAAGGCCAACAACATGGACATTGATTCTTTCACGTCTAAAAGTGATTATATTTTTTTCATCACTAAGCAATTCAAAAGCTTTCTAAGGAAGAATAATAAGTATCATTCGAAGTGGAAAAAAGATAAGGATATAAAATAATATAAAAGTTATTATGATATTATTTGTTTTGAATGCAGGAAACCTAGACATGTCAAAGGTGATTGTCGTACACTTAAGGATCACCCTAGCAAAGAGAAAGGTGATGAGAAACCCAAATATAAGAAGGACAAGAAGTAGAACCAAAAGGCTTTCTGGACAGATTCTACATCTGACACATCTAGGACTGAAGTTGAAGAAGAGCCAACAAACTTATGCTTGATGGGTGATCATCTTGGTCAGTCCGGTCAAGAAGAGGTATATAAACCAACCTATGATCAATTACTTAATGTTTATTAGAATGTTCATACTTCATATAGGAAACTTAAGAAAATTCATGCTAGTCTGAAATTAGAACTTTCAAATTTGCTAAAAGGGCATGAAATTTTAAGTAAACATCACACTCAATATGATAAAAATCACATGACATTACTTGATGAGTTTGATGAATTAAATAAAAAGCAATATGAATTGATTGTTGAGCATGATTCTTTAAAAGTATCCTACACCTCACTTGAATCCGATTTTAAAACTTATATTGAAGAATATGAGCATAAGGAGCATTTTTTGAATATTGATAATGCTATTTTAGAATGTGCTAACTTGAGGTTTAAAGCTAAATTGAATGCACTTAAGAGAAAATGGAATACATCCACACTTGATCTAAAGCCAAAACTTAGAAAAAGGCATTATAACCCGAACAGATTATTGAATCATTTTCCTAGAGTTAGATATTTTTCATGTGGCATGCTAGGACACATTTCACACACTTGCACTATTCACTATAGTACACATTGGGTGTGGAGACCCAAATTGCATGATTTACAACATAACACACATGCATTGCATTTTTCTTTCATAAGAAGGGAACCAAACCTGTTTGGATTCCTAAATATAACATTTGATGATTTTGTAGGTGTGCTCTCACCAAAGACCTCGTGAGAGCATGTGGTACTTGGACAGTGGAGGCTCACAGATCTTTATTATATAAATTTGCTGCTTAATAAATTATGATTTGCATGTTTACTACTCTACTTGATTGTTGTTATCTTCTATTCTTTATGTTCTAATTTCGAGTTTGACTTTTATTTCTTCTTTTATTTTGTAGTTGTTTCATCTCTATTATTTTTCTTTTTGTTTATTA
This sequence comes from Dendrobium officinale, assembly GCA_019514585.1. NCBI lineage: Eukaryota > Viridiplantae > Streptophyta > Magnoliopsida > Asparagales > Orchidaceae > Dendrobium > Dendrobium officinale. The sequence goes on from CM033689.1 coordinate 14,520,688, forward strand.
GTTTTTCTTATTTTTCATCATAGTTGAAATGATATTTTATGCCTTATTTTTAATTTTCATAATTTGTAGTCAATATTTTGGCATCTCAAAATCAGTTAGAGGGAGAAACACCATTGATTATTTCCCCCTCTCTAACCTCCTTTATCGATGTAATCTTCTTTTCTAAATAAAAGTATATTTCAAATTAATAACTGGACTTTGTGATTGAGATCTTTTCTATCTTGCTACAGTAATTTATCTTATATAGATAATGTTCAAAGTCTTTATATTACTTTTATGTTCTTTGAAATCTTGTCATTATATTTATCATATGATTTTGAGTTTGTTTTGTGGTTTATTTTTCCATATATTAGAGAGTGAGTTTTTCTTATCTAATATCTGGAAGATATATTCACAACTGAGAATATTTAATAGTGTTAAAAAGGGATCTAGCTTGCAAAAATAAAAAAAGTGGCTAATGGCGCCAAAATCAAAAGATGTGCAATGATGCCAAGTTGAGAAAGATACACAAAGTGTATCAAAAATCAAAAGATATGCAAAGTGCGACAAATTGACAAGAGGCATAAAATGAGCCCACTAAAAGCAAGCTTTCTTTTCTTTCAAACTTTTAAATCTTAGAAGTATTCATGTGTCACTTGATATTTTCAAATACTTGATTTTGAATTTCATGATTGTAACAAATTACATTGGTATATTGTTCTATAAGATATTTTTTGTAAAACCAAGTTTTGAACGGATCTCTTTTTCTTAGCCAATTAGTTTTTCTCGGTTAGGTCTTTTGTTTTCAAAAGATGATTTTACCGTAAGACAAGTCCGAGCTAGGGTTAACAGGATCATATATTCTACCATTTTTTGGATTTAGACGATGTTAACTCATTTGTCTTACAAGTCTTTAAATTCAATCACATGGAGAATTTATCATATTCGTGCTTTGATTAATTTTAAAAAAGAAAAAAAAATTATTTTAGTTTTTTATCTCTTTTTTCTATGTTTTTCATTTTTTTTTAATTTTATCTTTTATAATTATTTTTGTATTTTTTGGGCCTTCTCTGATAATCTAAATCCACCTCTTGAATTTCATTTTTCGGTCCTACCATCCTGGATAATTTTTTTATCATCCTGGATGATGCATTCAATCCACTACTAACATTTCATGTAAGGGCTGATATGTTTTGTCTGTTTATCATTATCCTGGATGAAACTTTATCATCTTGGACGATCTGATCGTACCCTGCTTTGCTTATTATGATCGGTCTAGAAAAATCTTCTTCGTCCTTGATGACGTTCTTAAATCTATGCTCAATTATATGTAATTAGCCCGTCTGATCCACCTGTTCATCTTGGACGATACACATGTCAATACGTTTAAATCCTTTAAATTTGGTCGGTACGATCAATTATTGATGATCGGCCCGGATGATCCACCTGTTCATCCTGGATGATACACATGGAAATGCTTTAAATTTTTAAATTTGGCCGGTACGATCCATTATTGTGCATTGTCTGGATGATCCACCTAATCGGCCACGATGATCTTCTTTTTTCAATAGTCAATCGGCTTGACTCCTCAGGACGATTGCGTGTATCTTATCATCTTAGACAATACTTGATCGTCTTAGATGACTTTATCACCTTTTTCACCAATCATTCTAGATGTAATTATTGCAACCAATTGTCCTGGAAGATTCTGTGATTACCCTAAATGATCAGATCATTTTGGATGATCTGAACGTTTCTTTAAGAACTGAGACTCTCACAAAATTTTTTCTCACCAAAGCCTTCTACCTTCATACTCACTCACAGTTTCTCTATTTTACTAATCATGGATGCATTTCTATAAATATATTTTGGGATCACTGTATCCCAAATTATCAACCCTCACATCCTTTCCAACCATGTTCTTGATTTATTTTCTCACACTACTCTCACTTTTTTCCTCACTCTTATAGTCCCATTCAATTTTGAGTTACTATTTAAAATTTTCACTATCCTTTGCATTAATTCATCTTTTAATGCTCTTCAGTCCTATGTGAATAGACTTCTAGTCAAAATCATACATCAGGACTATCAAGGACTCCTATAACTATCTACCATAGGAGACAAACTGCACATCCTGTGTCAAGATCTTGACTATGACTGGGCTTTGGCCAACGACTTTCTAAGAAACTCTAATGCTTCTAATCATGTTTGAGAGTCTAGCAGCTTACTCCAACATGCTAGGACAATCCAATATGTCCTTTGCACCACAATTCTTCCAAAAGTAGATGATCGCATTTATATCACTCCACTCCTTTCGATCACAAGTTTTTACATTATGGCCCATCGTGAATTAATGCCTCTAATCTAATTTTTTAATACATTGAGCACTTGACCAGCATTCGAGATCCAGGACATAGGAGGAAGCGAAATTTTATCTAAGAACACATCATTACCTATGTCCTAGAAACCAAATACAACCTTCAATATCATACCCCACCAAACTTTCAGCATGCCATCTACCCAAATAAATCCTTCCACATTCTTCATAGTACTCATCTCCACCAAGGGCATGAGGAAGCTGAGCGAGCTATGGAGGAGGCAGATCCTACACCTTTTTTTGCACCTGCTCTGCTACGCTAGCACTAATAGCTGGATCAGCTGGTAGAGCGGTTCGACTAGTGGGAGACTCACTTCGAGACATATGTTGCTACACAGGAATAGTAATATTCTGAGGACATTTCTTTCTTTGACTCTTATGTGGCTCACCAACAGCACTAGTATGACCTGGATATGACCTAGTTTACACTTTTTCTAGTATCTTTCAGCCACCACCACCACCACCACCACCACCACCTCCTTCGGATGATTAGGGGATGTCGTTCTTTTAGTTTGTTTTCATGATGTTATTTATTTTTTCTTATTGCAGTTTGATTCTGTTTGATAATCTCTTCCTTATTTCTTTTTTGGTTTCCCTCCTCTTTTTTGTGATGTCAAAAGGGGGAATAGTTATACTGTTTGTTCTGTTGTGTTTTGTGTTAGATAATTGAACTATATTTGTTTCTTCACACTATTTCCATTAAAATGCTTTAATTTTTTTTGTGTTTCCATCATAAAAATGGAAGAGATTATTACGAATCAAATTTTAGAAAATAATATTTTGCCACCCTAGTTCCTTAGAGGATCTAGAGAGGTCTACTTCATCATCTAATTGAGGTTCTCTGCCAACTTCAGCAGGAAGTAAAAGGAGTTGTGTTCTCTACCTCACTGGGGTCACTATAAAGGAGATTTTTAAAGGCTTCTCCACCTTGCTGTGGGGGAAAAATGAGAGACATTGTGTTTAGTGCAATACTCAGAGGGCACCTCCGAGGAGTGGACGTAGGTCAAGTTGACCGAACTACTATAAATTGTTGTGTTTTTTATTACTATTTATGTAATTAATTTTTACACTTTAATTTCTATGGTGAACTTTGGTTTAATTTTGTTCTTTTGCTTAAGATTTTTTAAAATAACAATTCAACCCCCTCTTGGTTAGCCTTGGGACTAGTACATTGGGGCTTAACATCCCTATCAAACTTTCAATACTAGAAACACTATCATAAATTAATTTTTTCAGTTATGATTTGAATTCCTTTTTCTTTTTGATATGGAATGTTAGATAGGATTCTAGAGAAAAGGAGTAAATGGAAAATTTGATATTCTGACTAGATTCTCCTCTATAGCAAAAGTAGATGATGTATGGAAGAAATTTAGACTAGCCATCAAGGATTTATACAAGATCTAAGTTTCAGTAACAATCATTTCAGCTAATCTTAACTTGGGTTCTTCCACTGCAACATTCATAAGATTTTTCTCTCCTATCAAATTATCCTTATCATTCCTTTGCCTTAGACAATGATTCTTATTCCTATTTTAAGATTTGGTCAACTTTGAAATTGTATAGGATGAACCTATCTCAAACTTGCTGAGGCATGAGAGTTAAAAAATTATAACTAATTCTCTCTTTTACTTAGTAGACAACCTTGTGAAAGTTAGACGATAGAATACTTAGAGTTTAACTGTTATTATTGTAACTGTAAACGCACTCTCAATAACTTCCAAAACCACTATAATAGGTATTGCTTAAACCTTGACCCCAACACATTTTGGTCCAGTGAAGGTGAACTCAACATTATTTATAGCCCCAAAATAGATCACAATTGCATCTGCATATGAACCCTAAATAACAGTCGTATTTGTACTGTTGGGGAAAGATAAGATAAACTTTCCAAACATTATTTTTATAATTATCATGAATTGTATATCAATCTTCAAACTTTACTTACATTTAAGTAAGACATAAATTTTAAGAATATATTTTGTTAAGTTTATTAATTCCCCAAAGCATATTTAAACTGAAGCTGATTAGATTTTTTTGACTTTTAAAATGCTTATGAACTTTAGGTATAGATCCAATTTATACAAACATGGACTAGAGAAATGCTTGAAATTGAGATTTAAATTTGTTTTAGATGGATTAAGAAGAATCTAATCTAAATGATTTTGAAATGGATAGGAGATGACTAAAGTTTTATTTGAATTTAGCTTTTAAAAGAACATTGAACATGGGATGTTGTCTAAAGACTATCGTGTGTGCATAATGGAAGAGGACATGGACTGAGGAGATGGACTAGACTCTAATTTAGATTTAGATAGTAATATTAATAAACGGACGTTGTAGAAGAAAAGAAAATAAATTTGGAATTTATAATTAAAAGCTTTAATGTACATTGAATCTAACTACCTACAGACTTAATTAAATATGTGTTTAAATAAATTTAGTCTTCACTAAATATAAAGGGAGAACTCTATCACTAACTTTAAAACAAATTTAATCTTTGGACAATTTTAACATAAGAAAATAATAATATGTTTAACTTGATTTTCTTTAAATTTATATTTGAGACTTTTTTTGTCAAATCTGTATAGATAAACATTATTACACACAGAAGGATAGACTTATGTTTCACTATAAATTTGATAAGAGAAACCTTCTATTTATTTTGATGATGAAACAGAACATAAGGAATTTTCAATTCATTCCTAAGGATAAAAGAAATATTTTTCTATCATTTTAATCATAGAATTAATCTAATGTTTAAAGATTAGGTTTGCTTTCAAAAATCATTCCTCTTTCTTAGAAAGAAACAAAGATAGGGTTTAATTTATTATGGCTTAAAAACTCGCTATTGCGGGCAAGCCCCAATAATTAGTTGAAACATTAAATGTTGGTTATTAGAATCCCAATAGGGGCAAGCCTCTATAGTTAATTTAAAGTTCAAATATAGGCTGCTAGATCGACTAGTTCAAAAATAACCAGACAATACCAACCTCATAAAAACTTTGTTTTGATTTTTATTTAAGAAACTTGCAAAGAAAATTTATTTATCGTTTTTCTTTATTTTTTATTTTTTTTATTTTATTTTGGACCAAAATCAAAATATACATTAATGAAAAGTGAAGCTCATAAATCAAAGATTTATCAATAAGTAAAATTTAAGAAACAAAGTGCTAAAAAGTAAAAGAAAACAATCACGGATGAACTCACTAGAGATTTATAGTGGTTTTGCCAACCTTGACCTATGTCCACTCCTCATATTCCTCCATTATAAGAATTGGGATAATACTTAGTGACTTGACATTTTCCCCCACATCAAGGTTAAAAAGACCTTACGAATCATTTCCACCTCCTCAGTGTGATTGAGAAATTGTTTCTCTTTCACCTCCTCAATGCGATGGACTAGATGAATCCCTTTTTACTCACCTAGTTAGATAGCAAAACCAAATCCTTATCATGAAGAGACTCTTCCCAGAGTTTACCTCAAGAAAAGACACTATCCTTATAGGAAGAATATGTTTTATCATCGAGCAACAATTTGTAGAAAACGGCTCTCGCCCACTCTCTTATTCCCACAAGAATTTTCTCTCTTAAGACCTCACCTCTCCCCTCCCCCCTCCCCTAAGGAAATGGTCCCTCTTCAAACTCTTCTAATAGAAGATCTCTTCCAAAAAAAATTAGCAAAAAAACCTCTTAAATGAATTAAGAGGGGTATTTAAACAAGGACCCAAAAACCTTAAAAAAATCAATTCATTTGTAATTGATCATACTATATGATATATGTATCATATTGTACAATTAGTTTAACAACCCTGAGTTTGTTGTACGATAAGGGATTCATAATATGACATAACATCATATAGTGAAATCTATTTAATCAAATCTTTTATTCATATGGGATGACAACGAGCAACATACCCCATTTTCTATTAAACACACAAATTGTAATATAATCCATACCCCATTTTCTATTAAGCATTAGTATCAATAATGTCTAGTCTAGTTCTAAGTTTTTTTAAAGGTGTCATTATTCAAAGGTTTTTTGAAAATATTTGCCAAATGATTTTCTTTGGCTGCATGATGCAATTATTTGTCTCCCTTGGCTACATGATATCTAACAAAATAATGTCTAATATTTATATCTTTATGTGAGCATGCTAAATTAGATTTTTTAAAATGTAGATAACACTAGTGTTGTCATACATGATTGATATAGTCCATATAAAAATTCCAAAGTCAAGGATTTGTTTCTTTTGCCATAAGACTTTAGCAATGTATATTCCTATTGCTATAGATTCTACCTTAACATTAGATAGGGCTACTAAGATTTTTTTTCTACTAGACCAAAAAACTAATGATTGCCTTATGAATTGTTAAATCTTAGAAGTGTTTTCCTATCTATTTCACACCCTACAATGTCTGAGTGTCAATATCCTATAATTTCAATTGAAAAACTAAGCTAGAGATGATAATTACCTATTTTTTGGGTACCTATAAGGTATCTTTGAATTATTTTAATTACAGTTATATGCAATTCTTTGGGATCAACATGAAATCTAACAAATAGATAAACACTAAATATTATATTAAGTCCACTAGCAGTCAACTATAGAAGAAATTCTTTCATCCCCTATACTTCTTTTGATCTACTAAATTTTCACTTACATCCTTATCTAATTGAATGGATGAACTCATTGGAGTATTTAAAGGGTTTAGTGCCTTCCATAAAAAATTTCTTTAATATATTTTGTTTGATTTAGGAATGTACCTTCTTCCCTTTATTTCACACTAAATCCAAAAAAATAAGGTAACTTTACCGTTATACTGAATTCAAACTCTCTACTCATACTTATTTAATTTTGATTTAACATTCACCATATTTAACCAATAAGAAGTAGTATAAACTGCTTCTACCCAAAAATATTTAGGGAGAGAAAATTCAATTGACATAGCCCTTGTAGCTTCCACTGATATTCTATTATTTCTTTTAGTTATCTCATTCTGTTGAGGGATCCTAAGAGTATAGAAATTATGTTCAACCTCTAACTCCTTATAGATAGATTAAAACCTAACATTCTCAATATCTCTATCATGATCATTATAGAAAGTAGAGATCTCAAATCATAAATTTATTTTAGTCCTAGTAAAGAGCATTGTAAATTTCTCAATATATTCATTTTTATGACTTAAAATCTATCCCAAGTGAACCTTGAGTAATAATCTTTGATCACATATCGAAAGAGTTTTTACCTAAGATGGATGTACTAAAAGGACCAAACAAATCCATAAAAAATATTTCTAGAGGTCTAGTGGTGGTAATATCTTTAATGGAATGAAAATAAGACTTAGAATATTTTCGCAACTAGGAGGCATCACACAAGTGGTCCTTCAAAAACTCTAATTTGGATATGCCTCTAGCTATGTCTTTTTGAGTTATCTTTCTACAGGTTTTCTTGCTTGCATGATATAGTCACCTATGCCATAGCCATGATTCATTAATATCAATTTTAAAATAAAGACTATTTTAATTATCAATACAAGATAGATCAAGCATATACTCATTCCTTTTAAAATAAATTTTTTCATTCAAATTAATTATGAATTTAGTATATAATAATTTTTTATCAAATCCCTAATCCTAAAGTTAACTAATACTAAGTAAGTTATTTTTTAATCTATCTACTAAAGAATATTTTAAATTAAAATATGTTTTGAATTTCCTATCATACCTGACCCCGCAACTTTTCTAGTGGTGTTATAACCTAGGGTTATGTTGCCTCCTACCATGGCCTCTAGAGTGATGTATTATTTTGTGTCTTCTATCATATGTATTGAATATATAGTATCCACATTCCACATACTCTCAATAGGTCTTTTGCAAGAGCATCCTAGCAAGATCAATCAATTGTTAGATTTGGGAGCCCAAGTGAGTTTTTGTTTTATCCTATACTTTAACGAATGATTAATATGCATAATATGCTGTGATGCAAATGGTTAAGCTTCCACACAAGATGTGTTTTATAGTTTACAGTGCAAGTGTGGGGTTTGTGCCTCTTACTAGGGATATGAGATGATGCATGTTGTGTCTCGGTGGGCGCCTATTATGATAGTATAAATTGAGGCTTTTGTGCTAACATATACAGTGGTTCATTATTTAAAATTGAAAATACTTTTTTTTTCATAAATGTTCATTATCACTTATGTAACTTTCAACCTAACCACAAACATTAATGCATTCTCACTATTGTCTAATTCTGTTGCTAGTAATTTTAGTTCTTTGAATGCCTCATCTAGTTCAATATGCTCAAATTTCAAGGATGTATGAAATTTAATTAATTGAATTTGCTTCTTATTTAATTCATCAAATTCTTCTAGTAGAGAATCATATTCAATTAATTGAATTTAATACATCCTTGAAATAATAAATAGCTCATTATAGGCATGATTCATAAGAAATAAGAGAGCCAAGTAGATTATCACTTAAGTAAACATTTAAGTCATTTGATTTAAAAATACAACAACCTTTGCATAAAAAAAATTATCAAGAAAATAATGAAGTATTTTGTTAACATTTAAAATTTTGATAATTCTTTTCCTAATGCATGCAAGGATGTCATTATATTAATTAATATTGTGTATATGTCAAAGATAGTCTCACTTGGTTTTTTGTTGATTAGTTTATAATCTTGAAAAAGTTAGTTTAAATGAGGTTATTTTACCTCATATGTGCACTATTAGATAATTCATATTTTATTCCAGATTTTCTTTTAGTAGTACAAGTAGAGACTTTCATATAGTATTCTGATTTAAGTGCACATAAAAGATAATTTAAACATTTTGCATTGATTTGTGTGTAGTCTCTATCCTCATTACTCCATTTATTTAAAGGTAATTTAATTTTCACACAATTCATAATTCTAGAGGGTGCATAATATCCTTTTTGTATCATATTCAAAATGCGATAATCGATTCATTATAAAAATGTTGATATGCAAAGTTCCCAAAATCTAAAGGAATGTTAAAAATTAATGGTCGATAGGTTATTAAAAAACCCTTTATAGTGTTTCTATTCCCTAGGTGTGACATGATTTTGTTCTCATGGATTTTAAAGCACTAATTTGAGACCCACACTAATACCATTTCAAAGTTCAAATGTGGGTTGCTAGACTTACTTGAATTATAAGTGCACACTAAGAACTAGGCGGGGGGTGGGGGTGGCGGGAGGGGGTGAATTGGTGATTTAAAAAATGTTACCTTAAAAAAAATATCCTTTTTGAAAGATTATGGTTTATTGGAAAAATTATATGAAAACACTGATCTCATAAAAGCTTTGTTTTAATTTTTATAAAATAAATATGCAAAGAAAATTATTTCAGTTATTTCTAAATATTGCAATTTTTTTTTGTTTACTTTTGGAGCAAAATCAAAACATACTTGTAATGCAAATCAAATATCTTAAATAACATATTTAGTAATAAGTAAAATGTAGTAAATAAAACGTCAAAAAGAAAAGTAAGGAATCATTGATGAACAAATCAGTGATTTATAATGGGTCGATCAACCTTAACCTATGTCCAATCCTTGCAGTCCACTACGAGAATTGCACTAAAAATACACTGACTCTCTTTTTGTTCCCCATAACAAGGTGGAGAAGCCCCTACAAACACTTCCACCTCCTTGGCATGACAGAGAATCCAAATCTCTTTAACTTCCTTAGTGCATCACAGTACTTGAATGTCTTTAACCTCCTTAGTGCGGTGGAGTAGCTAAATCCGTTCCACCTCTTCTGGTGCTGTGGAGAATCTAGATCCTTCCTATAAAGAAAATCTTCCCAGAGTTTCCCTCAGCCAAAGATACTAATCTTGGAGGAATAAGATGCACGATCACAGAATAACCACATGTAGAAAATCCTTCTCACATGCTCCCTTATTCCCATATAAATTTTCTACTTGAATACCTCACCTCTCTTTTTCCTAAGGAAATGCTCCCTCTTCAAACCCTTCTCGTAGAAGTTCTCTTTCAGAAGCAAAGACCCTCTTAAATAAATTAAGAGGAATATTTAAATAAGGTCTAAAAAAGCCCTAAACATTAAAATTAGACATCATTGATCTTATTTTATACATACCATACAGTTAGTTCAATATACCCTGATAGTACTATATGATGAGGGATACATAATATGATCATTGCAAATAATTTTATCTAATGATCTTGTATGATTTTTTATTATGCAACAAAATTTATTCAATTGAACAAAAAATTGTTCAATTGAATCTTATGTTTGTATAGCATCTTGGTGTCTTCTCGGTTCATAATATATCAAGTACCATTTGTAATATATGATGGCCAATCACCATTAATTTTTGATTCAATATCTTAATCTCAAGTATTAATTTAGGCAAGATTTTTAATGTACTTACGACACAAACCAGGTCGTATAATATGAATAGTATAAATTTTAATTTTAAAAATTACCTAAATATAATTAGCTATTAAGAGCTTAGATTTAAGTTGATCATCTTGAATGATCACATTCATATAATATTATTAATTTAACATTGTTAATCTCTCAATTAACTATTAAATTTATTGTATGGTCATGATCATATTGTATAAACTTCAAAGAATTTGTCTTTTTTATTTTTACTTACATTATTATGTGTGCATGGTTGCTATGCTAGCATGCACCTTTTATAAGATTTTTAACTCAAGAAATATAAATTATTGAAATTAAATACACTAGCAGAACATCCACTTATTCCACCTGATCCTGATTCCATCCTTTATTGCATAGTTTATGGGGTACCTGGAATGTTAGTGCACAAGAAGTGAAACATGCAACATAAATACTTTGAGAAATAAAGTATAAAATCAATAATGTTCATTTTCAGCAAAATCATAAGCTTGAGATCACATATTGTAATATTAATTACATCTCTTAAGACAATACTCTCAATTAAAGTGAAGAGTACGGATTTTTAAAAATATTTAGATTTAAAGAAATGATTGGGCAAACAAGATTTTAATGTACAAGCTTTAGATTCTAAATCCTATTTTTGCATATATAATTTATATTTAGACATTAGGTTTTTTAAAGGATAAATTGGGAATGTGTAAAATATTAGGAGGTGTATGAAGTCTTGATTTGTATTTGCTTATAATGAATTGATATCTAACAATCCTAATGTATAAAAAATCTCCTTAGATGCAATGCTTGATAAGGTTAACTCTATCCTAGGATATCAAATGATGAATCACACTCTATGTTGCTATCTTAAGATATGTATTTTTAACTCTAAGTTTAAATGACACAAACGAGAAGACTAGCTAAGAACTCTAAATTTTATTTAATTATATTTACCTATCTAATTTTTTTAACCACCAAAGCTTCTTAAAAATTTTGGTAGCATAATGACGATATACCAACAAGAATAGTAGAACATACTCCGAATGGAAGAGGACCCCACTTCCTTGTTATAAGATTAGGTGCTGGGATTGTGCAATATTGTAGAAATTAAAATGCATTCATGTATGCATGATTGGCTAAAGTTGTTCATGTCTATAGTACCAAGTACCACATAATTTTAAAACTAGTATACATGTTCCAATAAAGTCTAAAACATGTATACTGAGAAGAAACATAGAAAAACTTTTAGGTACTCATGCAAACGACTACCCATATGAATGCAATACATGAAGAAATACAATATATATATATATATATATATAAAAAATTTTTTTATTTTTATTTTTTCGACGATTGTGCTCTCGTGCTCTCTGGCAATTTAGTGGTGATCTAGGGTTTCTCCGTCCGTGCTTCATTCTCGATGTTACTGGTGTGGTTCCTTTGGATTTTTCATTTGGTTCTTCTCCTCTGTAGTTGTCTTTGCTAATTTTTAGTTTTATTTTGAGTGGGTTTTTCAATTTTTGGGCATGGGAGATGACGACTCCGTCATCATCTATCCTTCTTAATGCTGTTGATCCTTCTGGAAAGTATAGATCCTTTATGGATGATCTTTCCAATTCTCATTCTTCTATTATTTCTAAGCTTCAATTTATTCATACCTTGTTTAAAGGTTGCCCGGCTTTGATGTTTGACAATTTGGTGGTGTCGGAACTGGCTTCTCTTTAGTTGTCAAATTCCTTCTTAGGGACAAAATTTGGATGTGATTCTCAAGTTTTTCTTAAATCTAAAACTATCATGCTCTTTTCATATTATTTTATTGGACCTGAGACATGTTGCGGTTCAATTGAGAAATGTCTTGGATTTTAGTCATATTTTTTCCAGGAGATCCTACTATATTCAATCTTGCCAAATGAGATTACTCAAGTGGACACTAGATTTTGATGTCCGTGAGGATCCCTGATTGTACATGTGTGGATCTCCGTATCCAATTTGCATTTGCATTTTTTTAACTCATATATCTTATTTGGATTAGCTTTGATTTTTGGTTGTCCCTAACAAACGAATGAAGCTATGGTGTCCATTTCTCGTCGGTATGTGGCTCATGTTTTAATTAAGTTGGATGTTTCTAAAAAGAGTTTTAATGAGTTTGGATTGGTTCTGAATTGAATGGCTATTTACAAAAAGAATAATTTGAGAATTTACCTATATTTTGATATCAATATAAGATGCATGGTCATGGATTTAATGATAGCTTCAGGCTACATCCCCATCTTCTTGCGGTTGAACTTGATTCTGACATCCCAATTTCTGTTGGTTATGAAAGAATTGTTCCAAAAGGGCAAGATAATGTTAAAGAAAATACACAAATTACCTTACCTCAAAATGATTTACTTCCCACAAATGGTTCTATTTAGGAAGATAATCACAACGCTATATCTTGTTTATCTCTTGATTCTCAAAACATGGAAGAGAAAATGATGGCTCTCATTACTGATATAAATAATGTTCCTTATACTTCTTCTAATCCTTATGCTATTAACAACAAATTTCCTAAAATGGAGGCGGGTTTATAAAATGTTAGTAGTACTAATAAATTGCCTTCTCAATCTCGTGTGAATTACCAGGTGGATGGTTATACCTTTTGGTGGAGGCTAATATTTGTAATGATTTGAGAAATATAACTTATGAGGAAGAGGGTGCTATCTTTGAGGAGGGTGAACTTCTTTGTGATGAGAGGTAGGCTGGTATAGGCAATTATAGTATGCTTCCTTTAAACACTCATTATCACAGTGATGCATTTACTGATACTGATGATATGGATATTATGGCTAAGTGTTTTGCTAAAGAAGACACTGACACTAGTTACATTAAATTTTATAATAGGAGAGGGAGGAAAAAAAATTGTCATTTTGCAATCTCCTAGAACTACCCATTCACATACTATTAATTAACTCATTTTTATATTTAACACTAGTATTTAAAATGTTTGGGGTATTGGGTGTCCCTCCTCTAAGATTTGAGTTAAGAATTTATGTCACATTTATAATATTTCTATTCTTATTTTATTATAACCTCTTATCTCCTCTTCTAAGTTAATTGGCACTTCAAGTTATTTTGGTTTTAACTATACTGCCTCTAATGTTGCTAGTAAGATTTAGGTTTTTTGGTAGGACCCTCTACATATTGATGTTATTAGAGATTTCACTCAAGTATTGCATTCTAATATTAAGGTTCTTAATTTACATTATTGTTTTTCTTTTGTTTATGCTGCTTTTTCTTGTTATACTAGGAAAGTCTCATGGGAGCAACTTGCCCATTTTCATAGTTATTGTAATTTTCCTTGGCTAGTTGGATGGGATTTTAATACTATCTCTAATACGTCTGAGTGTATTGGGGGCTTCTATCATATCTATCAATCTGTGGAGGATTTTAATAACATGATTATGGATTGTAATTTAATGGATATTAGTTTTTTTGTCAATAAGTTCACTTGGATTCGTGGCCATTTATGACAAGGGTTAGACTGGGTTTTGTTTAATAATTATTGTCTTAAATCCTTTAATTATATTGCTATTGATCATCTTAGCAGGACTTTATCTGATCATTCTCCTTTACTTATTTCCCTTAAGTTTAGGCATGTGAACCCTCCTGCTCAATTTAGATTTAAAAACATTTGGTTGCTTCATGTTACTTTTCTAGACCTGGTTCAGGAAAATTGGCAGGCCCCTTTACATTCGGATAATTCTATCTTTGGTATGAGGAGACTTTGGATTAAACTGAACTTACTTAAGCAAGTTTTAAACAGGTATAATCATAATGTTTTTAAAAATCTTTTCTCTAATATTTTGAATGCTGAGGAAAATGTTAACACTATTGAATCTCAATGTATACTCACTCCTTCTGATGTTAAGTTTTATCTTTTGAGAGATGCTAAAGAGAAACTTTTTAATGTACACGCTCAAAAGGAAACCACTTGGAAACAAAAAGTGGTGGCTAAACATCTTGTTGAAGGTGATAACAATACCAAGTATTTCATTCTTTGATGAAGAGGAAACGTGCCAAAAATTCTATTTTTAAAATTAACCGTAATGATTGTTCAATTTTTGAGGATATTTTAAAGATTGCTAATATTGTTGTTAGTCACTTTCAAAAGCGTCTTAATAAAGATTTTACCCCCGCTCTTATTGATAGTACTGATATTATTCTTAATCCGATTTCTCAAGAGGATAATGCTCTTCTTTCCAAACCTCATTCTATTGAGGAAATCAAAGAGATTGTTCTGTGCATGAAGGGTGACTCTGTGGAAAAGCCGGATGGTTTTACCACCAAGTTTTTTTCAAAAACTTGGTTTATTATTTGTCATGCTCTTCATTTTGCTTTTAATCATTTTTTTATGGAAATTCTATTCCTAAGTTTTTTGCTGCTACTTCTATTATGCTTATTTCCAAAAATAAACATGTGAGTACATGGAATGATTTTAAGCCTATTAGTCTGTGCACTTCTCATAATAAATTACACTTTAAAATTCTTGCGAATCATTTAACTACTCTTTTGCCAAAAATTATGTTGCCTTACCTAATGGGGTTTGTTAAAGGGAGGGGCATTGTTGATAATATCCTTATGGCCCAGAATTTAGCCAAGATCTTGATGTTAGGGTGAGTGGTGGCAACATGGTTTTAAAACTTGATATTGCTAAGGATTTTATAATATCAAGAATTTCTTTATTTTTTATTAAATTATTTCTTATTTTGATTAAATTTTATAGGTTTTTTATTTTCCTTTTATTTTGATTTTTATTTTGAACATTATGATATGTTATATATAATTTTTAGATTTAAAATGAATTTATTATTAATTTTCATAAAATAATGGTTAATTATGTACATGAATGATCTCAAAAATATAATGAAATTTGATACATAGGTACATGCATACATATACTTTATACCTACTAAATTTGAGCTCATTAAAACCTTCCTAGGTTAAAATATCAATCACCAAACCTAAATACATCTATTACTTTGGAGATTTGTTTTAGGATATAGACAACTTGGATTTGGGTGAAATTAGTGTCTAACTATCCCTTTAACATATGGCCACAATAACACCAACTTTTAACTCCTAATTCCAATATGGATTCTTGGTTTTGATTTTTTAAATTTATATGTTAATTGATGGCCTATGGATTTGGAAACACCATTTGAACTTCTAAAACAATTAATAATTAAATTGATTTTTTTGGGAACGTTCTAGACATGCCCAAGAAACATTTTCTTTAATTAAATTCCATGGTGATCAATATTTTGTGATAAATTCAAGAAATACCCAGGAGGGTATTTTGGGAAATGCATTTAATATATTATTGACCTTGACCTAAAACCATGGGGGCTCCTCAAGTTGCATCTAACGGACCATAAGAATATATAATTTGAACATGAGGATGGGGAGAAAAGAATTTTCAAAATTTACTTAATTTTCTTATGAAATTTAATCCCTCATATACACAATCAACTATGTCGCAATCTAGGATCCCTAGTCTTTGATTTTGATGATGACAAATATTATTTATTGAATTGTTACTTTTCTTAGTGAATATTTTGTATATGTTATCTATTATCTATGAGTACTAATATTGTATGTAAAATATACACTACTCAACGCTACTAGAAGCTCAAGATCATGTACAGTTGGAACGTTTAGTAAACAAAGTTTGTAGTTTTATTTTTCTTTATTTTCTATTTCTTAAGTTTGGCCATAAAAGAATGTTTGCAATTGGATGATCGTGCACACACACAGGGGGGTGAGAAAAATTCAAAGTTAAAATTTTTAGTACTAATCATGTTGTACAACTTCCAATTATACATTACAATCAGTTATAGAAAGAATGGACTTGACAATAAATTGAATAATTCATTATAGTAAACTTATCTTACTGTATAGTTCATTACAATCTAAAAACCCTAGCAACTAGATAAATTAAGTAAGAAATTTAAATTTGATTTTTGAACTAATCGTACTTGATGATCTAATTCGTGTTGTACAAAACTTTGAAATCTTACTTAAATTAATCCTCCTGATTAATCAATCAATTAATGGTTTAATTAGTGATAAAATATCATAATATATGATCTTGATCATACCACATAATTGGTAGAAACAAATTTTGTCATCCCAAATATCATACCAAACAAAACCATGATTTTTGAATTAATTATACTCTATAATATTTATATTATACTGGACCACCTACTTGAAATCAACTAACCATATTATATTATCAAAGTAGTACAAGATTAACAAAAGATTTTTAATAGTCCTAGGAATCATCCAATGTGAATTGACAGAAAGCAAACAGATCATACTGTATAATTTGTTTGAAAAGTTAAAAGTTAGTGTGAAAAATTATTTATGTTATACTGGATAGGCCTAGTTTTTAAATAGATCGTACTTTACAAATTCCAATTGTACTGTACAACAGTGATGACCAACTTGGATTTTTAGGGTTTCTTGAAGTCTAATACTAAAGCAATCTTTTTAGAATCTCTTTTATACAAGAGAGGATTGTGTGACTGCTGAATAAACACTGAGTGAGAAGCTTTTGAGGGAGATCTAGGGTTTAAAGGAAAGGAGAATGTGAGGTTGAGCTTGAGGGAGAACAAGTGAGGGGACCACAGGGTTGCTCCTGGCTTGCTACACCCCTGCTCCACATGTGGTGGTGCTGAGTCCTTAAAGGCTCTCTTAGATGAGAGATTTCTAAGTAAAGTCATTAAGGTACTCTGCCTTCTCTAGAAGGGATAAAAAGATTAGAGGTACATTGCCTTCTCTAGGAGGGAGAAAAAACATTGGGTTCTCCTATTTCTCTAGGAGCGAGAAAAATGATTCAAGGTTTGCTTCCATCACCCAAAAAGGTGTCATATCTTTCGACACTCTACCGCATCAGATTTTGTGAAAATAGCTGATTATATATGTGTATCAAATTGAACTACTAGAAAAATATTTTGGATTAACTATGCATAACTTATGAAGGAACTAGTAGAGTAAAACAATATAGGTTAAACATCCTACTTCATAACTATGAACTATTTTGCTTGAAACCAAGTGAATAAATTTTTGAGATGTATACTAGGTTTACTCCAATAGTGACATTCCTCCATGTATTAGGTAGAGAACTTACAAATTCTTAGAAAAGACAATAAGATTATATATTATGTACCTAATTCTAATGATGCAAAGATAATTGAAAGTACTAATTCTAAAGACTTGAATGTTTTCTCTAAAGATAATTTGCATGGATAACTCATTAATTAGTAGTAAGGAGTGAGTTGAAAGTAAAATGATGTAGGAGAAAAGATGAAGAGAACTATAGCACAAAAAATAATTGATTCTAATAGTAACAGTTCTATAGTAGAAGAGGAGGATGTCACCGCCTTAATAACACTATAGTTCAAGAGCTTTCTAAAAAGAAAATATAGTTATCATTAATAGTATTGGAGCAATGGTAAAAGTAATAAAAATTATAATGTTTCTTCCAACATAATTTTCTTCAACTGCAGGAAACTAGGCCACCTCCAAACTGACTGTCCCACTTGAAGATTCACTTAATCAAGGAGAAGGGTAAGGAGAAGCCAAAGATTTCTAGGCTTCCTCCACCTTGGAATCTTTAGATTTGCATATTGAGGAGGAAGTAACAAACTTATGTTTATGTACAATATTAATCTTGATCAATCAAATCAAGATGAGGAAGGTCAACTTTCCTGTGATGAATTACTCATTATATCTTAAAATATTAATGATTCATAAAAGAGGCTAAAAAAGATGCATGCTAGTCTCAATACTGAATTGTCTTCTGTTTAAAAAGAGCATGCCAGCTTAATTACCAAGCATTCTAATTTAGATTGTGATCATATGACCTTGCTTGAAAAATATGATGCCTTAAATAAGAAGCATACCGACTGAACTAATGCACTGAAATCTTTGAAAACCTTACATTAAATAAGAGAAAGACTACAAAGTATTAGAAACCCGTGCATTAGAAATAGATGGTATGGAATATATATTGAAAATTGAAATGTGTATTTTTGAAAGTGCAAATAAATTTTTAGAAGAAAAATTAACTGCACTTGAGAATAACAAACCACCACCTACCTTAGAATAATTACATAAGGTCTCAACACAGCATGCATCACATCACAAAAACAAAGGAAGAGGCACCATGAACCACATAGGTTAGTAATTCCATTTCCTGGTGTTAAGCATTACTCTTGTGGCATGTTAGATCACATAGCCTGCACTTGTATAATTCACAATAGGTCACATCTAGTGTGGAGGTGAAAATTGCATTCAACATAGCATATCATGCATTTCTCTCATTCATTCGAGCATAAGCTAGAACCCAAACTCACTTTTGTTCCCAAATCTAAACATTGAATGACTATATAGGATTTCTCTGACATAAGGCCTTGTGAGAGCATAAGGCGCATGTTGCAAATCAGGAATCAAGATTGAGATTGTGATTTTTTATGATAACAAAATTTTATTATTCTAATTTTATTATTTCTCCTAGCATATATTGGATATTAATATTCTTTCTTTTTGTGTACTATTATTTTAGGAAAATTATATACTACTTCAAATTGCTGAAGACTTCAAGATAAGGTAAAATATTATTTTAAGTAATAGAGTATGTATATGTTTTTTTTTCTTGAGTTTTAGAAAGTGTGATCATAATTACGTAATCATGCACAGTAATAATTTTTTTAAGACTAATCATATTATATGATATCTAATCGTACTGTATGATTTGACATGTTTTTTCTCTAGAATGTAGTTAATCAAATCATGGCTTTAATTTAATAGATGTTTATACTATATGATGTCAAGTAGTACAGATGACTAACAGAGTAAGAAATTAATTTTCACTAGATTATACAGAATAAACACATTTATTTTTGAATTAGTTATACAAAATTATATGGATTTATACATATAACTAATAGAGTATTAAATTAGGTTCGTTCCAGATCATAACGAATGAACACATTTATTTTTTGAACTATTTGTATAGTATAAGATTCATTCATACATATGATTAATAGTTTATGAAACTAAGTTAGTCCATGTTCGTACAAAAGGAAGCCTGAGTTTATTGAACTATTTATACCAAATGATTCGCGGTCATAATGTACGAATGTAGGATGGTTCCCTTAAAAAATTTAATTTTTGATGGTTTTTTATGTGTTTTCTATATAAAGTGTCCTAAAACATTCTCAACTATCATTTACTTTGAATTTCTGTTGAGAGGGACCATTAAGAGTGTGCTTGGGAGAAATTTTGTGAGTGAAGAGAGAGATCTAGTGAAGGAGAGTTCTGACGGATTCACAAGGTTGCCCAAAGTTAGGATCTCTTTATCTTCCTCAAGTTTCCACCCTACTTCTTTGGAGGTTATTTAGAGAAGATCTCTAAGATTGGATCAAGGTTCTCTATCATCCCCAGGAGGGTGAAAAAGTATGTGATGGTATGTTGTCATCACATAGAGAGTGTAAAAGGCAATAGTTCTTTGCCACACTGAGTTGGTGGAAGAGAAATTATGAGGGCTTCTCTCCCTTACAATGGAGGAAAAAGGAGGGCCACAATTATTTAGTTTAATACATAGAGAAGGAGTCTCTAGGGAGTGAAAGTAGGTCAAGTTGGACTAAACCACTATAAAATTTAGTGTTCTTTTATTGTCTTTAATTTTTCCCATATTTTTTATTTATCTTCATTTAAAATTTGGTGGTTGAAAAATCCTCTGTGATAATCCTTTCTATAAATAACTACATGTTTTAGGATTAGTGATTTAACTTTCTAAAAGACCAAAAAGATTTTATAAAGTCTAAGATTTTTTTTTTAAATAACCAATTCAACTTTATCATGGTTTGCCTTATGACAGTCTTTTAAGGTCTAACAACTTACATGAGCTTTCAATACCTGGATAGTGGTTGCTTGATGCACATGACTGATGATATGTATCAGTTCATCATAATAGAGGACAGGTCAGGAGGAAAGGTGATACTAGGAGACACCACTAAGAAAGTGGTGGGCTCAGGTATAATCGACAATGCTAAAAGCTTTATTATTGAAAACATTTTATTAGTTGATGGTTTAAATCATATTTTACTAAGCATTAGTAAAGTATGTGATAAACATTTTGACATCGAATGTATTTCTAAAAATTGTATAATTAGTTTAAATGAGAAACTTATATTAGAAGTAAAATGAATGAATAATATTAACATGCTAGACTTGAACTGCTTTGAATATTAAAATTCTATATGTTTGAAAATAATATTTGATGATTTTTGGCTTTGGCATAGAAGACTATATCATGCAAGATTGAAAACTCTTACAAAGATTACACAAAAAGACCTAGTTAGAAGCATACCTAGGTTTGACTAGACCTCACTATTGACAACATACATGATGTCTGCAAACTAGGAAAACAAATCAAGTCTTCATTTTATTCAATTAAGGACATCAACACCTCTAGGCCATTAAAATTCCTTTTTATGGACTTACTAGAATAACCAGTCTAGGAGGGAAGAAATATGAATTTGTAATAGTATATGAATTTTGAAGGTTTACTTAAGTTAGATTCCTAGTACAAAAGAGTGTATCATTAGAGGAATTTAAAACATTCTCCACTTGGATTCAAAGGATATTAGGATGTCAAATTTTAACCATTCATAGTGTTCATGGTGGAGAATTCAGAAATGATAGTTTTGAATCTTGCTATCAGGATATATAGCTTCTTTGCCCCTAGGACCCCTCAGCAAAATAAAATAGCTAAGAGGAAAAATAGAACCTCGGTGGAAACTGACAGGGCAATGCTTGTTGAATACACTCTCCCTAGATGCTTTTAGGCAGGAGTAGTGAATATTGCTTGTTATGTTTTAATAAGGTGAATGTTTGACCAAAGTTCAATAATACACCCTATGAACTCTTTAAGGATACGACTCCTAATCTTTCCCACTTATGTGTCTTTAGATGTAAATGCTTTTCTTGATCAATGGAACACCCTTGGGAAAATTTTATCCAAAATCTAATAAAGGAGTCTTCTTAGGTTATTCATTTGTAGGGAAGGCCTATAAAATCTTCAATAAGAGGACCTTAGTAGTATAAGAGTCTACCCATGTTGTGTTTAATGAATCAAATAGGACCTCTGAATATCAACCTAAGGAAGAAGAAGTGGAGGTCATTCATTGGGTAGAAGCCATTGCTATAGGAGATAGAGTTGAACCTCGGGAGCATTTTCCTTGAGATTGGAGATATTCATCTATTCGTCCAAAAAAACTAATCTTAAGAGACCCATATAAAGGCGTTAGAAGAAGGAATGGACTAACCAGGTTAGTCATCCTATATTTATCTCTTTGATAGAACCCACAAATATAAATCTAGCCTTATTTGATGTATTTGGGATGCTAGCAATATAAGAATAATTAAAATAATTTATTAGGAATAATGTTTGAGAGTTGCTGAGTATACCTAAAGACTAGAGTGTTGTAGGAACCAAATGGGGTTTTTAGAATAAAATGAACACTATGGCATATTAGTAAGGAATAATGCTAGTTTAGTAGCTGAGGGGTATAATTAGATTGAAGGAATTGATTTTGAAGAAATTTTTATCCTTATAGCTAGATGAGAAGCCATTAGGGTGCTCTTAGCTTGTGCTTTCTTTAAATGTTAAACTATATCAAGGGGAAGAAAGGAGTGTTTTCTTAAATGGGGTAATCCAAGAGGATCTATATGTTGAGCAATTCCCAGGTTTTGAGAACTCAAAATTCCAAAATCATGTATTCAAACTAAAGAAGGCCTTATATGGGTTCAAGCAAGCACCTAAAACCTGGTATGAAAGGCTGAGCAGATTCCACCTTGTTAAATCCTTTTTTTAAGGGTTGTGTACATAATACACATGTCATAAAGAAAGATAGAGAAGACCTACTCTTAGTGCAAATCTATGTTGATAATATATTGTTTGGATGCATAAACAAAAATCTTTGTGAAAATTTCTCAAAAACTTTAATTGAGGTGTTTGAGATGGGTACATGGATGGAACCACCTTATTCTAAGTGGGAGAATTCAACCCCCCCCCCCCCCCCCCCCCCTAAAAAAATAAATAAATAATAATTTCTTTATTATATATTTTTTAGGAAATTTATCCCTATCCATATATTTTTTAGTTTTTAGGCAATTGGCCGCCCCGAGCATAATTAAACACATTGTATAGAGGTGTAAATGTTAGGGAATTATGAACCAAATATATATAGAAAATAGTAAAGAAATTTCATTAATTTATTTATTAATTTGTAATCTAAAAGTGTCCTTACAAAAAAAATTTGTTTGTCTCTACAGACCCATTTTCTTGTAGGTCAAAGTCCACCAAGGGGCACTGCCACCTTGGACCCCCAACATATCTGCATAGTATATGAAGATCAAATATATGAAGAAATAGGGTTCGAGCCAAATTCAAGTCCACTTTAATATACATTATATAGAAATGGAATGACTAATCATATTTAGCGACAATTTTCTTTTTGTCTCTATTTTTTGTCGCTATTGGCCCTTTTTTTATATGGAAGGGTCGAGTCAAACTTGTGACGAAACCAACAAATACTTATTAGTTTTCCACCCTAAAAATTAAGCCTGGGTCCACCCTTGGATGAGTATGATGGGAGAGTTGAACTATTTTCTTTGATTTACTATATAGTAGATGAATGATGGATCCTTAGCCAATTTAAATACATCAATGGCATTCTAAAGAAAAATAAAATTGGCAATGTTAAGGTAATAATCACTCCCATGAGCTCTACCATATAATTATGTAATGACCTAAATGGAAATTAAATAGATTAGAAGAAATACATAGGAATAATTGGATCATTCTTTACAAGGACCGAAATGGAAATCAACAATTTGTATGTGCTATATTATGTGTTCATTTATTGGTTGTTTGTTTATTCGCATGATATCATTTTTTTTTAAATTAAGAAAGGGGTATTTTTTTTATCACCACACACACTCTCTTCATTAGATTAAAAAAAAAAACAAAAACTAAAATTTTCTTATTGTACTGTATGATCCATAATTCATACAATTTTATATAGCCACTTATGAACAAACCATATCCATTAGCAAAATCAAAGACCATATAAGCTCAATTATTGGTGTTCGTACCACCCTTCATATTCTATGAAGCATGTGTTAGAATATGTTGGGTTGAATTCGATTTGTTCGGTATGATCATTATTTTACTTTATACTATACAATACACCCTTTGTACTTTATGATCTACATGTTAGAATGTGTTAGGATGAATTTAATTCAAGTGGTATGATCATAAATGCAATTCTTACTATACAAATATGTATTAGTACTATCTGATGTATTTAGTCAAAAACCATTCAGATGACTCCTTGAGTTGAACACAATTCCTTAAAATTTTCTAGTATGATACTTATCATACTATATAATATACCAGTTTTTTTTTTGACAAGTCATCCAGATGATTTAGCTCCACTGATCGTAATATACGATCACAAATTTTATCATACAATTGACTTCAGTTCTATAAATTGGAGAGTTTCTAAGCTTTCAATCTATTCAACACTTACCTTCTCTCAATTCCTATATTCATATCCTAGAATCCTCTAATGGCTGGTGGAAGTAAACATGGCAGAATGACCGAGGGGAGGTCCTCCTCCTCTCTTCTCTAGATTATAGATTTTTATCTTTGAAAGATAAAGAAGCATACTACAAATTCAAGGAAGTTCAAATCACCCCCTCTAGAATAATAAATAAACAAACTCTAAACTTCGAGATTATGAACCTCTTTGGCTCTACTACTCTATAATTCCTTCTTAAACTTGCCTTTACTTTTAAATCTAAATTAGTTTACAAATTCATATCTAGCATTAGGATCAACATAAAAAAATCTCACAATGACCACATATTTATGTTGACAGCTCGTAGAAATTGCTAAGGAACACTTAAGGGAGAATATCAATCTTTCTACTGAAGGATGTCATCCACAATCCCTGATCTCTATAACTAATTTTGACAGAAGTTCTATAAACCTGACTATTTGAAATGTTTCCATAAATCAACATCAACCCTTACTCCACTCTCCAAATAAGAATGCTTGGATTATCCAACATTTTCTTAGAAGTTCAATTATATCCAAAGCTACAGATTGTGTCAACATCACTCCACTTCTTTATATAGTCACCTATATGATAATGTCAAATACCCAATTTGATCAAGTTTAGATGATTATTGATTATATTCAAAATATGACTCATATTCAACTTCTAAAAACTAGATGAAATCAAAATGTCGCATTAGAACTCAACATAGTCTATATCTTAGACAAGAAATACCAAATTAACTACCCTACTCTCATGGTGACATAATTTAGTGGTTTGAGTAATTAGAAACCTGATTGGACTATCATATTCAATAACAACAATAGTTGTATGAGGAAGACATGGGATGGTTTGGAGAAAGGTTTTCTCAAATTGAAGATCAATTCATCTCCATGCATAAATATTTTCAACAACCACCACCATCACCACCTTATAAGAATCTATCTTATTTCTTATATTTCTTATTATGTTTACTATTTTTACTTCTTGTAATGTTCACCTTTTTGTTTTTCCTTCTCTTTTTAGTGATGTCAAAAGAGAGAGAAAATGTATGCCTACACCATGTTTTACTTTTATAGATTCAATTGTTTTTTTTTTAATTTTTTGTTATTTTTTTCTTTTCCCCTTTTATTAATAAAAAATAAAAAATTATCAAGAACTAATTTTTAAATTTAGCCCTAAGTGAGGGGAAGTTGGGGAGAATATACTATGATTTTTTATTTATTAAGAATACCATACGATTTACAATTATATTATACATTAAATTATTGAAAGAATGATCTTAATATCTAATTGAATAGTTGGTTTAAGTGAACTAATCATTCATTATGATCTAAAAACCTTACCCACAGAATAAATTAAGTAGGATATTTAAAATTTGATTTTTGAACTAATCGTACTGTACTATCTGATTCAAACTATATGAAAAATTGAAATCTTACTTAAATTAACCAATCAAATAATTTTTTAATTAAGGATAATAAATCATATTGTATAATCTTGATTGCACCATATGATTGGCAGAGATAAAAGTTGGTCGTCCCAAATATTGTACTAATTAAAATTATAATTTTTAAACTAATCATACTATATGATATTTATATCAATCTTTATAATATTTATATCATACTAAATGGCCTACTTGAAAATTAACTAACCATACTATATGATGGAGCTGTATAGGATGATTGACAAAGATGATTTCTAATCATTTCAAAAATCACCCTATATGAATAGAGAGAGAGAAAGCAAATAGATCTTATTGGATGATCTTTGTATCATATTGTAATATGTAATCAAAATGTTAAATAGTTCATCTAAATAACTATTTATATCACACTGGATGGGCATAGTTTTTGAACAGATATAAATGTTTGAGTTCTAATCATACTTTATGAACAGTAACATCTAACTTGGAACTTTAAGGTTTCTTGAAGCCTAATACTTAAGAAATGTTTTTAGGATCTTTTTGAAATAAGAGAGGATTGTGTGACTGTTGAAGGAACTTTGATAAAGAAGCTTTTGAGAGAGATCTATAATTTGAGAGGAAGGAAAAGGTGAGGTTGAGTGTGATGGAGAAGAAGTGTGAGGGGATTATATTGTTGCTCCGGGCTTGCTACACCCTTGCTCTTCATATAGCCTTGGTGAGTCCTTAAAGTCTCTCTTTGGAGATAAGCATCTAAGTTAAGTCCTCAAGGTACTCTATCTTCTCTAAGATGAAGGAAAAGATTGGAGGTACACTACCTTTTATAAGAGGTAGAAAAAGCATTGGGTTCTCTGCCTTCTCCGTGAGGGAAAAAAATTATTTAAGGTTTGCTACTATCATCGGGGAAGGTTACATAGCTTCTGACAATCCGTTGTATCAGGTTTCATGAATGTGAGTCTGTAGAGGCTTCTCCACCTTATCATGGTAGAAAATAGAGTGTCACTTTTTGTTAATGCAAATCCTAAAGTGGGGGACTCCGAGGAGTAGGCATAGGTCAAGGTTCATCAAACCATTAAAAATTTTTTGATTTGGTTTTTCATTTTCCGTATTTAACTTTTTGTACTTAATTTATGTGATAACTGCATTTTGAAAATTAAAGATTAATGTTCTATTATGCTAATTAAAATTTCATCATCATTATAGAAATTGTTGTTAAATTATTTGGTTTTGCATTGGGTTATCAAATTGTTTATTTCAAAGTTTTGAAAATTTTACAACAAAAATAGTATTCATGCTTAGGATTTTTTAAATTGCAAATTTAGCCCCCCCCCCCCCCCCCCCCCATCCCAGCCGTCTTTATGGTGCTCCTTGAGCCTCCGGCAAACTCGCACCTTAGTATCATTGGATTCAAGGCTTGTCTCGAGGTAAGTTCACCAAAGAAGAAGATCTCTTTGGTGTCAAAGGACCCAGCGACTCCGCCACACCGGGGAAGGTGGAAGTGATTTTGTAAGGGCTTCTCCGCCTAGCTGGGGGGGCTAAAGGAGAGACACTTTTGTAGTGCAATACTTGAAGGGTTCCTCCAAGGAGTGGACGTAGGTCAAGGTTTGACCGAACCACTATAAATTTGGTGTGTTCTTTTCTTATTATCGCTTCTACATTTATTTTTCTTCCGCACTTTATTTGTGGTGATTTTTGATGGAGTTTTACCTTTGGTTTTCAAGTTTTCCAATTCACCTCCCTTTTAATTAGTCTTGGGCCAGTTCTATAGGGCCTAACATCCCTAACGAACTTTCAAGTGGTATCAGAGCACTTTCTAGTGCCATCTGAGAACTCTCAAGTGGTATCAGAGCAAATTTTCATAAAATAAGTTTTAAAAAGCTTTTGAATTTCGATCCATGGCTAATTTTTCAAATCGTAATGTTGCGAAAGGATTTTGCATCACAAGACCTCCTTTATTTGAAAATATGTCATTTTATTTTTAAAAAACTCGCATGTCTATTTTCTTGCAATCGATTGATTTTTGCATGTGGAATATGATTTTAACTGGTTATTCATCACCGTAAAAAATTATTAATGGAGTTAAAATTGATATTCCTTTTAGTCAATGGAACAGGGAAGAACAACTCAATGCTCAATTGAATGCGAAGTCTTTAAATTGCTTTTTCTGTGCTTTATA
Organism: Dendrobium officinale; assembly: GCA_019514585.1. Classification (NCBI taxonomy): domain Eukaryota; kingdom Viridiplantae; phylum Streptophyta; class Magnoliopsida; order Asparagales; family Orchidaceae; genus Dendrobium; species Dendrobium officinale. The sequence goes on from CM033689.1 coordinate 14,548,726, forward strand.
TTATGATGATTTTATGCTAGTATCCACGTGCACTACCGGTAAGGAAGTTTGGGATAAATTGCACACCATATACGAAGGCACTAGTGAAATCAAGCAATCCAAGTTGAATTTGTTAATGCATGATTTTGAATTATTTTCCATGAAACCTTTTGAAAAGATCTTAAACATGTACACTAGGTTCATTCAAATTGTAACATCATTATATGACTTAGGAAAAGAGTTTTAAAATTTTGAAAAAGTCAATAAAATTCTTCGTTATTTACTTGAAAAATTTGATGCCAAAGTTGTTGCTATTTATGAATCAAAAGATTTGAATGATTATTCTATTGATAATTTGATTGGCTCACTCATTGCCTACGAGCAAAGTTTGAGTCAAAGACTTTTTGATGCAGGTGAAACTATTGTTCTAAAAGCTGGAGATACAGAAAGAGATAGCCTAGTTGGTGACGAAGGTAATGACATGTCAAACAAATCACAAAGCTCACCTAAGCATAAGCAAAAGTGGAAAAAAGGTAAAAGTGGTAAGGATGTCCATATTTCTTCTGACGTTATTTTCTTTTGATCCAGGAAGCCTGGACATATGAAAAATCAGTGCCCTAATTTAAGAATTCTTCCTATAAAAGAAAAGGGCAAGGCGAAGCAAAATTTAAACTGGGGAAATAATGAAAGGTAAAAAATCTTATGGGTGTTGACCTCATTTTTGTATGAGGTCACTAAGGCCCTTCCAAACTCCAGATCAATCCTAGATCCTAGGATCCACTCTAGACTTTAAGATTCTTTCCTAGAGCCAGAACTTAGGGCCTACTCTAGAGCTTAAGATTATTTTCTAGACCCAAGACCTTAGGGCCTACTCTAGAGCTTAGGATTCTTCCATATCCCAATTTCTAGAGCCCCTCTGGATCCTAGATCTTAGAATCCCTCTAGATCCTAGGACCAATCCAGACTCAAATCAATCCCTACCTTTAATCAACTCCAACCTCAAATTAATCCCTACCCTTGATCAATTCAAATCTCAAACTTCATTCAATTCAAATCCAAATTAATTCAAGCTTCCAACACATCCATGAAATTACTAAACGACAAGAGGGGGGGGGGGTAAATTGTAAAAATCTTTTTCTTAATAAAAGTAACCCTAAACAAGAGTTCTAATTTTTTTTGTTGTTTTTGAAATTTTATAACAAAAATTTAAGCAAGTTTTCTTCCACAAAATTTCACCATGCAATAGTTATGAAAATTAAATGCAAGTAAAAAGTAAGCAATGATAAGGAAAAAACACACCAAGAATTTTATAGTGGTTCGGTCAAAATATGACCTACGTCCACCCCCCAGAGTCCTCCACTCCGGGATTTTCACTATCAAAATAGTTCTCCTTTTTCCCCCCTCGGCAAGGTGGAGAAGCCTTTACAAACCTCCCTTTCACCAACCCGGCATGGCGGAGTTCCAAACTCTATTTTTGCCCTCCTGGCGATGGCAGAGAACCTCCTCGTTTTTCTCCCTACTGGAGAAGGCAGAGAACCTCGAGGTAACGGATGTAGACGAGCCTTTCCCTTGTAGATCCTCCCTCAAATCCTTCTAGGGCCACAGGAGGAGCAAGATGCAGCAAGCTTGGAGCAACCGTGTGATCTCCCTCACACCTCTTCTCCCTCACAATGCTCACCTCCTCCTTCCTCTCTCAACCCTCAAGAATTTCTCTAGAGCTCTCTCCCTTGGAATCCCTCTCTAACCACGTTCACCCCCTCTGTGATTCTTACTGAAAAAGGACTTGATTGATATCAAAAATAGGCTCCAAAAACCTCTGATTTCAAAAGTAGCCGTTACTATTCGTACAATATGATTGACAATCGTACAGTACGATCTTCATAAACAGACGTCGTCCTGGTACGAAGGTGTATGAACAGTTTAAAAACAATTTGTATTATACGATATAATATCGTACGATATGATCCACAAAATACTATTCATACAGGACGATGGTCTGGACGATCAGATGTCGTCTCTGTTCATCGTATGGTATGATTACTATCGTACAGTACGATGTGACAAAAACCAAGAGATCGTCCAGGACGATATTCGGCACGATCATACTTCGTCTCTGTTCATCGTATGGTACGATCGGGTTCGTATAGTACGATATTTAAAATTTAATTAGTCATAAATTTCATGCACTAATCACGGGTTAATTTAAGTAAGTATTTAAATAAATTGTACAGTACGAAAAGGTTCGTACAATATGAACGGTGCAAAATCACTTATTTAAACTAAACTACAGCTAGGGTTTTGAATTTGAACATATCGTACAGTACGAATACATTCGTACAGTATGATCTATTCACAGAACCGTCCACATAGCTTGGATCGTACGGTACGAATTACAATCGTACAGTACAATCTCCAGAGAAGAATTTCTATGACATTTTGCATTTAAAAATAAACTCTCCCCCCTGTGTGTGTGCATGGTTGCTCTTACTCTTATGCATTTGTGGACAGACTCAATAAAGTAAAAAAAATAAATCGAAAAATATAATGTTTGACTCATACTCCTAATCTACCCGGTCTTGAGTCTTCCTTTCTTCCTGAGTCACTTGTGATCTTCCTGAAATGTTAGTACTCAGGGACAATAGCAAATAAAATAGTATTCAATAAAAAGTTGTTTCAAAACACTCATTATTTGGCATCATCAAAATCTCAAACTCGGGGTCATGGGTTGCAACAATCTCCCCCTTTTTAATGATGTCAAATAATTTGTTGCAAGTGAGTATGAAAAGCATTTATTTTGTTTTTTTTTTTTTTTTTTTTTTTTTTTTTTTATTAAACACAAGAAGAAAAAAATAGGATACCAAAAGCAAATACAAAACAAAAGGAATGCATTTAGATAACAGGCATAACAATAGGTACAACAAACTTACAACAAACTTCTCCCCCTTTTGACAGCACAAAAAGTGAGATTCTTTAGGATCGGCTTGGAAACGGGCACAAAGGCACACACTAAACATTATGTCCGGTCTACTGGCAGTCAGGTAAAGAAGGGATCCAATCATTCCTCTATATTTTTTCTTATCTACTGATTTTCCACTAGGATCCTTATCAAATTGGATTGTTGAACTCATTGGGGTGTTCATGGGTTTTGCACTATCCATTTCATATTTCTTTAAAATATCCTTAATATACTTTGATTGGCTAAGAAAGGTTCTATTATCCATTTGTTTTACACTAAAGCCAAGAAAGTAATTAAGTTCTCCCATCATGCTCATTTCAAACTCATTACTCATTGTTTTTGAAAATTCATCGCATAAGTTTTTATTCGGGGATCCAAACAAGATGTCGTCTACATATATTTGAATAATGAGAATTTCTTCTTTGACCTTTTGTAAAAAGAGTGTAGTATCTACACTACCCGTTTTAAATCCACTTTCCAAAAGAAATGAGCTAAGTCTTTTCATATCATACTCTAGGTGCTTGCTTTAATCCATAAAGTGCCTTCTTTAATTTAAATATATGGTTTGGAAATTATGAACTTTCAAATCCGGGGGGTTGCTCAACGTAGACATCTTCCTTAATTACCCTGTTCAGAAATGCACTCTTTACATCCATTTGATATAACTTAAAGTTTTTTGACGCAAGCAAAAGCTAAGAGCACTCTTATGGCTTCTAGTCTAGCAACCGGGGCAAAGGTTTCTTCAAAGTCTATCCCCTCAATTTGGTTGTACCCCTTAGCTACTAGTCTTGCTTTATTCCTTATTATTGTTCCTGAATCATTCACCTTATTCTTGAAGACCCATTTTGTTCCAACAACACTGTGTTCTTTAGGTCTCTTAACTAACTCCCAAATATCATTTCTGGTGAATTGGTTCAGCTCTTCTTGCATTGCTAGAATCCAAAATTCATCTCCTAAGGCTTGATCTATACTTGTGGGTTCTATCATAGAGATGAATGCTGAGTGACTAACCTCCTTCTTAAGTCCATGCCTAGTTCTTGCACCTTCTGAAGGGTCTCCTAAAATTAACTCTTTAGGATGACTAGAAGAATATCTCCATTCTCTAGGCAAAACTTCCTGAGGTTCGACCCTTTCTCCTAAGATCATAGTCTCTACTCCTTGAATTGCCTCTATTTCATCATCTTCAATTTTAGATTCTGAGGGCTTATCTGATTCATCAAATACTACATGGGTGGATTCTTCTACTACAAGGGTTCTCTTATTAAAAATTGTATAGGCCTTACCTACAGAAGAATAACCTAAGAAGACACCCTCATCAGACTTGGGATCAAATTTTCCTAAGGGATGTTTACCATTATTTAGGATGAAGCACTTACACCCATAGACATGTAAATGTGAAAGATTTGGTGTCCTACCCTTAAGGAGTTCATATGGAGTTTTATTCAGCTTCGATCTAATGTTTACTATGTTTAAAACATAACAGGCTGTGTTGACTGCTTCTGCCCAAAAGTATCTAGGAAGTGTATCCTCCGCTAACATTGCCCTAGCAGCTTCTACCAAAGTTCTATTCTTCCTTTCTGCTATGCCATTCTGTTGGGGTGTTCTAGGGGCTGAGAAATTGTGTTCTATTCCTATCTCTTGACAGAATGACTCAAACTTATCATTTTGGAACTCTCCACCATGATCGGTATGAATTGTTGATATTTTACAACCTAATTTTCATTTAATACATGTGGAGAATACTTTAAATTCCTCAAAAGACTCGTTTTTGTGTGCTAAGAATCTTACCCAAGTAAATCTAGTGAAGTCATCTACAATCACAAATCCATAATTCTTTCCACCTAGACTGACTGTACTAACGGGTCCAAATAAGTCCATGTGTAGAATTTCTAGTGGCCTAGAGGTGATCACGTCTCTAATTGAGTGAAAGGATGATTTGACTTATTTTCCTAGTTGGCAAGCATCAGATAAGTGATCCTTGGTAAAGTCTAACTTAGGTACTCCTCTAACTAGGTTTTTATGAGTAATGTTTCTAAGAGTTTTCATACTAGCATGGCATAGTATCCTATGCCATAGCCACGAGTCATCAACTATTGTTTTCAAGCAGAATGAATTTGAGCTATCAATGCAATCAAGGTCTAACATGTAAACATTGTTCATTCATTTTCCTTCTAAAACTAGTTTATTAAATAAGCTAATCAGGCATTTATCAGATAAAAATTTAATGTCAAAACCTTTGTCACACAATTGAGTAATGCTAAGTAAGTTATGCTTTAAAACATCAACTAATAAAACATTTTCAATTAAAAAATTCTTAGCATTACCAACAGTACCTGAGCCTATCACCTTCCTGGTAGTGTTGTCTCCCAACGTTACTTTGCCTCCAGTTTTGGTCTCAAGTAGGATGAACTTCTTCATGTCTCCAGTCATGTGACGTGAGCAACCACTGTCCAGGTACCACATGCTCTCACTAGGTCTTTTGTGAGAGCATCCCTACAATTTCATTTAAAGATTTGATTTGGGAACCCAAGTGAGTTTGGGTTCCTCCTTATGCTTGCATGAATGAGATGTATGTATGTTATGCTGTGATGGATGCAGTTTAGGTCTCCATACTAAGTGTGTCCTACGGTGAATTGTGCATGTGCGGGCTATGTGACCTAGCATGCCACAAGAGAAACACTTAACACCAGGAAATGGGTTTACTAATCTATGTGGGTGGTGGTGCCTCTTTCTAAAGTTTTGTGATGCATGCTGTGTTGTGGGTTTGCGAGGATGGCCTAATGTGAGTGATGCAATTTCATTTTCTAGTTCTTTTATTCTCTCACTAAAAGTTTTATTTTGAGCTGTCAATCCATCAACTTCTATTAATAGCAAGTGCTCACTATGATCTACTTCTAATGCAAGTGCCGTTAGTTTTTCAAACTCTACATCTAGTTCAATATGTGATGTTTTCAAGGATTCATGCGCTTCAATTAGTTCAATATGCTTCTTATTTAATGCATCATACTCATCAAGAAGTAACATGTGATCTTTATCTAAATCGGAATTTTCTTTAACTAAGTTAGCATTCTCCATTTGTAAAGAAGTAAATTCAATATTAAGTTTAGCATGCATTTTTTTCAGTTTCCTATACAAGTCATGAATATTCTCAGAAATAAGCAGTAATTCATCATATGAAAGTTGACATACCTCGTCTTGATCTGATTGATCAAGGTTATCGTTAGCCATAAGACACAAATTAGTTACCTCCTCCTCTGCTTCTTCCTCTGACGATTCTGAGGCAGAGTCGGCCCAAAAAGCTTTTTGTGTCCTCATCTTTCCTTTCTTGTATTTGGCTTTCTCATCACCTTTCTCCTTAGCTGGTTGGCTCTTCAGATTGGGGCAATCGGCTCGAAGGTGACCTGGCTTCCTGCATTCAAAACAGATTGTATCAGATGAAACCTTATTGGACCTTGAGCTCTTACCTTTATTCCAGCTGTTCTGATGACGCTTTTATTTTCTCTTCAGGAAATTTTTGAACTGTCGGGTCATCAGTGTTATCTCATCATCTTCCTCCCCTGCAGAGCTTTCACTTTCTGAGTTGCTAGCTTTTAACGCCACCGTCCGCTCCTTTTTCTTTTCACCTGCATCACTTTGCCTTTGGCTCACTCCTTGCTCGTATGCAATGAGTGACCCATGGAGGTTATCAATAAAATAAACATTAAGATCTTTGGACTCAATGATAGCAGTTATCTTAGCATCATAGGAACTAGGTAGGCATCTAAGAATTTTATTCACTTTCTCAGAATTTGAAATTTCTCTACCCAATGCATGCAAGGATGTCACGATTTGGGTGAACCTAGTGTACATGTCAGAAATTGTTTCACTAGGTTTCATACGGAATAATTCATAATCATTTAGTAGAATTTTAAGCCTAGACTGTTTTACTTCATTTGTTCCTTCGTATGTAATGCACAGTCTATCCCAAATCTCCTTACCAGAAACACAAGTAGATACTCTCATATAGTCCTCAAATTTCAATTCACAAAAAAAGCAGTTTAAGCACTTAGCATTCAGTTGGGTAACTCCCTATCCTCATTGCTCCATTCAATAAACGGTACAGAAGTTTTCAAAGCATTAACAATTTTAAACGGTGCAACATACCCATCATTTACTAACATTCACATGTGGTAATCTATAGATTGCAAAAATGTAGACATTCTAATTTTCCAGAAATAAAACTGTATGTTAAAAAAAAGTGGTGGACGAGTTATTGAATAACCCTCCGCAGTGTTACGATTACCAAAATTCGACATGATCGTTTTTTCAAGGTTTTCTAAAACACTATTTTTGAAAAACAAGCTCTGATACCAATTGAAATTACTAAACGACAAGAGGGGGGTGAATTGTAAAAATCTTTTTCTTAATAAAAGTAACCCTAAACAAGAGTTTTAATTTTTTTGTTGTTTTTGAAATTTTATAACAAAAAATTAAGCAAGTTTTCTTCTACAAAATTTCACCATGCAATAGTTATGAAAATTAAATGCAAGTAAAAAGTAAACAACGATAAGGAAAAAACACACCAAGAATTTTATAGTGGTTCGGTCAAAATATGAACTACGTCCACTCCCCGGAGTCCTCCACTCCGGGACTTTCACTATGAAAATAATTCTTCTTTTGCCCCCCTCGGCAAGGCGGAGAAGCCTTTACAAACCTCCCTTTCACCAACCCGGCGTGGCGGAGTGCCAAACTCTGTTTTCGCCCTCCTGGCGATGGCAGAGAACCTCCTCGTTTTTCACCCTCCTGGAGAAGGCAGAGAACCTCGAGGTAACAGATGTAGACGAGCCTTTCCCTTGGAGATCCTCCCTCAAATCCTTCTAGGGCCATAGGAGGAGCAAGATGCAGCAAGCTTGGAGCAACCGTGTGATCTCCCTCACACCACTTCTCTCCTCACAATGCTCACCTCCTCCTTCCTCTCTCAACCCTCAAGAATTTCTCTAGAGCTCTCTCCCTTGGAATCCCTCTCTAACCACGTTCACCCCCTCTGTGATTCTTACTGAAAAAGGACTTGATTGATATCAAAAACGGACTCCAAAAATCTCTGATTTCAAAAGTAGTCGTTACTGTTCGTACAGTACGATTACCAATCGTACAGTACGATCTTCATAAACATACGTCGTTCTGGTATGAAGGTGTACAAACAGTTCAAAAATAATTCATATTATACGATATAATATCGTACGGTATGATCCACAAAATACTATTCGTACAGGACGATGGTCTGGACGATCAGATGTCGTCTATGTTCATCGTATGGTACGATTACTATCGTGCAGTACGATGTGACAAAAACCAAGAGATCGTCCAGGACGATATTCAGGACGATCATACTTCTTCTCTGTTCATCGTATGGTACGATCGGGTTCGTACAGTACGATGTTTAAAATTTAATTAGTCCTGGATTTCATGCACTAATCACGGGTTAATTTAAGTAAGTATTTAAATAAATCGTACAGTACGAAAAGGTTCGAACAGTACGAACAGAGCAAAATCACTTACTTAAACTAAACTACGGCTAGGGTTTTTGATCTGAATATATCGTACAGTACGAATACATTTGTACAGTACGATCTATTCACAGAACCGTCCACATAGCTTGGATCGTACGGTATGAATTACAATCGTACAGTACGATCTCCAGAGAAGAATTTCTATGACATTTTGCATTTAAAAATAAACTCTCCCACTGTGTGTGTGCATGGTTGCTCTTACTCTTATGCATTTTGTGGCCAGACTCAATAAAGTAAAAATAAAATAAATCGAAAAATACAATGTTTGACTCATACTCCTAATCTACCCGGTCTTGAGTCTTCCTTTCTTCCCGAGTCACTTGTGATCTTCCTGAATGTTAGTGCTCAAGGACAATAGCAAATAAAATAGTATTCAATGAAAAGTTGTTCCAAAACACTCATTATTTGGCATCATCAAAATCTCAAACTCGGGGTCATGGGTTGCAAAAATCCAAACTTTGACCCAATCAACTTGAGTCCAAACTTCAATCTAGACTTTGATCCTACCTTTGATCTAGCTTTGACCCTATCCATTCATTAACAATCACCACATGATTGTAAATGACTTGGATACTTCAATATTAATCATTCAAACTTAAAATCCATTCCAAATCCAGAAATCCAGACTCAAATCCAAAGTTTTAAGGCCATATCCTAAAGACCTTTTTCAAGGATTTTTCAAACATTTCAAAACCCAGTCAAGTGACCTCTGATTTAGGGTCTATCACTTACAAAGTGATAAGACATGTCTCTAGAGGTTACACTTCAATTTTGAGCCCATTTTGAGATCTCTAACTCTAGAATCTAAATCAAAATCCAAAGGCTGTAAAACCTTCAAATATTTACAGCCTATGCCATTGGACCTAACACCTTGAAGATTTTGGTCTTGGAGCCCTCATCAAAACCTCCAATCACTTACAAACCTTTGATTGTAACCCATTGAGCAGTAAACTGCATTTTTCAGACCCATTTTTGACCCTAATTGACCAATGGGTAAAAATTGACCAAAATACCCCTATGGGATTTCAAATGACCATTTCAACTCAAATCAACTCCAAATTCTTTGAAACCACTTTCAATAAGTTTCAAACATCAAACCCAACTTGTTGAGCTCAAACCCAGACCTTAGGTCAACCTGGTTGACCAAGTCAACCAAGTTTGACCCATTAACCCATACATCCCCTCTCTTTCAAATCTTTGAATCAAGACCACTCCAAGTACTTTTGAATGTAAGGAATGACCCCTTGGGTACCCCAAGAGACCTCTCTTGGAGGCCCAAGCCTTGGGCTCACTTGGGTTAGCTATTTAGCTTGACCCGAGTGACCAAAGAGAGGTCTCCTTTGTGCCATCTCTTAACCTTAATCAAATTGAATCCAAATCAAGGTGTCATTGGGTTCCCATTGACCCAATGCACCTTCCTTGACCAGCCCAACCCTTGGGATCACTTGGGTCAAGAGTTAGGCTAACCCAAAGTGCCCAAGATCATTTGGGATTGAGCCAATTCTTAACCTAAGCCCAATTGAACTTGATCAAAACCTCCAATAGGTGGCCCTAGGTCCAACACACCTCCTCCAGCCAGCCCATGCTCTGGGCTAACCTGGGTCAGGTTTTAGGCTAACCCAAAGTATCCAAAAACACATGGACATGAGCCATCTTCCAACTCAGATCAAATTGGACCTAATTTCCACTTGCATTGGGTCCACCAGACCCAGACCCACGTCCCACCTCAAGCCCAAGGTCTGGTCTGACCTGGGTTGAGTCCAAATCGATCCGAACCGAGCAGATTTGGATCAACCTGAGCCATCTTTTAACCCAGACCAAATTGGATCCAACTGCCACTTGCATTGGGTGCACCAGACCCATACCTATCTCCCATACCAAACCTAGGGTCCAACCCAGCCACCAACGCAATCCAGACATTCTCAGGACAAACTGACTTCACCCTTGACTCCAGCGTGTCCCCATAGGCCTCCCCCAGTCAACCCGACCCAAACCATGGCCGACGGCGGTCGGAACCAATAGAGAACTTGTTCCGGTGGTCCCCCCCAGACAACCCCTGACTTAAAGCTTCTGTCTACCATTTTGATCCCCACGACCTCCCTAGGACGTCGCCTTCTTCCACCTGGCATCAATCCGAGCCCCCTGCAGCTCAATCTCGGCCGTCCAAGCCCCCGAGACGTGGTCGAATAGGCTCGAGCTCCCCAGAGTGCCATATGGATCCCCAATCGTTCGAAATCATTCCCCAGAGCTCCTTCGACCTCCCAGGGTTTCCCTTCGAGTTCCCAGATCGATCCCTTCATCCATTCGAGCAAGCGCCCGTGAAAGCTTCCAGCATCCCGCTCGATGTCGCACCTCCATAAATTCAAGGGAACTTAAAAAAATCATAACTCCCTCCACACTAGTTCAAATTAGGTGTTCTTAGGCTCATTGGAAAGGTCTCAGAGAGACCTACAAAAACCTTATGGTTCTAGGCCCTGGTTAGGTCAGTGTTAGGTTTAATTATAGTTTGAGCATTTTATCAATTTATTTAATTACTCTTTAAATACAAGTCCACCAGGTCTGGAATTTTGGGAGATTGAAATTGAACATGTATTTGACATGTCCAAATTTTATCTCCCCATTTTATGATGTTCAAGGGCACTTTCCCCAAATTTTGAGTTCAAGGGTTATGGTTTGACCCTTATATTCAAAATGGGGTATAGACGTATCCAATGGGATTTAGGGTGTGATTCTTTGTGAGAAGATGATGTGTATGATAAGGAATGTAGAGCCACTGATTTTGCCCCAATCCAAGCTTATGATAGATCCCTATAGTGATTTGAAGGTGTCTTAGAGCTCACCTTGGGCGGTTTAGTTAACCACCTTAGAGTACTCCATTTGAGCTCAAATTTGGTGGGTTTAGTCCTTAGGGTCAAGTGATCCTATGGTCCAAATTTCATCAAATTTTGAGTTCATTTGGTTCCCCAAGTAGGAGCCTCAAAAATCCTTCTTAGAAATGGCCTATTAACCCAAATCAGTTGATAATGAACTACATTTAACTCATAAAATCTATTAAAATGTTTATAATTGTTCCTAATTAATGCCCTATCAATGAGAATTGAAACCCTCTTAAATTGACTTCTAAATTTGTCTTAATTTAGTCTCTAGGTAAAATCAAAAGTTAATCAGTTTTAATTAATTCAAAAAATCATTAAAAATCCCAAAAGGTCTTTAAACACTTGATGATCTGTCCTTAGGTCATTTATGACCTTTGGAACTGATCTCAAGGAGTTTGGTACTCATTTGGATTCAAACCCTTAAGTAGCCCCTTAGTTGTAATAATTTGGTAATTCCTACGAATACATCTAACTTCCAAAATTCACTATTAATTATAGAAAAATTCAAACTAATCAAACTCAATGGATAATGACTTAAATTAGAATCTAGTATTCTCTAAAAATATTAAACCTCCATAATTTGGTGAAAATCAAGGAGTCAACATTTTAGGTAACCTTAGGTCAAAACGGGTCAAAACTTCTAAAATTCATAACTTTTAATAGAAAATTCCAAATTGATTGTACTACTTGTATAACAACTCATAATTAGGTCTAGTATTTATTAAAAATCTGAAACCCTTAAGATCAACTCTAATTCTAAAAGTCAAGTTTTGCTCCCTTAGTTAGTATACCCGGATAACTCTAAGGATCTCCAGTTTTCTCTAAACTCCTAAATTTTCCTAATAGGTTAATAAAATTCTTAACAAACCCTTTAAAATCAGTAAACAATCCTTTTTATATTAATCAATTCCTTAATTACAACAAATTTGAAGTAACTTAATCAACCCCGATTGCTACTGGGTAACCCATGCCTACGAGGCTATCAATATAGCCCTAAGGAAGGTGAAATAAACTTCATGGCCTCGGTGTGAAACAAAGGTAGTAATCAATTAACTTTTAAAATATATTTAATTAAAATTCCTAATCCACTAATACTTAAATTTTAACCTAAATCTTCCTTTTAAGCTTCAACAAACTCAGAATTTTAGACAACCTTGATTAATCACCCAACTTATGATCTACCCCTGCCACACGACCTTCTACACACACTTTAGATGATGTGCTAGGACAACCAACTCTAGATCTAGGTTAGGCCGGTGTTTATTTTACTGCTGTGTGCCAGATTTTTCGTAGTTTTCACTGCATGTTGTGGATGAAATTGCTTTGCTATGTCTACTTACTTTTTCTGCACTCTTTTGATGGATTGACGTGTTTGGCGATTAGATTACCCTTAGGTTAGGTACGATCTGGATGTTCACACAGTTTTCTTTAGGTGGCCACGCTCATGCTGGGAAATAAAAAGGGGGCTAAATTCATAAAAATTCATAATTGTTATAAATTCTTTGCACAGGTGCTTCAGCTGCTAAAGCCCCCAAATAAAAGGAGCGTGGCCAGTGTGTTTACTTTTTTCTGCATATATATAACTGCTTGGGAATAACTATTTTTTTTTATATATTTGTTGACCTCATTATTTGAGGTCAATCTTCTAGAATTCAATATCTAGCTCCTAGGTTTCCGTAACCTAGCGTAGATGTCATCCAATAGGATTTTCCTTAGGTGGATACCCGCTGACGTAGCGTTGACTCGACCATTTTTGTTCAAACCAAATCAAAATCATTTTAATCTAGATTTAATTCAACTCCAAATAAAAATCAAATCGGTTCAACCTCCTAATTCGACTTAGATCGCCACTAAATTGACTCAACACGAATTTTATTTATCAAAATTTGCTTTGATTAAATCAAACTAATTCATTATAAGCCAATTTAAATCAAATCGACATTAGTTTAACTTGTCCAAATCAATTCATCTCGAACCCATTAAAATTAAAAACTTTTTTTAATGAAATCAGAAGCTTTCTAATAAATTTCTTAATAATAACTTAAACTAATTAATTGAAATTGAGGCCGGTTCAAACCAGCCCACATGTTCTCCCATATCTACCCAAAAATGACCCCAAGTCCCTCTTAAATTTCGAACTACCTCCCTCACTCTCTCATGGATATCCTTCACAGAAAATACAATCTCCCGATCTCTCTCTCGGCAGTTCGTAAAGCAGAATTCCCCATCAATTTGCAAAACAACCGCCCCATCTCCCCTAAAATTCACATAGAACATCTCCCTCTCTCTCACGATCTCACTCAAAAAAATGAAATCTCGAAGCCCTGGAACGATCGCTTCCTCTCAAGTCCGTCTCCCTCAGCCATTCACAAGCTCCAGGCGGAAAACCTACAGTTCGCACACATAGAAATCCCGTCGTCTCTTTCTCTCTCGTGTGAAGCCCATGTCGAGTCTCTCTCACATCTCCGGCTCTTTGTCCGAACGAACCCCATCCCCATTTCATGCAGCTTCTTGCTCTCTCTTTCGTTGTATCCTCTCTCAATTCACAAGAAGTCCAAGCGAGAACCCTCTCTCTTCGTCTCTCTTACCCGATCGAGTCCAGGAAAGCAAAACGAAGCTCCCATCATTCTTCGTTTGCCTGCCCTAGCCGACGTCTTCTGGAGCTTCTCTCTTTCTCATCCAATATTCAACCTTAGGAACCCCAAATGAACTCTTCTATGCTACGGCTTGTTCAACCAGAGGCAACAAAAAGTGGTATATAATAAGAATTCAAAAGTGGAATGTTTAAAAGTCCAATCAAACAAAGCCAGTGTTCGAGACCGAAGAAAGGTACGTCTTTATTCTTAGTAAATCTCAATTATTTCATTATTATTTATTAAATGAACTTTCTAATCCCTGTTTTACTTGTCTTCTTTTCTTTATTGACATAAATTGTGAGGAATGGTATCGGTCGAGGGAACAAAAGAACAAGGAGCTAATGACGTCAGTATCCTCTATCCAACCGGGTAGAGGTGCTACGGGCGGAACCACCGGGTCGTAGCCCCCGGTAACTGTGAGTATTCTAAACTTAGAAAACCTTTAAGGGCCTTTTGACGTGGTGTGCTTGAATCCTTCCTTTAGGTCCCTGTAGTAACTTTAATTTTATTAGGATTACTTTTGTTTTATTTTAGATCCCTAAATTCCTTTTACACATGTGCAAAGTCCTAAGGGTTAGTAATAACAAAAATTTCATCCTATACAACAGTAGTGACACTTAAGGACAAAAATTAAGGACTGGGTCTTAGAAAACTTAGACTTAGGATGCATGCACACTTTAGGATAGAAACATATAACATAAAAAACTTAGTGACACCTTACCCTAGAATTAGTGAATATTTTTAAATTAAAATTCAATCAATTAGAAAACTTTAGTCAATAATTAACCTATATATGACATATCAAAACAGCACAACCTGTTGCACATACTTAGAATTGTTTGTTAGGACAACCGACTCTAGATTTAGGTTAGGCCGGTGTTTATTTTCTCACTGCTGTGTGACGGGCTTTCTCAACTTTCATTGCATGTTGGATGTATAACTGTTGGTGTGTTTGTTTATTTACTTTTACTGCACTCTGTGATGTGATTTGGTTGACGATTAGATTACCCGTAGGTTAGGAGCGATCTGGTTGTTATCAAAATTTTCTGCAGGTGGCCACACTCACGCAGGGCAGTAAAAAGGGGGCTAATTAATTAATAATTGTGTAAATGCTACAGGTGCTTAGCCCCCAAATAAAAAAGAGTGTGGCCAAGTGTGGCTGAGTTATTTAATTTAAATGCTAATATATAACTGCTTGGGATCATTTTTTTTATATTAAACTGCTTAGGATAACCCTGTAGGTGGTCTAGATTGTCATTTTCTTTATGTGAAATGTAATGTAAATGTAAATGTGTTTAAAAAGTCAATAAATGTGAAAGTGATTTTTGAAAGTGGGATATCACACCCAATTTGGAATCTAAAGAAATGAGAATATACCTTAAAGAATTATTCTCTTTTATTTGAAAAGCCAAATTAGGATGATTCAATATCCAAATAGAAAAGAAAATACCTCTCTTAGGAATGAGTTTCTTTTCATTTGGATATCCAGAACCCGGCGGACCTGAGAAGCTCGTAGAAGAAGAAAAGATAGAACAAGATGATTGAATAAAGAAGAGGAAGAAATAAAGATTCAAGGAACAGTATATCCCAGTTCAAAATCACTTGCATCATTCTTAGGATTAGAATTCGGGTTTGTTGTCAGTGGTGCCCGGCCACTTTACTTTTCTGCAAATTCTGGGTGTAATATGGATATTGGACATTGGTTATTATAATTTTGGATTATTTAATTTATTTGTTTACATTGTTTGTGCAGTAGCTTTTTTTAGGGCCATTGCATGTCGTGTTTTGTTTTAGCCTGGATTCGAATTAGAGAGATTTTTTTAGTAAGGGTACGCTTAAAATTCTTCTGCTTGTAATTTTAATAAATTATTTTAGGCTCACATAGTAACTCTAACAATATAAGAAGTAAGCTCAGGACCGCCGAGAGTCAGCATAAGCATATTATTACTTTCTCTTCCTTGTTAGGTACCACCCCGCCTGCGGGTTCTGGCATACCACTTGACCTATGAGGGTGCAGTTCTGTCAAGGGGAAGTTGTGCAATCTCTAGAGAAAAACCTATTTTCTAAGCCTAATTTTAAAACTGTTTCATATTCATTTTATGCATTCGATTCAATTAGCATGCATTGCATTAGATACAAATAAAAAAAGAATCTAAAATATTAATTGCCTTTTTAGGCATAATTCACCCTACATAAGTTGAAGGGCTAATTAGGACCTGTCTTAGATGTCGGCCCTCAATTCCTTAAAACTTAAACAACATCCCTACCCATCTTTCATAAGAGACTAGATACATGGTTTTAAAGCGCCTAGGTGGTTAGCTGGCTCCCCAATCCAGGCCAGGGTAAGTCTAGATTTGCACTTAATTAGTTAGGTTCGGGTCACCACTTTGTAGTACCCAAATTAGATTTATGTTCTGAGGCATATTCTTTTTAGATCTTAAGTCCTCACCCTCCGAGAATATAAATCTCAAATTTCTAATAAAATGTCAACTTAAATATAAAATTTTCTCCTAAAATGTAAAGCCCAACATAGGATAGATTGACGTTGTCTCTAGGCTTCTCAGAATCTGACACCTCCTACTTTTTATCCTTTGACTCGATAATAAATGTTCAACATTGAGCTTTCACCTTGGAAAATTCCTACTTCTGTTCCTTATATTTTACTTTGTTAGTCAAAGGGTATTAAATCACTGCTTTAATCGAGAGTTTTCTTAGGAGTATTCATCCTAGGATGTAATTAACTATAGGGGCTTGCTCCTATAGGGATTTGAGAACCACAGAGTAAAATAAACCTTGTTTTATTGATATAAAATAAGGGAAAAATATTTGGGAATACAGATATCTTTAAAATTTTCTTTTCTAATCTTAAATATGTTTGTAGGATATTATTATTGTCTTTTTAGATAATATAATTTTCTATTTGATATATTCAATTTTAGAATTGATGAATTTTATAAAACTCATTCTTGCTTTTGGATATCCTGAAAGAATGTTATGTTTGTCTTTTAAGATGATATAATATTCTCCTTGGTATGTCTAAATAGAAGAATGAATAATTTTTTCAAAAAAGCTTATTTCTATTCTTAAACACATTCTTAAGAATTTCATATTTATTTTTCGAAATAATATGTCATTCTTTGAACTGTGTTTGATTATAGAAATAATAATTTTTAAAACCTTATTTTGATATTGAATCCATTATAGAATATTGTGTCAATCTCTTGAGATTATATTTTATTCTCAATGCAGTATTCGATTACAAAATAGCAGAAATCAAAATCTGCGTGGTGACATAAATTTTCCCACCAAGGTTTTTTTGGCGACTCCACTGGGGATTAATCCTCTCTCCATCTTTAGCAGTGATTTATACCCTTACATCGGTAGTATACTTGTGCTTGTCATAAGTTGTAACTACCTTTCTTTCGCCGGTTCTTTTATTCATTTCATTTTTGGATAATTTGGCCGGTATCTAAAAAATTTTAAAGGTCTTATTTTGGACCCTGTTAGAAAACTAACGGGAAGATCCTTTGTACGACCTTTTTGTAAAGAAATTTCCTGTGCTAATTCGAATGTTGCAGTTACATTTTTCTTGTAGCTTGATGTTTGACTTAGCACTAGGTCTAAAAACCCTTTACCCAATCTTTAGTAATATGTATAGTTACTTCTCTTAGTAACTTAATGTATTATTTGGATTTGATCCAAATAACTTTAAGTCTTCAAAAATTTTAAACTTATGTGTCCTAGCTAATATGTTGCAGTTATATATATATATATATTTTATAACTCAATATGTGGCTGGACAAATCTTAAGAAAATTAGAGCTTTTAGATCAAAGTTTTCTCCTTATCTAAAACAGCATATTACAGTTATATATTTTTATAGCTTAATATGTGTGGTAGGATAGGATCAAAAAGCTCAAACCTTCAAATCAAAACTTTTTACTTTTCCTATTAACATATTGTAGTTACATATCCTTTGTAGCTTGATATGTTTGCTAGGACAGTGTCCAGAATCTGATATATGCAAGATTTTCAAGATTAAAGTCAATTTAAATTGAGAAAAGTTTTAAGGTTCAAATACAAGTCAAACTTATAAAAATAATTTTTTCTAGAGAAAATAGTAGGTTGATTTCTTTTAAAGAGAAATTTAACTATATCTTTCATAAATTGTAATTAAAACTTCATTGTGGTTGACTCCTCTAAACACTTAAAAAATAAGACCAATGGTTATCAATGCTAAAAAGAAAAGTGTTTTCCCTCCCTCCCTCCACTTGGGTGGATTAATGCTTTAGATGAATATATATTTAATCTCATTTCCTTTTGGAACCTCAAAGCATAAAAGTTTAGCTAATTTTGTTAGGTTCTTAACAATCGTTGAATTAAATTCAAATATATTTTCAAATCTTCTATTCAACCATATTATGATTTTTCTAATTTTAGGAATGTATAAATATTGGTTGATATATTGAAAGTTTGAAAATCATTCTAAATTCCCTCACCTTTAAACCTTCTTGTAGGTTAAAGTTTAATATGCCTATAAATCTTATTTCCTAAGAGTACTACATGAATACAACGATTTGTCCTCTGCCATGTGGTTTAACTCTTATAGAATGTGGATCTTAAGGTATGCGATGAAGATAAATAGATAAGTTATATAAAAGCTTTTGTTCATCATATGTTGTTTTCTCTTATGGTGATATTTTATAAATCAAATATTAGCTAAGTTTATTCTTGGCTTTATTATTCCATTTGAGGAAACTCATGAGTAGTTTTTGTTAAAGATTGATCATCTTAAATTTCATTTGAGTTGAAAACTTAGGACAATTCAAGTTTCTTTATTAAGGTTAACCCATGATATGGTCAGCATTCCATTTATCATGTGGTTTTCCCTCAAAATTAATTAAAATATCTTGAATTGATACTAAGTTAGTCGATTTCATAACACCTTTGTCAGTTTCCTTCTTCAGTAGTAAAATAAATAAATAAATTATTATCATATTTGGGATCACCCATTATGATATCCATAAATAACTTCTTTTGAATTAAGATTTATTCAAATTGAAATTGGATAAAGTGGAAGTTTTAGTTATCTTCTCTTTATTATGCATCTCATAAGCATCTTGCAAGTTGATGACCTTGTTTCATAATTATCTCATTTAAGTTGTTTATTCATACTATAGGATTGGGTCCGATTTGTAGATCCATATTCCTTATATAAGAGGGTTAATTTTCTACTCTTATACTTAGAAGATGGTTTTACAACTAAAATAATCATTTCAAGATTTAAGTAGAAGAAGCCTCCTAAAAAATTATAAAAAAAAAGAAAAAAAAAAGAGTAAAAAGAGACACATTCATTAAATGTGTAGCAAAAAAAAAATGCTGCCCCTTTCTAAATCTTGAATATCATATGACCTATTCATCCTTTAGTATTTTTAACATTTGACTTTAAGAATTAAAAATTTTGGTTCATCATCAAGCATTGATGTTCTATTAGATGTAAAATACATATACCATCTGAAAGATTTAAAAACAAAATTGAATTTCTACCTCCAATTTAATTTCTTTGGATCTTAGTTTAAAAAGAAGAAAAAGATGAAGAAGGAAACCCCAGTTTTGCTTGTAGGGAGCTTTGATCTGGGTTAACAAAATCTAAATCTTGAGACCTCTCTAGTTAGCAACTTGAGTAGGTTAGTTCATATATTCAAATCATTTTCAAGAAAAATCACATAGATGATCAATCTAATTGGAATTATAATGGTGCTGGTTATGCATTATTTGGGTTTCACATATATAACCTAATTGAGATGCATAAACAAATCATGATCCAAAAAAAAAATCTTTAACTCTCTTTTGAACATCTTCTAATTTGAATGAGATTCTAGACAGGATCCTGATACTGAATAATCTATAGTGATATTTATGGATATAAAATCACTTTCTTTAGAATCAAATTTTTGAAACTAAACTAAGAGACATCCCTTAGTTAGTTCTGAGATGATTGTCTAATATTCTCATTCACTATTGAATAATTATAACTTTCAAATTTAAATCTATTGTTGACTGAACTAGGATGTTAGAACATGAGGGGTTCAATCCTTTGTGATGTCGATGATACCTTTGTTTGAATCTTTGTTAAACTTCAAAACAAAATCAAGCTACAATTTGGCTAAGTCTATAATTGACTAATCTTGGATGTTATAATTGGAGGGATTCTATTCCTGATAAAGTCTATAGTAACTTCATCAAAAAGATATAAAATTCAATTCACGATATATCTTTATCATAAACTAGAATCGGATGTTAGAGTCTAAACAACTCTATCCCCATTAAAGAATTTTTCTATAGCATTGAAATTCAAAATCTTTGAAACTACATTTTTCTTTAAAGAAAATTGTTAAGTTTTAGATATTTTGATTAAACTCATGTTGTTCATATTCAAATTATTTAATTTAGAGGGAGTCAACCTATTCTTCATTGAGTTTTTGAATCTTTTCCCATGTCTTTTTCATTGGGTTAAGATGATTAAAACTTAAATGTCCACTTTCCAATATTATAAGAAAATTATCAAATGAAAAATAAAACTTTCACTTTTTGATGAAAATCAAACTTTTCTTAATCATTGTAAATATTTGATATTCCTTGGTGCTTTCACTATAAAGGATGCTCAAATATTTTCCTTGATCTTTAAAAACTCATGCAAAAGTTAAAGTTTCTAAATAAGTTTTATCATGTTGCATTTAGTTCTCTTAGAACATGAAAATGAGGACTCTAGAAAATTCATATGATTTTCTTTGAGTTAATCGAAACAAATTCAATCATAGAATCAATATTTAAACAAAATCTTGCATTTTTCCTTTGGTGGTCGAGATGCTTTGTTAAGTCTTTACTTATCAAAGATGATCAAACTACTCTCTTTTGTGTTCCTCACATATGATGATTTGATATAAAAACATATTCCCTAGTGGATTATTTGTAAGTTATAAAGATCATTTATAATGAAGGATAAAACAAAATTTTAATCAAAAGATATTCAAGTCTATCAATTTTCAACAAGTGTTTTTTCTTTCCCTTCTAGAAAATGACATATATAAAAGCTTATGATCTCTAGTGGAACATTTGCAAGTTGTCAATGTCATTTGTGGTTGAGAGAAAAGATTCAAAGCTTTAAAGAAATCAACTTTACTTTAAAAAATTCACCATCCTGATTAAATCTGTCTTTAGGTCTAAGCCTGCTTTTACGGCATCATATTGTCTTTCTGGCTTAAGTCCGCTTTTACGGCAGCCAATACAGTTTAAATCTTTCTTTAGGTCTAAGCCGCTTTTACGACATCCTACTGACTTTCTGGCTTAAGTCCGCTCTTATGTTAGCCAATCCAGTTTAAATATGTCTTTAGGTCTAAGTCCACTTTTACGGCATCCTATTGACTTCTGGCTTATGTTCACTTTTACGGCAGCCATCCAGTTTAAATTCGTCTTTAGGTATAAGTCATCTTACGGCATCCTATTGACATCTTTGGAGTTAGGAGTAAGCATCCCTAGTGGCATCCTAATCTTCGTCCCGATGAGAAGTATAAGAATCCATAGCGGCATCTTATCTTCATTAAATTCTAAATCTTAAATCCGTCTTTAGGTATAAGTCCTCCTACGGAATCCTATTGACATCTTTGAAGTTAGGAGTAAGCATACATAGTGGCATCCTAATCTTCATCCCGAAGAGAAGTATAAGCATCTCTAGCGGCATCTTCTCTTCATTAAATTTTAAATCTTAAATCTGTCTTTAGGTATAAGTCCTCCTACGACATCTTATTGACATCTTTGAAGTTAGGAGTAAGCATCCCTAGTGGCATCCTAATCTTCATCCCGAGGAGAAGTATAAGCATCCCAACAGCATCTTCTCTTCATTCTATTGACATTCTTGAAGTTAATCTTGATTTATAAGAAGGTTTCAATCTTATCAAAATCAAATTCAAAATTTCTATTCGTGCCAAACCACATTCAACTTTTTCAAATCTTGACTTTACAAAATAATACTAATATTTTTAGTTATTATTTACTAAAGCCATCAATGCCAACATCAACTTCAAAATCACTGAATCAAATCAAAACTCTATCAACTTTTCTATAGATTTTCAACCAATTCTCAAAATTTGTTCAATTCATAAACTCAAATCTTCAACTTCAACTCTGGATCTAGTTAATCATTTCGGTCAACACCAATATGCATGATAAACTTTGGCAAGTTTATCATGCCCATTGGGGGTCCATTTGTTTACCTCATTATTCGAGGTCAATCTTCCAGAATTCAATATCTAGCTCCTAGGTTTCCGTAACTTAGCGTAGATGTCATCCAATAGGATTTCCCTTAGGTGGATACCCGCTGACGTAGCGTCGACTCGACCATTTTTGTTCAAACCAAATCAAATTCATTTCAATCTAGATTTAGTTCAACTCCAAACAAAACTCAAATCGATTCAACCTCCTAATTCGACTTAGATTGCCACTAAATTGACTCAACACGAATTTCATTTAACAAAATTTGCTTCGCTTAAATCAAACTAATTCATTATAAGCCAATTTAAATCAAATCGACATTAGTTCAACTTGTCCAAATCAATTCATCTTGAACCCATTAAAATAAAAAAAAAATTAATGAAATTAGAAGCTTTCTAATAAATTTCTTAATAATAACTTAAATTAAAACTAATTAAATAAAATTGAGGCCGGTTCAAACCAGCCACCATGTTCTCCCCTATCTA
Source organism: Dendrobium officinale (assembly GCA_019514585.1). NCBI lineage: Eukaryota > Viridiplantae > Streptophyta > Magnoliopsida > Asparagales > Orchidaceae > Dendrobium > Dendrobium officinale. The sequence continues at coordinate 14,571,477 of CM033689.1, forward strand.
CCCAAAAATGACCCCAACTCCCTCTTAAATTTTGAACTACCTCCCTCACTCTCTCATGGATATACTTCACAGAAAATACAATCTCCCGATCTCTCTCTCTCTCGGTAGTTCGCAAAGCAGAATTCCCCAGCAATTTGAGAAAAAACTTTCGATCTCACCCATCTCTCCTGCAGTTCACAAATGACCCAACCCCACGTTCTTCTCTGCAGTTCATGAAATCAACCACCCCATCTCACCTAAAATTCGCACAGAACATCTCCCTCTCTCTCACGATCACACTCAGAAAAACGAAATCCATAAGCCCAGGAACGATCGCTTCCTCTCCAGTCCGTCTCCCTCAGCCATTCGCAAGCTCCAGGCAGAAAACCTACAGTTCGCACACATAGAAATCCCGTCGTCTCTTTCTCTCTCGTGTGAAGCTCAAGTTGAGTCTCACTCGCATCTCCGGCTCAATTCGAATGAACCCCAGCCCCATTTCACGTAGCTGCTTGCTCTCTCTTTCACTGGATCCTCTCTCAATTCACAAGAAGTCCAAGCGAGAACCCTCTCTCTTCGTCTCTCTTACCCGACCGAGTCCACGAAAGCAAAATGAAGCTCCCGTCCTTCTTCATTTGCCTGCCCTAGCTGACGTCTTCTGGAGCTTCTCTCTTTCTCATCCAATATTAAGCCTTTGGAACCCCAAATGAACCCTTCTATGCTACGGCTTGTTCAATCAGAGGCAACAAAAAGTGGTATATAATAATAATTTAAAAGCGGAATGTTCAAAAGTCCAATCAAACAAAGCCAGTGTTCGAGCCCGAAGAAAGGTACGTCTTTATTTTTAGTAAATCTCTATTATTTCATTATTATTTATTAAATGAACTTTCTAATCCCTATTTTACCTGTCTTCTTTTCTTTATTGACATAAATTACGAGGAATGGTATCGGTCGAGGGAACAAAAGGACAAGGAGCTAATGACGTCAGTCGCCTCTATCCAACCGAGTAGAGGAGCTACGAGCGGAACCACCAGGTCGTAGCCCCCGGGGACTGTGAGTATTCTAAACTTAGAAAACCTTTAGGGGCCTCTTGATGTGGTGTGCGTGAATCCTTCCTTTAGGTCCTTGTAGTAACTTCAATTTTATTAGGATTACTTTTGTTTTATTTTAGATCCCTAAATTCCTTTTACACACGAGCAAAGTCCTAAGGGTTAGTAATAACAAAAATTTCATCCTATACAACAGTAGTGACACTTAAGGACAAAAATTAAGGACTGAGTCTTAGAAAACTTAGACTTAGGATGCATGTACACTTTAGGATAGGAACAAATAACATTGAAAACTTAGTGACACCTTACCCTAGAATTACTGAACATTTTTAAATTAAAATTCAATCAATTAGAAAACTTTAGTCAATAATTAACCTATATAGGACATATCAAAACGACACAACCTGTTGCATATACTTAGAATTGTTTGTTAGGACAACCGACGCTAGATTTAGATTAGGCCGGTGTTTATTTTCTCACTGCTGTGTGACGGGCTTTCTCGGCTTTCATTGCATATTGGATGTAAAACTGTTGGTGTGTTTGTTTATTTACTTTTACTGCACTCTGTGATGTGATTTTGCTGACGATTAGATTACTCGTAGGTTAGGAGCGATCTAGCTGTTAACAAATTTTTTGCAGGTGGCCACACTCACGCAGGGCAGTAAAAAGGGGGCTAATTAATTAATAATTGTATAAATGCTACAGGTGCTTAGCCCCCAAATAAAAAAGAGTGTGGCCAAGTGTGGCTGAGTGATTTAATTTAAATGCTAATATATAACTACTTGGGATGATTTTTTTTTATTATAAACTGCTTAGGATAACCCTGCAGGTGGTCTAGATTGTCATTTTCTTTATGTGAAATGTAATGTAAATATAAATGTGTTTGAAAAGTCAATAAATGTGAAAGTGATTTTTTAAAGTGGGATATCACACCCAATTTGGAATCTAAAGAAAGGAGAATATACCTTAAAGGATTATTCTCTTTTATTTGGAAAGCCAAATTAGGATGATTCAATATCCAAATAAAAAAGAAAATACCCCTCTCAGGGATGAGTTTCTTTTTATTTGGATATCCAGAACCCGGCGGACCTGAGAAGTTTGTAGAAGAAGAAAAGACAGAACAAGAAGATTGAAGAAAAAAGATGAAGAATTAAAGATTCAAGGAACAGTATTTCCCAGTTCAAAAATCACTTGCGTCATTCTTAGGATTAGAATCCGGTTTGTTGTCAGTGGTGCCCGGCCACTTTACTTTTTTGTAAAGTTTGGGTGTAATATGGACATTGGACATTGGATATTATAATTTTGGATTATTTAATTTGTTTGTTTACATTGTTTGTGCAGTAGCTTTTTTTAGGACCATTGCATGTCGTGTTTTGTTTTAGCCTGTATTCGAATCGGAGAGATTTTTTTAGTAAGGTTATGCTTAAAATTCTTCTACTTGTAATTTTAATAAAAAATTTTAAGCTCACATAGTAACTCTAACGATATAAGAAGTAAGCTCGGGACCACCGAGAGTCAGCTTAAGCATATTATTACTTTCTCTTTCTTGTTAGGCACCTCCTCGCCTGCGGGTTCTGGAAGACTACTTGACCTATGAGGGTGCAGTTCTGTCAAGGGGAAGTTGTGCAATCTCTAGGGAAAAACCTATTTTCTAAGCCTAATTTTAAAACTATTTCATATTCATTTTATGCATTCGAGTCAATTAGCATGCATTGTATTATATACAAATATAAAAAGAGTCTAAAATATTAATTGCATTTTTAGGCATAATTCACCCAACATAAGTTGAAGGGCTAATTAGTACCCGTTTTAGATGTCGGCCCTCAATTCCTTAAAACTTAAACAACATCCCTACCCATCTTTCATAAGAGACTAGATACATGGTTTGAAAGCGCCTAGGTGATTAGCTGGCTCCCCAATCTAGGTCGGGGTAAGTCAAGATTTGCACTTCATTAGTTAGGTTCGGGTCACCACTTTGTAGTACCCAAATTAGATTTAGATTCTGAGGCAGATTCTTTTTAGATCTTAAGTCCTCACCCTCCAGGAATATAAATCCCAAATTTCTAATAAAATGTCAACTTAAATATAAAATTTTCTCATAAAATATAAAGCCCAACATAGGATAGATTGAGGTTGTCTCCTGGCTTCTCAGAATCCGACACCTCCTACTTTTCATCCTTTGACTCGATAATAAATATTCAACATTGAGCTTTCACCTTGGAAAATTCCTACTTATGTTCCTTGTCTTTTACTTTGTAGTCAAACGGTATGAAATCGATGCTTTAATCAAGAGTTTTCTTATAAAAATTCATCCTAGGATGTAATTAACTATAGGGGCTTGCTCCTATAAGGATTTGAGAACCTCAGACTACAATAAACCTTTTTTTATTCATATAAAATAAGAGAAGAATCTTTGGGAATGCAGATATCTTTAAAATTTTCATTTTTAATTTTAAATATGTTTGTAGGATATTATTATTGTTTTTTTAGATAATATAATTTCCTATTTGATATATTCAATTTTAGAAATGATGAATTTTATAAAACTCATTCTTGCTTTTAGAAATCCTGATGAATGTTATGTTTATCTTTTAAGATGATATAATATTCTACTTGGTATGTCTAAATAGAAGAATGAATAAATTTTTCAAAAAAGCTTATTTCTTTTCTTAAACACATTCTTAAGAATTTCATATTTATTTTTTGAAATAATATGTCATTCTTTGAACTGTGTTTGATTATAGAAATAATAATTTTTAAAACCTTATTTTGATATTGAATCCATTATAGAATATTATGTTAATCTCTCAAGATTATATTTTATTCTCAATGCAGTATTCGATTACAAAATAGGAGAAATCAAAATCTGTGTGGTGACATAAATTTTCCCACCAATATTAACTGCTTAGGATAACCCTGCAGGTGAGTCTAGATTTTTATTTTTTGATATAAATGTAATTTGTGCAATTGTCAAGTGTTGTGAAAGTTAATTTTGAGTTGGGATACATAGGTCCAAAGCTTGGATTCCAAAGAGGAAAGGATGCCTTTTTGGGAAGTATTCCTTTTCCATTTGGAAATCCAAATTTGGATCATACTTTTTCTATACCCAAAGAGGAAAGAGTGGCCTTCCCCTTAAAAGGGAAGTGCCCTCTTATCCATTTGGGTAGTTTACCATGAAGAATCCAAGGGGTTTGAAGAAAAGGAGTCCAAAGAAGAACAAGACTAAAGACTTGAAGATTAAGAGTATCCCACTCAAAATAACTTGCATCATTATTAGGCTTAGAATCCAGGTTGTTGTCAATGGTACCCAGCCACTCTACTTTTTACATGACCCTGGTTTGTAATAAGCAAGGCAATTATGCCTATGGACATTTATTAATTAGTTAATTTATATTTGATGTGTTGAATTCATTTCCTTTAGGATTACCTGCTTTTCTTTATTTTTTGGCGATTGTGTGCCGCTCTTGTTTTCAATTGGATACGTGAGACTCATGAGGGTGTGAAAGTTTTCTACTCAAAATCTTAAATGTCTAAAATTTTAGTGAGTCTAAATAACATAAAAAGATAACGAATCTAAGGAATTAGCCGGGGATCGACCCCGGGGTCACATGCATATTTCTGCATTACTCTTTCCTTGCTTTAGACCCTTCCCCGCCTACGGGTAGAGTCCGGATAGTATGACCTATGAGGACGAGGTGCCGGACCTGGGGAAGTCCAGTCTTCTAAAAAATTATTTTATAAGCCTATTTTTTAAATTTCAAGCATATTTGATTTAGAAGTTGAAGACCAGCATGCATTGCATTAGATACAAATTAAAAGAGTCAAAATTTTAATTGCATCAGTTTTAGCATTTCAGCACCCAACATAAGTCAAAGGGGTCAATTAGGAAAATCTCTAGATGTAGGTCCCGACTCTCCAAAACTTTAAATACAATGTCCCTACCACTCTTTCATAAAAGACCGGACTTATTTCTTTTAAATCGATTAGGTGGTTAGCTGGCTCCCAATCCATGCCGGGGTAAGTCTAGGCATTGCACTACATTAGTTAGGTTCGGACGACTGTGGTACAGTGTCCAAATTAGACTTAGGATCCAGGGCAGATTTTTGATTATAAGACCCCAAATTTCAGGAATATAATCCCAAATTTCTAATAAAATGCTCAACTCTTATTAAAGCTTCATTTCAATCCTAAAATATAAAGCCCAACACTTAGATTAAGTTGGGACACTTCCGGATGGTTCTGGAATCTCAAAGTGTCCCCTACCTCTCTTCCCTCGATTCTAATAATAAATGTTTAATTTTGATCCATTCCCTCTTAATTTTTCAAAAATCTCATTCATTTTTGATGTCACTCCTAGAAAATCTAACAAAATTTCATTATTATTTTAATCGAGAGTTTTCGTAGGGGACTCTGTCTCCCTACGATGTAATTAACTATGAGGGCTTGCGCTCGTAGGAGATTTGGAGCCACACGCACCTGATTTTAAAATTAATCTTTCAAAAATCTTCTTTGAATTCTTTGGGAAAAGTTAAAGAATGATCGTCGTTATTATATTAGAAGAATTATCATTGAAAAGTGTTATCTCCCTTTGGGGAGATACATCCTTCTTTAATAACGCTTTGGACATGAATTCGATGATCATACTTCTTGAATATCATAACTGGATATTTAGTTGAACTTTACCTTGTTCCCTCGGGGCCATACAAAGTTCTCCTCAAAATCTGGTCATGATATTCAAGATGAGTTTCACAATTCTAAGTCTGAACACCGTTATGAAATTTTATTTTTGTCCTTCGGGGTGATATACTTTTTCTACCGAGTTGATTCAACCTCAGAATTAGAATTTAATCTAAATTTTAAAATTCCCAAAGAAAACTAATAATTTTTCAAAACCTGTTTTCAAAATTCCACCAATAATGGGCAGATCTGGTCTCTGAAGCATCGAACCAGGAGAGAGATAATGGTTAAAAGCCTTTCATGTTTTTGTGTTGTATTTTTGTTTTTCATTTTTATTTTGTTTTTTTGTTTTGTTTATTCTTAGAATTTTTTTTTTGTGAAAGTTTTTCTCTGATCAACACACACATTCACTTTTCTAAAAATGAGAAATCTACTTCCTATTTTTTTTTTTTGAAATCTTTGGTAAGTTGTGTTTGACTTCTCTAAAACAGTCAAAGGAAGAAAACTCGTATTTTTGTTTCTCTTTCTCTCTTCTTAAAGAGGTTATTTTATTTTTGATTCAAAATTTTCATCATATTTTAAATTGAATTTTGAAACTATTTTTATTATCTCCCTACATTTTTTTCTATCGCATAGGAATCTTTTGCAAGATTGTTGAATCCACCATAAAGTTTTCTTAATCAAGTTGTTCGTGTTATCAATAATTTGGGTTTACTTTGGTTTTGAAAATATAAGAAAGAAAGCATATTTTTTTTTAAATAAAAAAAAAGTGGCCAATGATGCCAAACCAAAAGATACGCAATGACGCCAAATTAAAAAAAAATACACAAAGTGTATTAAAATCAAAAGAAGCTCAAAGAGCCATTCAAGTGATAAAGGGCATAAAATGAGCCCACCAAAAATATGCTTATTTTTTCTTATACTACTAAAATCCTAAGAAAATCCTTGATATGTTCGAAACTTGTGCTTGAAAATCTTGGTTCCTGATTCAACAATTCGTGCATTGATCTTCTATTAGATATGTTTTATGAAAGGAGTTTTGAAAAATTATTGTTTCTTTTTCCCGTTTATTCCTTGATTTGGATATTGAATTAAAAAGTTTTCTAGCCTTTTTAAAGAACTTGAGTTTGGATTATCAAATTTTGAATTTCTAACTTTTCTGGGCTATGCGTTGTCAGTCCAATTCTACTAAGTTTTTTGATTAAAACTAAGAGGTAACTTTCTCATTTTAAGAATATTTGTTTTTTTCACTAGATCAGGGAATGTTTTTGTCTTTTGGTCATTTTGTTTTTGTTTGTGCCTCCTCTTTTTGATAATGTCAAAGGGGGAGAACGTATTATTGAATTTTTGTACTGTTTCGTATTTGTATCTTGTTTTCAAAAAATTAAAAACAAAAAAAGAATTCATCTCCCCTATTTTTAAAAGTGTTATTCTAGTGAGGGGGAGATTAGGAGAAATTGTTTTTTTTTTTTGAAAATTTAAATTGAATTTTTTGCCATCATAAAAAAGGGAGAGATTATTGCGGATCTATGGTTTATGATTTTTATGATAGCAAACATTCTTTATTTCTCTATGATTTCCTTATGTGCTAACGTTTCAGGTCCACACGATAAGACTAAAATATTGGGTAGACTAGGTCTGTGTTAGTTTGTAATCTTTTTCCATTCTTGAGTCTGTTGTACTTGGTGTGGCATCTGATGATTTATAACTTTGAATATTTTCTGTTGTGCCCTAAAATCTTTCTATTTTTGGTAACATCATACAGGACGATATTTATATCGTCCTGGACGATCTGACAAAAGTATAAACCCTAATTAGGGCATCCTCATTAAAGCAGCCGTCTTTATGGAAAACACATCATCTTGGGCGATTTTGTATCAGTCAGGATGATCAGCTCAATTCAGCAAGAATCTGCCGCCATATCTACTTAGGAAAATGTTATTTTTGGATATCGTCCTGGTATATCGGCCTGGACAATAAAATATTGTCATGACGGATCCAGGTTAATTATTTCAAAATTTCTCAGGTAGTTTTGGAAAGCAATTAATGGGGATTTCGTGCAGGCCGATTGCAAGATCGTCCGTGACGATTAGACATCGTCCAGCTTCATTTCAGGGTGATATTCAGTGCGATTTTCCTCATATTTGAACTAATCGGCCAGGACGATATGCCTATCATCCTGGATGATAATGTCGGCAACTTGCATTAATGAGCTTGTTTTTAGCTCTTCTATTTAAGCTATGACAAGGCACTTTGTAAGTGTCTTTGACAGCCATTATAGCTTTGTTCTTGTGGGGGAAACTTGAAGAGAGAGCTTGAAAGGGAGAGAGGAAAGGGTGGAGTTTGAGAGGGAGAAGATCCTGTGAGGGAGAGGAACTCAAGGGAGTGTGGTGGGGGATCCACACGATTGCTCTGGCTAACTCGCACCGTAGTACCATCGGATTCAAGGCTTGTCTCAAGGTAAGTTCACCAAAGAAGAATATCTCTTTGGTGTCAACAGACCCAGCGACTCCGTCGCACCAGGGAAGGTGGAAGTGATTTTGTAAGGGCTTCTCCGCCTAGCTGTGGGGGCTAAAGGAGAGACACTTTTAAAGTGCAATACTTGGAGGGTGCCTCCAATGAGTGGATGTAGGTCAAGGTTTGACCGAACCACTATAAATCCGGTGTGTTCTTTTCTTATTATCGCTTCTGCATTTATTTTTCTTTCGCACTTTATTTGTGGTGATTTTGGATGGAGTTTTATCTTTGGTTTTCAAGTTTTCCAATTCACGTCTCTTTTAATTAGTCTTGGGCCAGTTCTATAGGGCCTAACATCCCTAACGAACTTTTAAGTGGTATCAGAGCACTTTCTAGTGCCATCTGAGAACTCTCATTTTTAAAACTTTCAAACCACATTCCACATGGCATTGTATAACTAGTAAGCCAATCATTAGCACACTAATGGTATAAATGAGGGATTGGTATGAGCCATCAGATTAAGATGGGATGATCCTAATTTAAAGTCTTGAAACCGTGGGATAGATTTATGAAACAAGATATGAAGGAATCTGGATTATTTTCTTTACTGTTTAGTTGGTGTTTAATTGTGTATCTGTTAATTGTCATGTTGCTGGGATCTATTATTCCATCTCTTAGAGTTTCAACTGGGTTGCTGCTTCATTTGCTCTTAGGTTGGTTGGGTTTTTTTCTTACAGCTGGTGTCTGGTTTATTATTTGTATTGGCTTTTCTTACTATTGTTCTATGGGCATGTTGTTTTGTTCTTTGGGGTCGTTTGAGGGGGAGTTTTTGATGGATTTTGATGGTAGGATTGAGTGGCATGGAGATTACAACTAGGAGGCTTCCTTTTTTAATTTTTTTTTTTTTGAGCTTTACATGTCTATTTTCCTTATTTGGTTTAATGTGGTGGCAAGGTTTGGATCACTTCTTATTCTGCATGATTTGCTATACTTATTTTTTTTTATGCCTTTAATACTTGTAATTCCTTTTGTTTCACCTTTTTTACTGTTTTAGTCTTTTATTTTGTAGCCCATTTAAATTATAGGTGGAGGTGTTTTTGGCTATGATCAAGATCTTTGGTAGAAAGATTGACCTTCATTCTCATATTTATATTTTTCTTTTTTGGATGCTTGTCTATTGCATCATTCGCATGTTACTAGGTTCCTTGTATTTTTTGTTAGTGGAGACTATCAGCTTATAGGTTTTCTTTTATTTTATTTTGTAGCTCGTTCGAGCATTAGAGAGCCGATGGTCTCCCTTAAGGACCTTATAATTGTTTTTTAGAATTAATGTGTAGGCCCCTCCGTCGGTTTCAACCAAAAATATATATTAATTATAGACATATTTTGACAATATCCAGAAGATCAGCTGATTCAAATTGCATCAAAGTTTAAAGGAAGCATTAAAAAAGTAAAAAACTTTTAATCTAACTATTAAATCTATGTGGATTGAATATTTCTTGCACATTTCCCTATTTGGAGCTAAAATCAAGCTCTCGAATGGAAGATTACCTAATGTAAATCTCAAATTTCCTTATCCTTACATTAGGATTGTTCACCTAGATCTTAAGAACTCTTCTTCTCAAGAACCCTCGATTAGAGAAAGGATGGATCAAAAGTAAAAACTTCATGCAGGAAAGGTCATAAGTGGTAAGCTAAAACCACCCTAAAACCTCACACATATGGTTATGAAGTAGGGGAATGGATACTCTAACACTCATGATGCTTTTCAAAATAAGAAAATACAACCCTTGTTTAAAGAAAATTTGAGTTATTTATAGAGTTTTAAAATGCATGAAGATAGGATTTAGGCTTGATTCAAACCCCTCTCCGGACATTGGGTTGGGTGAGGGAGGTCTCATAGGGTTTAAAGAGGTTTCTTGATGATTTGAAGGCATAAATTCACATGGATTGTGATTATTGGCTAAGCCAATTATGTCACATGGGATGTTTCAAGATAATGGTCAATTCTTATTACCACTTAGGGGTAGCTGAGGTGGCAGAGCTTCTAAAGAGTTCATGAACTTAATTTAAGTGCCACTTTGGCTTGAGTAGATAGAACATGAAAGATAGCTTGGGTTAAAAACTTTGGTTGACTGAGGCTAGCCCAATGTGTTGACTAAGATGATCCCAAGGGCTATGCCAAATAAGATAGATTCAATGAGCTATAGGGAATGCAATGTGAGTTTTATCCTAGGTAAATTGGGTCTAAGTTTGAATTAAGTGATTGTCATTTTTTACCTCTTGGGCCAAGCCAAGCAGCTAGCCCAAGTTAAATTAATGCATGGGTCTCCTATGATTAGTTCCTAGAGATCCTGTGGACAACATTATAGGTAAAATGGTTTTTATCATCATTTAGACAATGGATTTGAAAAGGGTTTCATTGTATGTATGCTTGGTGAACCTTTTTTGACTTGGTAAACCTAGTTGACTCATGGGTTAGGGTTTGATTAATTACATTCCAAATGATATTTTAAACACTTTGGAAGAGGTTCTAAGGATTAGGAAAGCTTATATGTATGCAATGCATGTTAAAATTCTTAAGGATGCATTTAATCAACCTAGGTTGACTTTGTTAACTATGTTAATGAATGTGCTAAGGTTTGGCTCAACCAATTCCAAATGATGAGTTGAACACATTGGAAGAGGTTTTATACAATAATGAGTCTCGTATATATGAGATGTAGCTCTAGGGTTCAATGGTTCCATATGATAAACCTAAGTTGATTTAGTCAACCAAGGTTAATAATAGCTTGAATTTTGATTTAATGTATGGAAAATTGTGTTTTGAGCATATTTGGAGAACATAGCATGACCTAGTTTCATTGAGCCATGTTGAGGTTTAAGGAAAATTCCATCTCCTAGGTATAACGTTTTAAGATTAGGGGTAAACCATTGTAAACTAAGGTTCAATATTTGTTTAATTCATCATACTAATGATGATGATCTTGTTGATTGAGTTTGTAGAGGCCTCCAACATCAGAAATCACAATATGTCATGTTTAATGACATAGGATGTAAATATTTGAAGGTTTTGTAGCATATGGAAATTCTTTGAGTTATAGAGATTACATATCTTTAAATTCATTCAAACTGATGTGGTTGAACCTAGTGATATGTTTAATAAATATGCAATTAATAAATTAGGAATCCAAGGTCATTTGGTCTAGTTTCAAGGCAATTGAAATTTCTTAAAAAATAAGTTATGCATGAAGGGGTTTTGGGATTCATTTTAACACAATTGAATATTGATTTTTAAATTGTTCAATAATTTTTTTCATTAGATTTGATTGATTTTTTATTTTGATAATGACTTAGGAGGATTTAAGGTTTGAAACATTCAAATCATTAATAAACATAAATGATTATCTATTTTTGAACAGGTAATCATCTAACTATTATTGGAGACTACCTACTAATGGATTTAAGGTTTCATTTTTATTTATGTTTTGAATTGTTAAATGGATTTCAATGACTAAGGGATTTTAACTTGGAAATGATCATGTCACCGATAGTCAAGGGTGATTTTCAAGTGGTATATCAGATGATGAAATGATTATCAGGGGTGATTGTCAAGTGATGGTTTTAAGGGATAATGATGAAATCACCATACACAAAACACAGTGATGATTTTATTTAAATTTTAAATGTAATTTAATTATTGAAGTTTAGAAATTAGTGCTTGATAGTGGGGAATTTTACTAATTCAAAAATTTTTGTCAATAATAGGTTTCATCTAAATATCTGCTTCAAACCTTCAAAATTTGTATTCATCAAAGCCTTTCTATGTGTAACTTTTAGTCCCTCAAAGTAAATGCATCTATAACTTTGTGGACTTACTTTAGGCAATCTACTAACTAGATTGGGGTAAAATAACTTGCATTCTATCCCTAGCATAAACACAAACAAATCATAAAATTTCCATCACTAATTATGTATGGATTAAGATAATTGGATTTCATATGTTTCATATAAAAAAATTGACTCATAAATTTACAAATTCAATTCATCATGATCCATTAATCATCATGGTCAAGAAAATTTTGGTATGTATCTCACATGCCATAGTTTTCACTATCCAAATTTGAGCTCAATTAGAATACTGGTTAGGGATTAATTAAAGAAATTCAGTGGGCATTACAACCCAACTTACTCTTTATATAGTGGTCAAAATATTTTAAATTATTTTCAAAATATCATTTGGTTCAATCTGGTTTCAATGTGCCCAAGAACATAAGATTTGGTTAAAAATCAAATCTATAGTGAGTTATGAAAGTTTTAGGCAATTTATAATTATTTAATTCATAAATTGTATTTTAGCCATTGGAAGCCAATCATTGGAAAAGATTACATGGTGGTACAATCATTGCAAATGATTCTTAGGATGTAATGATGTGGTTTCCATTTGACCACATCAGGGAGACGTAATAGCAATCTGGTTATGCATGCTTAGAAATATAAGGCAAGTATTTCATTGACTTGAAATGGAGCAATCGAGTCATTTGTTCCATATGAATCGATGATGGAATGACCAAATCTGAGTCATTCAAATCATCTACTTAGAGTTAATATAGATCTTTCATTTTTAAAATAGGCCCTGGGGATGAAGAATTAAATGAACTTCTAATAAATCTATCAAAATTACTAAAATTTGAAACACAACATTCCCACACTTATATGAAGAGTGGGGAAGTTACACTTATATGAAAAATGGGGAAGTTATTGGAGCCATTTAAAAGAACTTTCTAAAAAGCTATTTATTTAAAGATTATGAAGTAGGATTGGCTAAATACCTTGATCTAGATTATTAAATTCTTTGTTATTTTGGGAGTAATAATTAAACTAATCGTTGATTAAAGGCTATTTTAAGAAATCATGACACATCAGCTGCCGACATATCTAGAGATTGACATGGCATGTGTAATGAAGATTCTATAATACAATTCAATCATTTACAAGATCCAATTTGGGCTTAGTTGGTAATGGGCTCAAGAATCTGGTATTTGGAGGTTTAGCTTAGCCAAATCGGTTGACCCAAGTAATCTTATGGGCTGGGCATACTAGGTTACATGCAATAGGTCAAGGGAGATTTTATATCGTTATTTATGTGATTTAATTTCACAATTTTTAGGTTTTTGTTTAGAAAAAACCTCTTTGGGTTCACTTGGTTGAAATCTTGTGACTAAACTAGGTGGTCCCGGTGTTGAAACCTTTTTGGCTGACCCTTGTGGATCCAATGAACTATCACCATGGATTAATTTTATTTGGCAAAGTTTTGAGCATTGATTTTCAAATATTGTAGGGTTTATATGTGTTTTAGTCAACCATGATTTACTTTGTCAAATGATGTTTTGGATAAGTTAGATTATTTTTCATACAATGACTAAGCTTAATTGCATGAAATTTATGTTTATTGTTTAATGGGTTTATTTGGTCAACCTAGGTTGACTTGATCAACTAAGCTTGACTTAGCATTATTTTAGGTACAATGCATTCTGTTGATCTCATTTAGTAAGTTTAATTTCTATATTAAACATCTGATCTCCATACATCAATCATTGAACTATATTCCAAACGTCAAATCTAACCTTGCACTTTTTTTTGGCATAGTGATTACATCATTGATCCTAAAATCCATCATTTGATTGTCACACTTGATTTTCATTTGATTAATTACCTAATAATCACCAAATGATTGTCAATGATATAATCATTTTTAAATTAAATCTCCCTTTATTCATTGACCTTTGCAGTAAATTTCATAATCCATGCAAAATTAAACATAAAATATATGAGTTAATAGTCACCATTGTTAGTCATCTAAGTAATTATTAATCCATTGATGGTCATCATTAGTTATCAAATATATAAGCATATAAAAAAAATCTTCTAAATTAATGGCTACATCAAATTAAAATCAAATTCATTAATCAAACACATTAACAATTAAAAATTCAAAGTCCATTAATAAAACCAAGCCCAAAATCCCTTAGTGCATAACCTATTTTTTGCAAAATTTTATCCACTATAAAACCTGACCAAATAACCTTAAATTAATAATCAATAAGTTGTATATTGACTACGAATATTCCTAATATAAAAAAATATTATATGAAGACATTATAAGTCCCTTAACCCCTGAAATCCTACGTGTAATTATAGCTTATGCCACTAAGCTTAGTATATTATAAAAATTTATCTTGGAAGCTTCTCCAAACCAATTGAATATCACCATTGACATGTGAATGATCATTGGGTTAACATTGAACCTTTGGTATAACTTAGTTGTCAAATGTTGACCATAAGGCCCCTAAAAGCCTAAAACATCAAAACCACTAAAAAACTAAATTTCATTTTAACTTTAACATGGCTCAAAAAAAGAAAGCGTTGAAACATAATCAACCACATCTCATATGTGAAATGGAATTCATTGAATTTGGCCCAAACCCATGGTGAACTCTGGCTGACCAACTCAGCCTAGGTTGACCTAAGGGAACACATTGAACTCTACCCTTACATATCATGCATCTTAACCTCACCATTGAGTGAAACCTATTCTAACATATCCCAAACATCATTTGGAATGAATTAGACCAAAACTCAACTCTTAGTAAAATCTAGTTGACCAAGTAAATGCTAGGTTGACCAAAACATACATATGGCCTTAATAAATTCAAAACTCATGATTTTGACCCGATTCTTAAATTAAAGTATTGGGGATTATCCGTAAGGTCAACATGACTCTCCTAAAAAAATTTCACCCCTAGGTCCACTTGGTTTAGTCAATTGGGAAGAACCAAGAGAACCAAAAGGTGTTTTCTTGATCCAAATATATATTCTTATCAATTAAAATTCTTTAAACTATTGTAGTTGGTTTCACATGACCCAACAAGCCCAACACATTATTTGAATAGGGTCAAGGAATTAGATTGAACCAAGCCCTTCAAAACCTATATTCTTGCATCCTTTTTTAGACTAGCCCAAATTAGGACAACCAATTGATCAATTACACTTTAGAAAATTCATTGCACAATTTATGTAAAGCACTAGCCATATGGGTTCTTGATGTGGCAGGATTACTTGGAACAACCTCTCTCCATTCATTGGTTCTTTCATAACTTATTGGAACTCTATATAATTAATCTCAAACACTTTTAAAACATCCCTTGGATCCTATTATTTAGTCCCTAACTGAAATGCTGGTTGACCATTCCTTAAGTGTTAAGTCTTAGCTAACCATTCAAATTTTAATCCATTATAAGTAACCTTAAGTTTTCTTAGAGGTTGAACATTTGAATTCATGAGCCTCCTACAACTCCTTCACCTCCCTCATAACATACTCCAGCCTTCTTCAACTTAAGGAAACTCCATTTAAAGTGAAGAAAGAAAGACAAGACAGAAAGTCATCTTATTTAATCAACCTGAAATTTGGTGTTTACTAGAGCTTGGGGTCATCAAGGAAGTTATAGAGGACTTGTCTAGGAGTCCATAGAGCATAAAATAAATGAAATTCATCCACTAGTTAGAGGTTTTATTATTTGAAACTTTAATATTTAATTTATAGCTACTTTAATATTTCAATGCATGGTGCCCCAAAAATCTATGGATATAAATACTAGAATAGCATGAAGCTATATTTTAAATTTCATTGAATTTGGATGCGTAAATAGAAAGTTATGAGCATTTGACTCTCTAGTATATTTTTGAATTAGAAAAAAAATGTGATCGGTGTAGTCTGATTGCATGTGTATCACAACAAAATGGAACATGTTCCATCACAAAATTACATGTTTCCAAAGGGTCTTAAACATGTGTTTTTATTTTCATGGTTGGATGATCTAATAGTGATAGAGGATATATTAGAATGTTTGTTAGATTTACTATAATTTTCCTTGGCCTTTGCAAGCATTAAATTTTTGTTAATTAAAATTTTAATTTTATGTTTCATATTTTGATAGAAAACTTTAGTAATTCATTTGTCTCCATCTACACATTTATCCTTTAATTTTTGTGGAATTTTTATGTTTATTGAAGTGTTGGAAAGTTTCCGATTTCTCCCAAATCCACTTAGTAGATCTCCAAAATTAAATCACCAAAGCAATATATGTACTTATCTTTGAAGATTCATTATGACACCTAGGAAGTCTTCGATGATGCAAAATTCAAAGGACTTGAAGCACATAATCAAATGAGCCTATGTTAGAAATTTTACTGCATTTGGAGGTCACTTGTTTTGTTCATTCGAGAACTAAAGATTAACACACAAAATTGACTCAGGGGCCAAAACAAATTCAGAATAAATCCAAATTAAGTCAAAAGATAAATGGTAAATGTCATACTGCTTTGAATTAAAAGCTTAACATTGAAAAATTAAAATCCACTTAAAATTAAACCAAAATAAGAAGTAATTTCAAAATCAAGAAATTTTAATAGTTAATTAAATTAAATTATTTAAAGATATTAAAATAATCAAATAATTTTAAACACATGTAATCAACCCTAGGGGTCATCGGTAACATTTTCGGAAGTTTATAAGAGATTTTAAGTTGATTTAGTACAAAAGTAAGAAATGCTCTCTCTATATATAATTTAATAGGTCATAAATGTACATAATTTGTTAAAATCAGAACTAGTTATAAAAACAACAAATCAAACAAACTCAAATGAATTGGTCTCATCTCTTGGTCTAGTATTATGAAAAATATAAAACTTTCATAAATAAATGTAAATAAGAATGTCAACTTTGTAAGATTTAATTCATTAGAATGTGCTAAAATTGTAAGGACTATAACTAATTATAGATGAAACCAAATGACACAAACTCCAAAGCATTGAACTAATTTATGGGTCTAATATTTATGAAAATTATAAAACTTACAACTATTATAAATCAAAAATTGAATAATTGGTCAATTCTAACTTATTAAATAATTTAATAAATACAAAAATTCAACAAATCACCCAAATTCTACGAAATGTGTAACTTAGTGAGGTAAATAATATGAACATTGCTACAAACAGATAGATAGAATGTTAAACAAAAATTATATACCTTATAAATTAGAAATTAATAAATTAAATGAATAAATAACTAACACTTAGTCAATTATGTTTTCAGGATAAACTATCATGGTTTGTGGGGCATGAATAAATTGTCCTAAGGAGGCTTTAGTCCTTGTGCCTGTTGTGACAATACCATGAATTAATTGATAGAGTATAAATAATAAATTTTAAATTTTATAAATTGGGGGTAAAATAACTAAATTAATTAAAATTACTAATAAAATACTTAGAAATTAATGCTTTCACACCCTTGCATTAAACTTCATTTAGGAATGCAATGGTGCCTTTGATTAGAAAGCTCAAGGAATAAAATTCTTAATTAAAATGAAGGACTCTATGGAACCAATATACTCCATTGTGGCTATTTGGTAGCATTATAAATACGAGCTTAGGACTTGTTAATTTAGAACTTCTTGCACATAGAAGTTATTGAGCGCTTTGCTATTTAAAACTAAAATTTAAATAACTGTAAAAATAAAAAAATCTTTAAAAAAAATAAAATTCTTAAAACATTAAAACTTAAATTCAAACAACCATTCAAAAACCTAGGATCTATCCATGACACATAACCTTATACAAACACTTAAATGATTTACTAGGATATTTAAATAAAGCTTATTCTAGATTGGTGATTTGGTTTGATTTACTTGTGGAGTGCCATGCCTACAGGGTAGTTATGTTTGGTGTGCTTACGTTTTGTATTCCATATGTCATGTTTATATTTATGTTGTTGTATATTTCGAGTATGCTCTTAGACTGCTTTACTATTGTTTATACTCTTACATTAAATTGCATATTTATATTTCTTTCATATATAAAATGCTTTTTTAATATCCTACAAAAGTATAATATACCTAGGAAATGTTATAAAGGCTAACATAATTGTAGATATTTTAGAAGCAAATGTAAAGAGAAAGTTATTTGGTTTGTTTTGCTTGTGGAGTGCCTTGCCTAGAGGGTACTCATATTTGGTGTTATTACTTTAAATACTTTAGATGTCAATTTTAAATTTATTTGGGTGCATATTTGGAGTAGGCTCTTAGGCCACATTACTTTTCTATTTAGACTCACATTGCTTCGCATATTTATATTTCTTTTGTATGTAAATTGTTCTTTTAATTTTCAACAAAAGTAGAAAGTACCTAAGCAATAATGCAAAGGGAAATGTGCAAAGGAAAATGTAAATATAAATATTTGAGATTCCTGTAAAGCTAGATTTATTTATATAGTGTTAAGGGTTGTAATAAAATTAAAATGTCTATTTTATACATGTATAAATTCCCAAAGAAAATGATTCTTCTTCCTTCGAAGATTATTATATTTTGGAATTCTATAGAATATGTAGAAGCTAGATGATTCCAATATTACAATAAACAATCTATATATGTATAGGAATAAAAATCTACCTCTTGTTGTTAGTGGAGCCTGTCCACCTTACTTTATAGTAGACCATAGGTTATGCTAAGAAATTATTATTGCATAAAAGATTATATTTAAACATTATTATTCATGAATTATTTCATTGCATAACCATGTACATATTATAAATTCTTGATTATAAAGTTTTAAAAATTATACATTCTTAATTCATGCGATAAAGCCTATCATATCTTACATTTATACCACGATTGTAAAAGTTTAAGGAGGGTTGTTAAACCACGTGAACTTCTAAAGGCTTGCCCTTAGATGGGGGGATTGCTATTTTAAAAACACTTTTAAACAATGCTCTATTGAAAACAAACTTAAACAAATTTCACCTCTTAAATTAATAATATGATTTTTAATTATGGAAGTAATTAAGCTTAGAAAAATAAATATTTTTTTCTATTATGATTTTGAAGAAAGATATGATAATTTTTTTTTTCTTTTTAATTTTTAGATTTTTAATTTTCTTTTTCCAATAAAAGTTAAACCACAAGAAATCTCAATAATATCAAGACATATTTTCAAGAGAAACAAAACGTGCATGAAATTAATATTTAAAAAAATAAAATGCAGAAATAAAAGTTATGAATGAGGAAATGTAATTTAAAGTTGTTTGGTAAAAACATGACCTATATAAACTCCCTAGAGTCTTCCTCTATAGGTATTACACTAAACCTTCATTGACTCTCTTTTTTCCCCCTTGGAGAAATAGAGAATTCCTTACAAATTTCTTATATGATTCTCAGATATTGGTTGATATATGATTCTTAGATTTAGTTTCCTTTGCTTTCTTTTAGCTTTATATTTGTTATCTAAATCTATTCTAATTATTTATGGGATCAATACTAGGTCTTATTTTTTAACCGGTTGGGAACTATGGATACTAACCAACCATTAAGTTATTATTTAATTTTGGTATCCCCTCCACGCCAAGGGTTTAAGAATGGGAAATAGTGGGTCTCATGTTAATTATGATAAATTTAGTTTTAATAAATAATCTTTTAATAAGGTTTCTTTCCCTGTTGGATCAAGAAACCCTTAGTTTATTTTTGTTCTAGTTTGTAATAGGTTGTTCTTTTTTTTTTTTTTTTTTCTTAATGCAAAATAGCATTACTTCAAAAAAAAAAAATCTAGTGTAGTAGAGTTCCAAAATTATTTTTACCCTTCTAGTCAGGAAGAGAACCAAAATCTATTTCATCCTCATAGTGAAGATGAAAACTTGAATTACTTTCACCCTCTAGGTGTGGTAGGGTGGTGATATTAATTGACTATGAAAAAATTTCTCTTTAGAGCTTCCCTTAAGATCAACGAAGACATATAGAGGGTCTTAAGTAGAACTTTTCTTGGAGAAACCACATCAAATCCTCCCTCGCACTACTTCTCATTCACACATGACTTCTCCCCCTTTCTCTCTAACCTCCAAGATCTCTTAAGAAGACAAATCACTCAAAGAACTCTCTTCAAAAATTTTCCCAACAACCAAAGAATCTCTCAAAATAACTAAGAGATGTTTAAATACAAGGCTCCAAAGAAACCTAATTTCTCACTTTAGCTTACTCTTTTTGTACAATAAAATTTAGGATCATACAATTTGATTAGTTCAAAAATCCCTAATTATTCTGCATGATGAATGAGACCCAGTATGATCTATTCAAGAAACCTAAGGAGATTGTATAGTATGAATAATTGATCATACGGTATGATTCATATATTTTACTTGTTTATCCAGGATGATCTTCAGGATCATAAAAATTGTCTCAGCCAATCATTTAATATAAAGCTCATACTATATGAATAACTCAATCTAGCCATGTTTTATTAGGATAATACTTATGATGATAAAAAAGCATCTCTACCAATCATCCAATATGATCATCATCATATTGTATAATCAAACTCATTAATTAAACATTGATTTTACTCACTTGTTACATGTATTAATTTAGGTAAAATTTCACATATGATATAATATGTTGTACATAAAGTATGATTAGTTCTAAATTAAAATTCGAAATTTTTACCTAAATTTATTGGCAGATGGGTGAATGAATTTAAATTGATCAACATGTTTGATCAAGTTTGTATAGTATGATTAGTTTAACAATTTAAAACACTCAATTAACCATTTTTAGTAACTTTCTGATCAAAGATTGTATAGAAATATCTAGATAGTACATTAGTTCTTAAAAAAATATTAACTTTTAACTTTCACTCCCTTTATCTGTATATGTATGATTGCTAAGATAATATACATTTTTTACAACACATTCGACTCAAGAAATATAAAAATAAATAAATAAAATTACACATTCATGAAATTAAAACACCTTTACAATATAGTCTTTAGTCTCAATCCTTTGTTGTATTGTGTACAATGTACATGAAATGTTTGTGAATAAAAATAAATAAGCAATAATAGTACTAGGAGAAATAAATAAAATATAATAATAATTATCATCATTAAAATCATAAGGTGGGATTGCAAATTACAACAATCTCCCCTTTTTTATGATGGACAACATTGTTGCTTAAATTTTTTTGTTTTAGTTTATTTTCTCTTAATCCTCCCCTTACTAATTTATTTCATTTTAAAATATGATAATTGTTTTATAATAATTATTTTTATTTTAAGAAGGACAAATCACAAATAAAAATAATTTTTTTTAAAATGTTGAACTAAATCAAGCAATTTGTACTAACCAACAAACATCCTACTCCCCCTTTTGACATCACCAAAAAGATAAAAAGAATGCGACTAAGAAAAATATTAAATAATACAAAAAAGACAAATAAGAAAAAAAAAATATAATAAAACATAAATCTAGAAACAGGAAGGTCCCTAATAAATTGGTGGTGGTGGTGGTTAAAAGTATTAATGAATAACAAAAAATTCCTGGTTGAACCAAGCTCTATCTTCCTCATGGTGATATTGGAGATATCCTTGTTGTTAATGAATGTGTTCCCATTATATAGTATACTCCTTAAAATGTGTATTGAATCGCACCTCCAAGTTATCAAACCTCTCTATTATCATGTTGTACAGCTATTACTTGTACTCAAGTGTTGGTGTTGAAGCTGGTGTTGGAGTTGGTGCTACAAGGTCACCCCCTTCCACATCAATCTAATGATCCTCCTATGCTTGCTCTTTCCCTTGCTGTCTACTTAAAAAAATATGCAAGGAACTATAAATTTAGAAAATGGAGAATATGTTCATTGTTTAGGATGCATGATCTTATATTTAGTATCCATGACAAAAGAAATAAGGTATTCAAAGCATAATTTTTCCTATGGTAGACTCCAAGTCGTCTAACATAAATAATGCTTTAATAATACCCAATAATCATATGGATTCCTTTAAAATCTATGAAAATCATGATTCGATAAGTGACTACTATTAGGAGTGTGGTGATATTTACTTCATCTCCAACCTTAGGTAAAATGGAGGTTTGAAGAACATGTTGGATGATACGTGCATTTTGAGTGAGTGTGTCGACAAGTGGCTGGTGTTGATTTAAAGGGATATTTTTTAGTGTGAGGTTTAAGTATTGCAATCATAATCCATCCTAGTTGATAAGGTATGTGGCTTAACTCCTATATTAAAAAGGTATATAATATTAATAAGGTTTTGATAGGAGATTTCTACTAGATGCCTACAGACATAGGACTGCATTCTCTTATTCTCATCATTGATTCTCAAGCTTGTAAAGAATTCATAAAGAAGTTTAGAGTTGAAGGGAAAACTCATAGTAAGAAGAAATTATAGTGTGATGATTGTAAAAAGTTCTAGAATATGATAGTTACGAAGATTTTGGTATAAAATGCATGAGGAAGTTTAGCGGGCTCCCTTAAATTTATAGTAGGTTGATTCATTTTTACTATGGGAAAATAATCATCTACAAGTCATCATGAATAACTTACCACTATCTCTTGGGATCTCTTACCACCAAATGTTTTTTATTACGAAGGATAAGGACTAAAGGATATGAGAATAGGAAGTTGAAGTGATGTGATTCAAAATCCTTAGATCTATCCTTTCTTATATAACCCCATCTAATCAAGTAGTGCTATGTGAATCATATCGGATGATAAGAAGAATTCAATTTGGCCTAGCCATTTTATTAGAAAGATTGCCAAACCGTATAGTATAATCAAAATTGTACTAAATGATCTTCCTAAAACTAATCATCTTGAGGAATTATTTGGTACGACCTTTGACTAAAGTGATTATATAGTACAAAAAGTTATTTGTACAATATGAGTAAGTGTTTAATTTTATACTAGTTGATTTAGTTCATCCAATGGCTACAAATACGTGTATCACATAGTAGGAAAAGGTGATCATAGAGAACAAACATCAATATTTGATCTAATATGGGCCATTAATTTTATAGAAGGTGAGGATGTCTAATTTAGTTCTAATTTAATAGTATGAAGAGGTTCATAAATTAAATTTGTGAATTTTTTATTTTTTAATTTTTGTTTTGAGTGTGATGATCAGGGAAAGATTCTACAAACAAGCTAAAAAAATAAACACAAATAATTGATATGCAAAAGTACAAACATAAAAAGAAAGAAGGAAAGAATATAACATGATAAAAATTACACATAATTATAATCATGCCTCATCCTGTATTTATCTAAGCATGAATGTTATTATCACCTAGTCTAGTTTTAAGTGTATTGGAGGAGTCATAGTTTAAGGCTTTTTTAAAAATGTCTTCCAATTGTTTTTCAATGGCTACATGATGTAACTCTATGTCTCTCTTTGCTACATGATATGTAATGAAATGATATCTAAGGTCTATATGCTTCATGCAAGAATTTTTAATTGGATTCTTTCAAATGTAGATCGCATTGGTTTTATCACACATGATTGGTATAGTGCTTATCGAAAGTCAAAGGTTAAGGATTTGCTACTTTAACCTTAAGACAACAACAAAACTCCCTATAACTATGTATTTTTCCTTACTAATGGTTAGTGCTATGTAAATTTGTTTTATTTTAGACCAAAAAATTATAGATTGCCTTATCAATTTATAAGTGGATAAATTTTTTTTCTTGTCTAGCCTACACCTTGCAAAGTATGAGTCTGAATACCCAATAATTTCAAATGTGGTACTATTTTTGAGATACCCTATACAAATGTATTAAGCTCCTATAAGGTATATAAGAATTCTTTTAATTATAGTCATATGGGATTCTTTGGGATCAACCTTGAATCTTGCATATAGATAAATATTGAACATTATATTCAGTCTTTCAGCAGTCTAGCATTGAAGTGATTCTATTATCCAATATAATTCTTCTAATCTATTAATTTTCCATCTACATCCTTATATTTTTAGATGGTTGAGCTCATTGGTGTATTTATTTCTTTAACACCTTTGATTTTATATATATTTTAAATATTTAGTGTGACTAGAAAGGTACCATCTTCCCTTTTCCTCACATTAAAACCATAAAAATATGCTTTCTCTTTCAATATATTCATTTCAAACTCTCTATTCATAGTTTTTAAAAAACTATTACAACTATTTTCAATTGTTGATTTAAGTAATATATCATCTACATATAAATAAATAATAATTCATCGCCAGCTTTCTTAAGGAAGCTTTCTTAAGGAATAAGGTGGTATCTACAAGCTAATGCAAATAACATTATAAAAAAGAAAAGCCTAGATACAAACTACTTAAAACAAAGGTAACCTATCACATTCCTCCTTCAAAAGGGAAACAAAGGAAGGAGGAATATTTTTCTCCCTAAAAACATCCCAAATAAAGTTATACTCACAAGCTAAATTAACACAATAATCCGCTAACTTATTACAATGCCGACTAACAAAATGAAATAAAACTTTATTGAAATCCTTCATGAATAATAGGCCTTCATCTATCTGTCCTTCCAACATTTTCTCTGGTATACTATACAATTTGTGGAGAAATTGATGGAATTTCAATTAGCCCCCTCAATCACAATACCATCTGCCTTAAGCATCCACTCTTGTATAACATTTCTTAATGATTTGAAAGCTAATAACTAAAACTGTGCACTATCCCAATGAACATAACCAAAACAAAAGGCCAATAAAAATCTTTGTTTGATATCTCTAACCACTCCACCAACTCCAGCTTTATTTGATTTACATAAGGAGCAATCAATATTTATTTTAAACCATTTGGGAGGAGGACGGTGCCTAAAATTGAACAGTCCAGGTGACCCAAGATGATTTTGTCTTTTTGTAAAATAGCCATAAAACATATAACTCTCACCAGAATAAAAAAAATACTCTCTTCCACACCACCATGTTTCACTTTGTTTCTACTATTCCAAGAAAATAACAACGAAGTTAAGTACAACTTAGCAATGATTTGATTCCATACTGAAGTCAATTTCAGGCTCCTCATATAGTCCGTGAAGGAATAATAAACCGACACCATAAATCCCCTTGCATTCAAAAAAATTATTACCTGAATAAGTTTCGAACAAGTTGTTGTACAATGATTAATGTTTTCCACTTCATGGAAGCCTCTAGGACAAAGATTGGAATTAACAAGTATTCTATAAAAGAGAAAATCTTTAGTGGGAATTGCTTTCCTTCATAAATACCAAATAAATAATTTAACCCGAGAATTGAGTATAAGATTCTACACCCATGGATTATAGACTTCATCTGAATCTTCATTCATATGAAGTTCTTAAGCCAGTGCTAAAATGGATTTACCATATAATTTGAACTTTAGCTCCATTCTATCTTCATCCAAGTTCTAAAGTACATCAACTTTACTGATCATGTTGACAAGTCCTTCACCGAAGAACTTATTTAATATAGGTAAATTCCAAGTTCCATTATCAATGAGAGAATCCAAAGTTACATTCTCCTCCTCCCAATTAGCTATAAATGTAGGCCATTTCTCTATTCTTCTATCAAGAATCCAAACATCCTTTCAGAAATCAACCAAAGAACCTAAAGAAAAATTCCATCTTATGATACCTTTAAGATAACTGCAACCATCAACAAAAATCTTCCATGTAGACGAACAAATCTTCTTCCCCTCATCCTTCCACAAAAATTTCCCATATTTAGCCACAAAGTTCCTTTTCAGCAAAGAATTTGGATTATCAAATAGACTCCAATAAAACCTTGCCCATAAAGTCCCCACTTTAGATACTGCAGAATATAAACCATATCCACCATGTATCTTTGGTTTGAACAAGACATTCCGAGCCACATAGTGAAGACCATGAGAGCCACCTTGCTTATTCCAAATATGATTCCTACAAATCTTGTCAAACGCTTTTTAGATACTCAAGGGGACCATTGAGTGTGAGGAGAGGAATAAGGGTAGATAAAAAAAAATTCACCAATATTATGCTTCTAGCAAGAGAGATAAATCTATTTCACCAAGCATTGAGTCTCTTGGAGGTTTTATCCTAAAGATTTTCAAAATCAGACTTCTTCAATCTTCTTAAAGCAACCTGGATTCCCAAATATTCAATTTCATCAACCACCTTAATGTTCAACAACTTTAAGATTTGTTTCTTCTTACTTCTACAAAAATTTTTACCCATCAAGATGGAAGGCTTCTGAAGATTTACCACTTGTCCAGTCCTCTTGCAATAATTTAGGATCAACCTCTTCATTTTCTTGATATTCTTAAACTTTGCATCTGAAAAAAGTATAATATCTTCTGCATACAAGAGATGAGAAATTTTCTATACATTTGGTGCTCTTTTGATACGCAGATCCATGCTTTTACTTTAAAAGGAAATAGAAAGTAATTGAGAACTAAAAATAAATATTATGGGAGAAAGTGGGCATCCTTGCTGAAATCAACATCTTCCCTTAATCCAGTTTGTGTTGCTTCCATTAATCATAATATATAACCTAGGTTCCATCACGCATTCCTTCATCAAATTAGCAAATTTAGAAGGAAAACCCAATATCTTTAACATTTCTCTCAAGGTTTCCCAACACATATTGTCATATGCCTGTTCTATATCAATCTTGATTGCTATTAGCCCATTCCTTGATTTAGAACATTTGATTTTGTTACAAAATTCTTGATCCAAGAAAAGGTGATCTAATATTGATATTCCTTTCACAAAAGCCACCTATTCTTCTGAGATTACCTTATGCACCACCAATAGCAACCTATTTAATAAGACTTTAGCTGGAATCTTATAATTTGAGTTACACGGGCTAATAGGATGGTATCCAGTCGGTGAAACAAGATCTTTGACCATAGGAATCAAAACTACCAAAGTCTCCTTCCATTCATTACAAATATAATCCATAGAGAGAAATTTATTGATAGCTTTACATACATCTTCACCAATGATATCCCAATAAAATTTTAAGAAGGATTAAGTTATTCCATCATATCCTAGAGCTTTGTTCTCTCCCAAATTCCATATGACATCCATAATTTTTGAATTAGATAAATTGGCATTAAACTTGTTTTCATCATCATCATCATCCAATACCTTTCAAGGAGAAGGCCAATTACACAAAGAGCACTCCCTTTCCTTCCATTTCTCATTGAAATATTTTAAAAAAACCTCTACTACCTCTTCTAATTTTTCAACCATTTTTCCATCCATCCCCTTGACATGGTTAATCCAGTTACCAATCTATCTAGCATTTGCAAAAGCATAAAAATATTCAGAGTTAGAGTCCCGATCCTTAATCCACCTTACCTTAGTCTTTTGCTTCCACCAAGTATTCAACCTAGCAAGGTAGACGTTAAGTTCCCCAACCTTAGCTCTCAAGAGCCTCAACTTTTCTTCACACAATCCTCCTTCTATAGCCTCCTCTTCTTGTAATTGCAACGCCACCTTTTTCAAACCATCTTTAAGAATTAAAAAATTCTTCCATTTTGCCTTACTCCGAAAGAACAATTCTTTCTACATTCTTTTGCATTTTCAGTTTAAAATTTGCATATCATCTTCAATATAGGATTTTTTTCCATACCATCAAATTAATACAAGAGGAGGCTTGAAAAGAAACCCAAATTTGTTCAAAAATAAAATAAACTCTTCTTCTTAAAAGCTGAGTAAAAAATCTTTATGATAATAGGGCACTGATCTGAAGCCACCCAAGCGATGTGCCTCTCAACCGCCACTTGGATTTCATCCAAAGTTATGAAATTAAGCAAGCATCTATCCAACCTTTCCAAGATCCTTCCCCCACATCTTTTATTATTACACAAAGTGAACCTTGGTCCAACTACTCCAATTTCATGAAAATTATTATGATTCATAAAGTTTATCATATCCTAAGAACCATGAGAAAAAACAAACTTCCTACCACGTCTTTTGTCCTGTTGAGCCAAAATACAATCATAGTTACCACCAATCATAGAAGGAACCTTTCTATGAGATACCTCTTGAATTCAGTACCACAATTCCCTCCTCTTATGAACCTCCTTACTTCCATAAATAATAGAGATCATCCAGGTTCATTTTTTAAACACAATCAAGTCTCCAATTACACCTTGATTGGTATACTTCACAACAGAGAAAGAAGCAAAATCAAATCTCCACATCACCATAATACCCCCTGACAATCCTTCAAATGGAAGAAAAAAAGTAATCACAATCAGCTTCCATCATTTTTTGAAATTCCATTCTATCCATGGAAGAGACTTTAGTATCCATGAAGACAAAAAAAAAAAAATAATAAAAAAAAAATAAAACATTAAAGTCTTTAACAAATACCTTTAAGTAAAGAGAGGCTTCCCTCTTCTTAGCCCCTCTAATGTTCCCAAAAGCAATAGAATTCATTGATCCGTCAAGGGGCAAGAGCCCCCGCCTCTTACTTTAACTTTCCCATCAATATTTCTAACATGAGGAAGGATTTTAACCAGCCCAAGAGATCTCAATTCCGTCGTGAATTTAACTTTAGCCCCATCATTATTGCCACCAACCTCCTTCTTCTCCAACATCCCTATCATTCCATCTCCTGTCAGCTTGATATTTTTTGTAAAAACCCCATTCTCCAAAAATAAACTTGTATTTATGTCACTCTTAGACTTCTTACTAAGAGTCTCATGACAATACACATTTTCCTCCACATAATCATTAAAAGCTCAAAATTTATTAACCACAATATTGATAGGAGAAGAGATGGGTGTAGACTTCATTGCCTTGTCAACACCTAGCCCCTCCAGCTCCTCAGTAGACAGGTTGGTGAACTCCAAAGGATTAGCCAAACATTTATTACACCTATCACTTTCCATAGTAATCTAACCCTCTTCCACAAACATAATGTCTTCAATAACCTTCTCTACTCCCACATTTGCCACATTCTCCATTACATTGATCCCCAAGCCGATAAAATTCTCTATCTCCATAATAGTTGGATTACATAAAGGCTTCTTAGTAAAACCTTCTGCACTGGCCATCCACTAGAGATACCTTTAGGAATCCTCTTATTTCTTTTTGTAATTGTCATAGACCCAAGGTCCATAATTTGTACTTTTCTCCATATCTTGTATCAAATCAACATGGTTTACTTGAGCTTGCTTGATAACACCATCCACCCTACTTTCCACCACTATTTTTTCCTTCCTACAATTAACTTTTTACATGACCAATCATTCCACATTCATGTCAAAAGGTGGAAATCCTCTCTTATTCCACTTTTTCAAAATATCTTCCTGCCATGCCTTCCACCCAAACAACCAAGGAAGAGGTTGGTCTAGTTTCACATGAACACAAACTCTTGCAAACTCTCTTCTCCCCCATTTAAACATATTACCATCCTAAATCAATGCTAAACCCACCATAGATGAAATCCTTTCCATATTGTTTTCATCCCAACATTGTAATAGCAATTGAGGCATTCTACTCAATATGGGAGAAGTAAGTCCCTTCATCGAAGAAGGAGAATAATCTGGAGACCACCTTTCCATTCCAATAATGTGACCATTCATAAACCATGGACCTCCTGAAAGAACTCCATCCAATGCTTTTGATGTTTTGAAGGAACATAAAAACCAACCCATCCCTAGGGTAGTAAAATGGAATTGGCCGAAAAGAGCCCATTGATGCCTTAACTCCCAAGCCACAATATGCAAAGGAATCTCTCTACCAAATACCTTGGCTACCAAAGAGTTTCCAAGTCTATTAGCATTTATAATTTTAGTAGATTCAACCAATTTTATTGCCTTCCCATCATCCATTAACTCAACATCCTCCTTCTTAAAGTTTAACATAATATACGGCTTCTTAATCCATGGATTGTCCAAGCTACTATCTCTCGCCTTATTCAAAGGAATTTTATCATTAACAAGAATTTTATTACAGTCTTTACCAAAATTAGATTCCACCAACACTTTCTCAGAAGACTTATCATCTTTTTGATAAATATTTTTATTAACCAAACTTAGGGAATTCACATTTATCACCCTATCACCACGGATTGCATTTGAATTTTGGAATCTAATAACAAAAATCTTTATACTAGATGATGAAGCCTTGGGATTAAAAGGTTTCAATAGAGAAAATTTAGTCAATTTCAAAAGCGTGGAGTCTTAAATTCCATATTTGAAGATATATCCTTCCCCTTACCTTCAACATGCTTAATTTTATTAGATTCAAAACTAGCATTTTCATTTATTATCAACACACCTTTTGATATCCTCCAGCGAGCTTCATGTCCATCGTGATCCAAACCAACTATCATATGACCTTGATCAATTATATTCAGAGCAACCAATCTACCAATAGACTCGGCCTTCATAGTTGAAGCCACATATGGCTGACGACCATCCTTCGCCATGTCCTAAAAACTTGAAAAAAATATGGATAAAAAAATGGGAAATGGAATTTGAAAAAAATGAATTTTCTCTCTCTAATTGGAGATTTTCTCTCTAACAATCTACACTATGCTTAATAAATGATCTACCTTAGAGAAATGTACTAAGCCTTTCAAACCATGCTTTAGGTGCTTGGTTCAACCCATATAAAGACTTTTTAAATTTGGATACATGGTTGTGAAAAGAAGTGTTTTCAAAGCCTGGGGGCTACTCTATATAGACATGTTTCTTAGTAACAGAATTTAAAAAGAAACTCTTCACATAAATATGACATAACTCAATTCTTTTAAATCACAGAAAAACTAATATTACTATCATGGCTTCTAATCCAGGTATCAAGGTAAAGGTATCCTCAAAATTAATGATTTAAATTTGAATATAATCCTTAGCCACGAACCTAGCCTTATTCCTGAAACTACCTTAGCGTCGTTCATCTAATTACTGAATACTCACATGGTACCTACTACACTCAGGTCCTTAGGTATGCTAACCAACTTCCATACATCAATGCTTTCAAATATATTTTAACTAATATTTTGGCTAATGATGATATATTTAATTCTAGTGAGAAAAATTGTCAATTGCATTCCTCTAATGTAAATTTCAGACTTCTTCAAGGTGCTAAAAAAACCTTTTTAATTTACAAACTTAGGAGGAAGTTAACTCCAAAGCTAGAGAAGGAGGAATAATGCAGCTAGCCCAGAGCATCTGTTTGATCCGCTCACACTACTTCTCCATCACCCTTAAGCTCACCTTCTACTTCCTCTCTAAAACCCTGATTTTTATCTCAAAAGCTACTCTATCAGAGTTGCTCTTTCAATCACACATTCCTCACTTAATTTTCAAGAGAAACTTAGAACATAGCTTTTATAAAGCTCTTTAAGAAAGAATAAAAATATAAATGTTAGCCTAAAGAGCTGTTCATATTTTATGAATGAATCATACATTACAATCAATAGATCATCTAATATGATCTATTATATTTCCTCTATTTGTACGAAAAATTCCTAGGATGACTAATATTCATCTTTGCTAATCGACCCCTTCTGTTCTCTTTGTTTAATACATTTCATTCAATTCAAGTATGTCATCCAGTATAATATGAATATATTACAGTACAATTAGTTTAAAAATAATGGTTTTGTTTGGTACAATCACTAGGATGACCATATTTAATCTCTCCTAATCATTTGGTACAATCAATATCATATAATACAATCTAATAACATTAATTAAACTATGATTTAATTAACTAATTATGATGGCTAATTTTAACAAGATTATAAATATTCATACAGTATGATCGAGATTGTATAGTCTGATTAGTAAAAAAAAAAAAAATTTAAAAATCTTACTTAATATAATCTGGAATTTATAATTTTTAGATCATAATGAATTGTACATTACGATGTAGATCATACAATATGATTATTTCATAGAAACTAATTTTATCAATTATCCATTATGCCTATTCCAGATAATATATCATACAGTATGATTGAAAAATGTACCATGTGATTAGTTAAAAAACTTAACTTAAAAAAATTCTCTCCCCCTGTGTGTGTATAATCACTGAAATTGTATACTCTTATGTGGCTATGCTCAAGAAGTAAAAATTTAATATAATAAATTTACATACTCTTTTACATCCTATTCTACTCAAAATTGAGTATTCAATAGTCTTAAGATGTGTATATCTTACCTGAAATGTTAATGATCACAAACAAAAGAAATATCTAAAATATTTAATGAGAAAAATAACAATTCAATCAATAAAGTTTGTCATGATCAAAATCACATACTAGGAATCCTTGATTGCAACAATCTCCCCTTTTTTGATAATGTTAAGCAATATTGGTTGATAGGCAAGATAAATATTCTTTTCTCTAAAGCTCCCGCTCACTAGTTGATGGATTTAAGAAATTAGGGGTTGCAACTTCTAAATTTTAACTTTTAATAATTTTTTAAAATATTTAAAAGGACAATAATTAATAAAAATAGGAAACCAAGTAATACAAAAACCATATTCCATTAAAACATAATAAGACATACATAACAAAACTAACATTCCATTTCTCCCCCTTTTGACATCCCAAAAAAGAGGAGGAATAAATAATCAAAGAAAGAAGTACAAGAAAATAATAGTAAGATATAACAAACACAGTTTACAGGTAAGGAGGATCCTGATCAGGTGGTGTGGTGGTGGTTGAAAGAATTGATGGATGGAGGAAAATTTATTTTCAATCAAATAAAATCATTCTTCAAATGATCTCATGGCTTACTTTTGTTGGTATTGTTGTTGTTGATCTTGTAATCCAACTTGGTTTCTAACTGCTCTAGCCACTAAATTTTGTCATTGTGAGGGTACTCAGGGTGCTGGTGGTATTGGTAATGATGGAGGTCCAATAGTATGAGCAACATTTCCTTCTGTATCAAATTTTGGCTTACCTTGCTCTTATCCCAGATGGAAAAGGATACGAAAGGAGGCATTTGTATATAAAATAGGAACATTATCGGGTGGAGTAGGGAAGGTGAGTTGGTATTTATGGTGTAGGATATACCCTATATTGTATCCTATGGCAACATTATATTTTCTTTGGGTACTTGGGTGTCGAATGTGAGCCATGTTATGGATATAGTTTAGAATCATTTAGGTTCCATCAAATTTGGGTATTCAATATGATTAAATAAGTGACTTCAAATAGAAGTGGGGTTATATTAACTCGATCTCTAACTTTTGGGTATAATTAATGTTCTAAAGATGTGCTGGATGATACAAGCATTTTGAGTAAAAGTTTGGACAAGGAGGTTGTGTTGGTTTTAAGGCACATTCCTAAATAATAGATTGCTGGAAGTCAATCAAAGTCATTTGAGATTAGAGATTGAGGATGAGGTCCTTGGGTAGAAAGTCCTTTATGTTCTTCTAAGTTGGCATTGATGATTTCTACATTTTGATTGCAAACAAAAGAACTCATGGTAGAGATTTCTAGATTTATCTTATGATTGGCCAAGAATTCATAAAGAAGTTCAAAGTTGTAGGGAAAAGCCAGTATAAGGAGAAACTAAAGAGCAGTGGAGGCAAAGAGGTTCATCACCTCAAAGTTAATAGTGGTTTTATTTAGCATTCGAGATGGGATGATTTTGGCCTATTTGTACTTGTGGTAGGCTACTTCCTCTACAATAGAGAGGAAACTATCATTAAAATGATGAGACAATGAGTAGCTCCCATGACTCATTCTGCTATGTTTGTTTCCACCTGCCATTGAAAGAAGGTTTAGATAGTTCGAGTTTTAAAGAAGTTGAGTGAAGTGAACCATTCAAACCCTTCAATTTATAGAGTTTTAGGTCATCATATAGTACAATATAGGTTCATATAGTATGATCAGGTTAGATAATTCATCTTGATGACCTATCAAAAAAAGTTATCAAATCATATAGTATAATCAAGGTATTATATTGGATGATCTTAAGGAATTGCATTCAACCCAAGGGGTCGTTAGTATGACATTTGATGAAAAGTATCATAGAGTATGAATAAGTGTTTGTACAATATGAAGTGTAATTATTATCGTACCAACCAAATTAAAATTGTCACAATCTAATTGGACACGTGAATCGTTTAGTACGAATAGAGGAATCATACAATACAATGTGTAATAATTTCATACCAAATAGATTGATTTCTTTAACGATCAGTAACACATAGATCATATAGAATGTGTATTGGTTTGTATAGTACAATGTAAATATTTCATTGATCTAACCTGGATCATTGATTTAAATGATAGGATTTTTTTTTTTAATTAAAACCCACAAAGGGGCCTACGCGTTAATATAGAAAAAGCAATTATAAAGTCCTTACAGGAGACCATCAGCTCACTAATTCTCTTATGAGCTACAAAACAAAGCAAAAGAAAACCTATGTGCCAATAATCTCCACTGATCAAAAATATATAGCACCCTAGTAACATTCTTAAGATGCTATAGACAAGCATCAAAAAGAGAAAGATAATAATAATGGAATAAACCTTGATCTTTATACAGAAATCTTAAAGGCAGACAAAAGAAGCTCCACATGTAGAGGAAAACTATTGCAAAAAGAAAAGCTACACCTCAAAAAAAAATATAGGTTAAACAGTAACAATAATATAAATAACAGCTAGGAAAAAAGGCGAAGAAGCAAAATCTGCTCCAAATAAAGCCAATCCTAGAATTAAGATTTAAAGAGCTCAGAATACAATTAAAATAATAAGCCTCATTAGGAAAATTCATAAGCCACTCAATCCTACCTTCAATTTCACTCAAAACTACCTTTGCAAACCCATTCAACAAATAAAATTATCCCTAGAAAAATAGCACGGGTTATTCATAATCCCAACATTAATAACCACACCCGACCCCCAAAACTTGATAAGCAGATGGAAAAATATCATCCATGGGATAAGTATCCAGAACCTGCAGGCAATAACCAAACCAATAATAGCACTACCATAATAAGAAAGTCTAGCCAGAACCTCACGGTTACCTTTAGCACCCCAAAAATTGAAGGTAGGAGTGTAACAATGGGACAAACCATCAGTATTATAATGAGAGAAATCATAGCTCAAGTCTAAATTCACCAAGACAACAACTAAACAGGAAAGCTAATTTTTATGCCAGTAGCAGATAACAAGTAACAGAGAAAAGAAATACCCGGTATGAATGAGAAGGTTGATGAAACACATATAACCCCAGAGAATAGATAATAACTCAGTGAAAAGAAGAAAAACACCACATCAAAAGTCCATCAAACTAGCAATAGGGTCAATACACCTCTAGTATGAAATACAAGAGAGTAGCTAGAAATCAAATCAAAGATGTAAAGGAACCTCCACATCACAGATAGCCTAACCAACATAAAAATTGAACCAGGTAAAATAAGAAAACACCAAAACACTCCAGAAATCCAACAGATGAAAGCAAGAAGCCCAGAAAAACAAAATGACCTAGCAAATAGAAATCCAAAACAAGCAAACCAACCCAAACAATAACAAAGAACGGAAATAATTAAGATCTTATGTAAGGAATACCACAAGCATCAAGATTAAGCAAACCATGAAAGGGCACATGATTAGTGGACAAAATAACATCAGAAAAATAGTCAAGGCTACAACCCCATATAGCAAGCCAAGAAGCACAGTCATTACCATGCTTGCTAATATGGTGAAATGAGTAGTTCAAAAATAGCAACAGCTTTTTAATTTCCCTAACATCATAAAGAGATTTGAGGTACAAAAAATCTCCTCATTTGCTTGAAAAAGTTAAAAATCATAATCAGAATAAACTTCAATATACAAGTTAGTTAAGTTAAGGAGGATGCACAACTGAATACCATAGAGAATGACTATAGTGATAGCACTAAAATAGTTAACATTATGAATTGGACCCGCAAAAGCTACAATACGGCAGCTATTACTATCCCTAATAACACTACCACAATCAACAGATAAATCAGTACTAGCACCATCCATAGTCGACTTAAAGAAATCAATGGGGGGCTTTCTTCTAACAGATAATATTAGAAGAAGAAGGAGCACCCTCCATGTTTAACCCTAAAGAAGTTCCAACAAAGTAATAATTTTTAATATCCTTAGTAGAAAGTAGATTAACAGTCATAAGAGCTAAAACCTTATCCTTCACCTTCTGCAAAACATTATGATGTCTCATTCTCACACCATTGAAAAGGGATTGATTCCTTTCCAACCAAAGAAACCAAACAATGAGGGACGGTATAATACTGTGTATGTGGCATTTAGAGTAAATAAACCAATACTTGTGCATAGATTTAAGGGAAAAATGGTAATTAAAGAAATTTAATTGAAATAAATCTTCAAAATAAACCCAAGTTCTAATAGCAACATGACCAGATATAAAAACATGATGCATATTCTCCATGTGAAAATAATATTGACACTTGGAAGCCAAGATAAAACCTTTTTTGATGAGATTATCATCTGTTGGAATAAACCATTGCAAGACTCTCCAAACAAAAATAGAAATAGTAGAAGAAATGTTCTTAAGACAAATATTAGCAAAAATATTATCAATATTTCTATTATCACTAAAAGTATGCCAAGCACTCTTTAAGTGAAAACCGCCATCTTAGGATAGATCACATAAAATAATATCTTTAGAAGCAATATTGATAGGCAAGCCTAAAATATGGTGAAGGATGCAGTTAGGAATCACATTACATATCTTATCTTAGTCCCAAAAATTATCAATAAAAAATGAATTGACCTTAACTAAAGCAGTAGAAGAAGAATTCAAAATAGATTCAATAAAGTATTTACCCAACCACTAATCTTGCCAAAAGAAAATATTCCCATCACCAAGCCCCCAAGAAATAATGGGCTTCACCACCCATTTAACCTTGCAAAGTATTTTCCAAATTCTAGAGTCACCTTGTTTAGAAAAATAATTATTAGGATGCTTACCAACACAATACTTAGAAATCATAAAATTAGCCCAAAGATTATCATTAGAGCTCAAATTATACCAAAGTTTAAAAGAAAAAGGCTTAGCTAGGTCATTAAAATTTTTACAACCAAGACCACCTTCAGCCAAAACACCACAACACTTCTCCCAAGAAACCCAATGGATTTTAGAGCTAGAAGTGCCTTTCCAAAAAGAAATTTGTTAATAGGATTGTGAACCCTATCACAAATAGCTTGAGTAAGAAAAATAATTTCAAAACTATAACCCGGTAAAGCATAAACAACACTTTAAATAAGAATAATTTTACCACGAAAGCTAAGGAAATTGGACTCCCAAGATAAAAGCTTGCTTTGGATAGAGGCAATAAGATCATACAACAAAAAGGATCTCCTCCTCCTATTAAAAAGAGGGACACCAAGATATTTGATGGGCAATGAGCTTGGATAAAGTCAGTAAGATTTTTAATAGCTAAAATACGATCTTTTGAAACGCTTTTGGAAGCAATGAAAATTTTTTTTATATTTGCTAAAGGATAAGCCACTCACCATCTCAAATTGATAAAAGAAATCCATAAGTTTTTGAAATTTATTAATAGTCCCATAAGTAAAAACAAAAAAATCATCCGCAAAGCACAAATGAGATATTGGAAAACCTCCCAAAGTTCTAAAATAAAGGCCAGGATTGATATCAAATAAGATGGTAAGACCCCTCGAAAGAAATTCAACAGCAATAATAAAGAGGGCAGGAGAAATAGGATCACGTTGCCTTAAGCCATGATAAGCTTTAATGAAGCCATTTTTAGAACCATTAATAATTATAAAAAAATAAACATCTTCAATATAATTCTTAATAAGTTTGATAAAGATAGAGTCAAAACCAAAAAAAACTCTAAAGTTACATAAAGAAAATTCCAGCCAATATTATCACAGGACTTGGCAATATAAAGCATCAAATTAAATTACCTCCTCTCACCCTAACATCCAAATCTTGATAGAACTCCTGAGCCAACAAAATGTTATCTGTAATGGCCCTACTTTTTACAAAAACCATATGACTAGGTGAAATAATTCAAGAAAGAATAGAAGTAAGATGATTCATAATATTTTTAGAGATCAACTTATTTGAAAAATTATAAAAACTAATAGGTATAAAGTCATTCCAAGTGCTAACAGCATTGTTTTTAGGAATAAGCATAATAGAAGTAGAAGTAAAAAATGTAGGTATAAGGGTACAGACAAAGAAATCTAAAATAGTAGTAAAAATATCATTGTCAATAATATGCCAAGATTTTTGGAAAAAAAATAGTAAACTCATCAGGCCCAGCCACAGAGTCACTATTCTTATCAAACAGAGTCTCTTTAACCTCATCGAAAGGAGGCATAGAGAGAATGATATTGTCCTTATGAGAAATAAGAGAAGGAATGAAAGAATGATCTATAATCTTAGCTAGAGTAAAAACTTTATTTAAAGAGGTTTGAAAATGTTTCACAGCTAAATTAGCAATCTCCACATAAAAATTAGTGATAGAACCATCCTCCCTTTTGATTTTTTGAACTCTATTTTTATTCCTTTTTCTCTTAACCAATGCATAAAAATAATTAATGTTCTTATCACCTTCAACCCAGTGCTTAGCAGTGACTTTTTGCCTCCCAAAAACATCCTCCTGAGCTTGAAAATTAAAAAGATCCTCTTTGGACTTATTTAAAAAGAAAATTTAGTATCAGAAGGATCATCTTGATAAGCCAACTCAAGAGAATTAACAAGTTGCTCAGATTGCAGGATATTAGAGAAATGATTTTTGAAGACATGATAATTTCACCAATTTAAAACTTGTTTTAGCCTTTTCAGCTCAAACCAAACTCTCCACATGCCAAAAATAGAATAATACGAATGTAACGAAACTTTCCAATTATTCTGAACAACATCAAAATAACAGTCATGACACAATCACATGTTTTGGAATCTAAATTGGGAAGAAGCATTAAAATGGCTAAACTTAAGGCTAATAAGTAAAGGGGAGTAATAAGACAAATTTCTACTCAGATGTTGCACATTGGTGGGAATATTGGAATTAAGCCAAGAGTTATTAAAGAGAATACTATCCATTCTTTTCCATAAGTGACCCCTATTCCAAGTAAAGTTATTACCAATAAAACCAATATCAATTAAGTTACTAGTTAAAATCATATTATTCAAATCCTCCATAGAACGATAAAATGGAAAGGAACCTCCAATCCTTTCTAAAGGGTTAATAATAACATTAAAATCACCACCAACAAGCCAATGCAAATTGCAAATATTATGAAAATCAATAAGTTCCTCCCCAGTACATTTTCTATATATAGAGAGGAAAAAACATACATAAAAGAAGCACAACAATTAAAATTAAGATCCTCAACTTTATAATGCAAAACCTGAGTAAAATCACAAATAACATCAATTTTGACCAAGTCTTTCCAGAAAACCCAAATCTTGTTAGCTACATTAGAAATAGTATGATTAAAACACAAAAAAAAAGAGAGGTGTTTAAAAACCTAGAAGAGGAAATAAGAGGCTCAAGAAACATAAGAAGAAAGGTTATACACACGACATAAGTTCTTAACATGAATTCTAGAAGAAGGAAGACCAATGACCCTCACATTCCAAATAATAGCATTAAACATAAAGAAAAAAACTTAATGGGAAGTATGCGATTGAGTGTTTCTAGGTGGTTGTAAAGAAATATGCTTAGGCTTCCTTCCTCTTTTACTATGTACTTAGTAAAACTAAAATCATTATCAACCATGGTAAACCATTTAGCAGCAATATGCATATCCTTAGTATAAGTCAAAGCATCACTATTATAATAAGTA
The DNA here is from genome assembly GCA_019514585.1 of Dendrobium officinale. Taxonomy (NCBI): domain Eukaryota; kingdom Viridiplantae; phylum Streptophyta; class Magnoliopsida; order Asparagales; family Orchidaceae; genus Dendrobium; species Dendrobium officinale. The sequence goes on from CM033689.1 coordinate 14,611,311, forward strand.
GTTGAATTAATCTTACTACCACTTGGGTGTTCCCTTATAGAAGTCTGTTGAGGACATTCATTCTCCATAAACATACCATCATCCTCTATAGTATCATGGTTCCTCACAACAAGCTCTTCAATGCATTTAGAGATAGGCGAGCCATTCTCCATATAAATAAATTTACCTTCCTCTAAAGGGATATCATTCCTCTAACCCTCTTTACAAGGCACTTGAATATCCAAAGCTTACTATTCATTTAAGGGATTAGAAGAAGTAAAGCTAAGTATAATACCATTAAACTCATAAACATTTTGAATAAAAGTGCAAGAAGGGGTAGTTTCAACAATTGCAATATTAGAAACTTCAATACTAGGCAAAGTATGGATCATATTCTTTTCACGGTCAATAGTAGGATATGTAAATGACTGAAAAATAACTCCATGATCATGATTCAATGAAACATCATTTAGAATAGGAGGAAGAGTGTCCTCCACATTAACCACCATCGGGTCCTCAAAAGTTTGAGGAGGATTAGAAGTATTATCCTCTAAATTAGCTTGAATAGAATTAGAGACAACCTGAGCAGCCACCCCCGCAATTTGTTTCAATGACTCCTTTTCTTTACGGAGATGAGGATGTTTCTGAAAATAGTCATTCATGCCATAGTCGTACATCTTGCAATATATATATATATAGGTAAATTTTAAAACTCAATTTTTCAAAAATACCCCATGAATTTTGACACAATCCATATCTCACTAGGAAGTTTTTAGAAACATCTAATTCAACTAACACCAGAGCAATAGACAGTATGGACATAGAGGCAGTAGCTTGGTCAGTTTGTAATGGTCTCCCAAAAAAAGAAGCCATACAAAAAGAATTTGATGATTAAAGAATGAAGTCTCAAATTCTTAAAACAAATCTAAACTGGAGCAATATGGGATTCCTCCCTAACATCAATATCTAAATTCCATTTATGCAACTGCATTTTACACGCTTGAATATAATAAGATCTCCTAGAAAAAATGTAGCTATCATCAAGATCATTCAAAAGTTCGATAACAATATGTCTTTGTTTAAATAAAGCAATGTGAAATAATCCGGATAGTTAAGGTTAATAAAAAAATTGTGAACAATATCAAGGTTAGGTTGTCTCAACATGAATATAACAATAAGCATCAAAGCATAAGGGGATGCTAACTGATCAACAACTGAGACTTCAAACAAGAGAGTCAGACATCCGTTGAAAGAAGACTACACGAATTTTAGATTCACGAAGGAAGATGAGGAACCCACTACAACATCTTTAAAGAATCTTGATTTCCTCTCAAAAAGAGAGGAAGATGTCAGGTTCAATGATGAAGGGGTCATCATCGGCCATAACCAAAAATTAACGAAACCTTAATATGAAGAAACAAAAAATAACAAAAATGCATAAAGCAAGAGCAAATGATTAGAAAATGCAATGACAAAAAGAAATGAGAAGAGCAAACCAGTGCACGAGAGGAAGCCATAGAATTGCCTCAGAACCTAGAGCTCAAAGAGAAGTTAGAGTGACCAATTATCTGATAGTTAATATTTAAATGAGGGTTGTGATCTGTGCATATTGGTAGTATGAACTTGGATTGTACAATATGATATTAAAAAACTTTGAAAGATTTTGTGACTCAGTGAGGTGCGTGTGTGATGATCACGAAACAACTTTAATCTATTTTTTTTCTTTTTTTTCACAAACAACAACAACAAATAACATATAAAATAGTACATGAACAAACACATTCATTTTAAACACATATGAATGAATGCTTTCAAATATTTTTTTTTATTTGTCTTAAATTAAGCATGAATTTCTATAATACCCAATTTTATCCTCAAGGTGCTAAATGTTTCATAGAATTATGGTTTTATGAAGATGTTTGCCAATTGATCTATTATAACTTTTTGGTGCAAATCTATATCTCCCTTGGCTACATGATCTCTTATGATGTTTGGCCTAATATATATATGTTTTGTGTGATAGTGTCAAATTAGGTTTTTGGATATGCAAATTTCACATGTGTTGTCGCATATAATTGAAATGGTTGCTATAGGAAGTCCGAAATTTTAAAGTTAATGCTTTAGCCATAAGACTTGAGAAACACAGCTCCCTACTATTATATATTATGCCTCATCTATGAAGAGGGCCACTGAGTTCTATTTTCTATTGGATAAGGAAACTATAGATTATCCTATGAATTGGCAGGTTCCAAAAGTGCTTTATCTATCTACGCCACATCCTACAAAGTCAAAATCCAAATATCCTTCTATTTCAATACTAGTGTTTTGTCTAGGATACCAAATTTCTAGGGTTAGAGTGCCTAATAGGAATTTAAGAATTATATTAGTAACTATCATGTGGTATTCTTTTAGATCAATTTGAAATTGAGAACAAAGGCAAATACTAACCATAATATGTAGTTTGCTAGCAGTTAAGTAAAGAAGTGATCCAATTATTCCTCTATACTTTTTCTTATCCACCAAATTTCCTTCTGTATCCTTGTCTTATTAAACAGTGGTGCTCATGGGAGTGTTCATGACCTTAGAATTGTTTATTTTATATTTTTTAAGGATGTTCTTGATTTATTTATATTGGCTAAGGAGGTTTCATCATCCATCAGATTTACACTAATCCAAGAAAGTAGCTTATTTCTCCCATCGTACTATTCTAAAATTCTCTACTCATTATTTTGAAAATTCATCACATAAGTTTTTATTATAGGATCAAAACAAGATGTCTTGGACTTAAATTTAAATAATGAGAAAGTCTTCTCCTTCTTTCTTTAGGAAGAGGATGGTGTCTACACTACCCTTAACAAATTCTTTATCTAAAAAGAGAGTGCTTAACCTTTCATACCAGACTCTAGATGCATGCTTCAACCCATATAAGGCCTTCTTCAATTTTAATACATATTAAAGGAACTGTGAATTGTTAGACCCTAGGGGTTGCTCATAAATCAACCCATTTAGGAATACACTCTTAACATCCATTTGATATATCTTAAAACCCCTAAATCTAACACCTAATGGATTCAAGATTAGCCACAAGGGAAATTCAAATCAACGTCTCTTTGAGCTCTGGGTTCAGAGGTGATTTTGGGGTGATTCTAAGGGCTTCGTACGCTTGTTTGATCTTCCCGTGGCTATATCTTTCAATTTTTTCATTTATTTATCTTAATTTTACCGATCTCTAGTTTTTCTCCTCATCATTTTGGGCTTTCGTGGTTTCTCGATGTTGAGCGATGGTGACCCCCTCATCATTGAACCCAATATAATCCTCTATTGCTAAGGGGTAAATAAGGTCTTTCAAAGTCATATTAGTTGGATCATCTTCTTCTACTGCTAACTTAAAATTTATGCAGTCTTCTTTTAAGGGCTGCATGTGCTTTTATTCGAAGACTAGATTATTGACCAGTTAGATGCTCCTTATACTTTGACACTTGTTGGTAAATTTGTCTTAAGACGTCCAAACTGGCTGGGATTCAAAAAAAATTTCTGAACCTCGAACCTTATGGATCATTTCACATTATTTTTCTTGATCAACGTCATGTATCTATCCAACTTGCTAACGATCTTGACTATAGTCATATTTTTTCAAAGAGATCTTATTATGTTTAATCTTTTCAAATGCGTTTGCTTAAATGGATAATGGATTTTGATGTGAGGGAGGAATCCTTTATTGCTCCAGTTTGGATTATTTTTTTGAATTTGAGGCTGCATTTCTTTAATCGACAAATTCTTTTTGGCATGGCTTCTATTTTTGGGATACCATTTTAAATAGACCAACTTATAGCTGTTATGTATAGGCCGTCTATTGCTCAGGTGCTAGTTAACTTGATGTCTCTAAAAAACATCCTACTAAGATATGGATTGGGTTTGAAGTCAAGGGGTATTTCTAAAAAATTGAGTTTGAAAATTTGCCTATTTTTTCTCTTTCTACAATATGTACAGACATGGCATGAATAATTGTTATTAGAAACATCCTCAACATCGTAAAGAAAAGAAATCATTGAAACATAACGAGGGGGTGGTTGCTCAGGTTGTCTCTAATCCTACTCTTATCAATTTAGAGGATAATAATGGTATTCCTCTTCAACATTTTGAGGAGCCGATGGTGGGTAATGTGAAGGAACCTCTTCCTTCTAATCCAAATGAGGATTTATTAAATCAAGTTCAGGAGTTGTTGTTTAATCTTTTGACTTTTCTATCATAGACTGTGATAATGATTTAAAATATAGTTTGTATAATATTGAAGTCCCCAATAAAAGGGGTAGTAACTCGAAGCTAGAGAGAGAGAAGCTCCCAAATTCAGGTGAGAGAAAGTTCATTGGAATTCAAATTTTTTCTTCGCATTATTTTTTGTGGTTTGTTCACCGTCGATGGAAGAACGAGCCGTGTTCGCCACCGATTGTCGGATCCTTCCCGACAGTTCAAGTCCAAAGTTTGTTCATCCTGATGGCTCATTCAGAATTCACAAATCTGGAATTTTATCGATTAAAGAACCTTCTTCAGAGGTTCGTAAGAAATCACCTGTTGTGCTAGGGAAAGGAAAAGGAATTTGTATTCAATGTCCTGTGAAGAATTTCAATTCTCTGAGTTTTCAAGAGAAAACATTAGATGATAATGAAGCCTCGACTTCGTCAGGCTTGAAGCTTTTTGTAAACGAATTCAATAATCCAACTGGTAAATCACAGTTTATTGAGATGGAATCTCGTTTTCACAAAACTTTGATGGAGAACAAGTCAGATATTTGACGTAACACCGAGGAAGCTATGTCCTCAAAAGCCACAGATTCCAATCCTATTAAAGCAAGGATCAGGAAACCAAACATCAAAGTTTTGTTTAAAGGAGATGAATCATTCTTTCTGAAGACGGTGAATCAGTTAAACTCAATGAATCATGTTTGAAGTTGAATACTGACAAACTACAAATATATCTGTTTGTGAAGGTTTATGGTGAGAATGCACCAGTCATTGTGATTACTAGAGAACTTTGCCGGCAATGGAGTCAGTTTCGGAAGTTTCATATTGCTTCCCTTTGACTGGGCTGGATTTTATGTTCCTTTTTTGACAAGGATGCAGACGAAAAGATTCGGGAAGGTGGCCCTTGGTACGTCAATGGACATAATAATGGTATTGATAAATGGTCTCCACTATTTACACCTTAATCATTAAGAGGATTAACTCCCCCAATTTAGATCAGGTTTCCTCATCTTCCTTTAATTTGTTGGGATGAAGATAATGTAGCTAGAATAGCTTCCAAGCTCGGGATCCCTCTTAGGATCGATGGTAACATATTTCAATGGAGCAAGAGGGAGTATGATACAGTATGTGTTCGTATGCTTTTGGATCAGAAATTTCCAACCAGAGTTTGGGTAGAAGGATCCTATGGACGATTCTTTCAAAAAGTAGAATATGAAAAAGTTTCTACTTTTATTTCAAATGCGGCAAAGTGGGTCATCTAGATGATAAATGTAAAGAGGATGTGGCGACTTATCAAAAAGGAATTGAGGATCCTTTGGAAAATGGAATGCAGTCTAATTTCTTTCAATCTCAACAAGAAGTTGTATCAGACAAAAATTATGGACCTTGGATTCTTGTCCAAATTTTTAAAAGAAGTAAGAAGCCATTACCTGATTTGGGTAAGGTGAATTTAAAAAACAATAACTTCAGGAAAATTAAATCTGTGAATGTGCAGAAATCTTCTTTAACCCAAATTCAGTTCAAACTGTTGAAGGGAATGTTGGCAAGGGAAATATAGAGGTCCCTGACAGATCTATTGAAGAAACTCTTGCTCCAACGGTGAATGTTGAAGTCATAGTTGAGGAGAAGGAAAATACATATGCTGGCATTTGCATGGAAGGTACTTTGAAATCTGACTTTTCAAGATAGTAGATGCTGCAGTTGAAGATAACAAAGATTTGTTTGTTGATAATTAAATTTAGAGGAATCAAAAAGCTCATTTGCCAATAGAAGGAGGAAAAATGTTCAAAACAATAAGCAGTCACAATTCTGTTGAAGAAGGAAATGTTGGCTTTATTGATGGAAATGAAGATCTTGAAGAAGGAGAAATAAATTGTTCCAATTCTGACCTTACGGTTATTAAAACTGAGAGGATGGATGAATTGGTTAAAAGTAAGGGTAAGCTTCTTAAAGAGCTTAACTCTTTGGGTAAAGACAGCATCTTACATCAAAAAAGGAAGGGTAAAGGTATTAAGAACTTTAAAAATGGGAGCAATCCCATTTTTAAATCCAAATGACGTCTCTTTCATTTTGGAATTTTAGAGGGGCTAGAAAAGTTGAAGCCTCTCGTTACTTAAGGGAGTTTGTCAAAGACCTTGATGTTTTCTATGTTGGGCTAGTATAAACAAAAGTTCAATCTTTTGATAGAGAAGAAGTCAGCAACTTGTTGGTAGCAATTGGGATTACTTCCATGTTCCTTCGGAAGGTTTGTATTGAGGAATTCTAGTGTGTTGGATGTCCAGCTTTTGTACTTTTTTCCATTATTCATGCTTCTCCATATAAGGTTATTGGTTTGTTTAAAATTTAGAATAAAGGAGAGTGGCTTATTGCTACTATTTATGGAAGCGAAGACATTTATAAGAGAAGACAACTTTGGGAGGACCTCTAAACCTTTTATAATTCCAATAGTCCATTCATCATAGGTGGAGATTTCAATTGTATTCTTTCTCAAGAGGAGAAAAGAGGTGGGAAGAGGTTTGTTTTTTCTCAAGGACCTCAAGATATGCAAATGTTTATGAAGAGCTGTGACTTTCATGAAATTGGAATTATAGGTCCTAAATACACTTGGTTTAACAATAAGAAAGGAGGAGCTCGCATTCTTGAGAGTATAAATCATTGCTTATTAAATTCTGTAGCCTTCAGGATCATTCAACCTATAGTAGTTCGGCATCTTGGTAGAATTGCTTCAGACCATTGTCCTATAGCCATCAAATTATTCAATTCAGGGTTCATAAGATCCAAAAGACTGCAATTTGAAGAAGTTTGGTCTTCTTATCCAACTTCAAGAGGAATTGTTGCCGATTCTTGGGGAAAATCTGTTGGAGGGAATGAAGTTCAAAGACTGAATCTTAATTCAAGAGAGTACTTAAAGCCTTCTTTCATTGGAGTAGAGACAAACCTACAAACCTCAATTTTCTGAAAAATAAACAGAAAGCCGAGATCGTTGAGTTGCAAGAGGAGGAAGCCAGTTCGGGATTTCTTTATGAAGATAAAATCTCCATGTTAAGATTTAAAGTAAGGGAGCTGAATTCTACATTGGGAAGGTTAAGCTCTTGGAGGAGACAAAGAGCTAAAGTGAAATGGTACAAGGAGTGTGACTCCAACTCTGAATACTTTCACTCAGTTGCATCCATGAGACATAACTGTAACTTAATTAAGCTGATCAAAAACACTGAAGGCATCTTGACTGAAGATCAGTGCTGCATTCAAGAAATTTTTTCAAGTTATTTCTGGGAGAAGTGGAGGTTTAAGAAGTGGTCTCTTTCTGGATGGCCAAATCTATCCAAAATTCTTGAAGATGCTGACAGGGAAAGGCTTAAGGCAAATTTTACTGAGGAAGAGTTATAAGTTGTTATTTCTCATTTGGAAAACAACATTTCTCTTGGTATAGATGGTATCTCTTATACTTTCTTTAAAAGCTATTGGCCCATTATAAAGTATGATGTTTGGAAGGCTATTTACCTTTTTTTTTAATTTTGGTTTTATGTGTAATGAATGGAGAAAAATAGTTGTGGTTCTTATTCCTAAAATTAAGAATCCTATGACACCTTCAAATTATAGACCAATTAGTCTATTCAATTCTATATACAAGATAGTGGCAAGAATGTTATTAAATAGGATTGTCAATTGCATTCCTAAAATCATTTCAGAAAACCATGTTGTATTCATCAAGGGGAGGTCTATCTCTGAAAATATCTTGCTCACTCAAGAAATCTTCCATAAATTCAGAAATTCCAAAGCAAATAGAGGATTGATGGCCATTAAAGTGGACATGGAGCAAGCATATGATAGTATGGGTTGGAAAACCTTGAAACAAGTGTTGGAACTTTATGGTTTTCCTTGGTCTTTTATTAATCTCCTTCTCCAGTGTGTGGTGGACACTAGGTACTCCATTATTGTGAATGGTTTTAATTCCAAATAGATTCGGGCTGAATGTGGGTTTAGACAGGGATGTCCTCTATCCCCTTATTTATTTATCATGTGTTCACAATTATTAACTGAAGAATTCAGAAGAAAAGGAGGCAAAATAGGAGTGAAGGTGGCCCCAAATGCAAAAATTATTTCCCATCTTCAATATGCATATGACATCATTGTTTATGCGGAAGCAAACAGAAGAAATGCTAAGAAAATTAAGAATATCTTAAAGGAGTATAGCAGTTCGACTGGGCAAAAAATTAATGATCAGAAATCTTCTATGATTTTTGGTAAGGTTGTTCACAGCGATAAGTCCAAAGTGATGGCTAAACTGATTGGTTTTAAAACAGTGGATGAAATGAATTACCTTGGCATTAAGATGAATATGAGAAGACTCAAAGCTTCAGACTTCCAAGATGTTTTCAAAAAAGCATTTGATAAGCTAAATGTTTGGGGTAATCTCTCCCTTACTCTAGCTGGTAAACTTTAATTGATTAAAACTTCTCTTCATTCTATTCCAGCTTTTATCGCTACTCACTCTCTTGTGCCAATGGGAGTGTAAAGAGATCTTGACAAGCTGTGCAGAAATTTTCTCTTGACTAAGAAAGATAAGAGTTCGGGAATTCACTATGTGGAATGGAAAATCCTTTGTAAACAAATCAAGTTTGGAGGGAAAGGTCTTATGTCTGCAACTGATAAAGTCGGTTCTTGGAGAGCCAAATTTGCTAGGAGCTTGATCTCTAATCATGCTTCTTTATTGAATCGAATCCTTTTTGCCAAGTATGGCAAAAAATTCAATTTTTCTAAAATAATTGTAAGGGAGTTCTCCTACCTGGAAAATCAATAACAATGGTGGTAAATTTCTTCAACAAATTGTTAGATGGAAAGTTTCGGATGGTGAGAGCATCAACAGTACTAAGGATATTTGGATCCTTAATAACTCTATTGATAAATGTCCTACTTTTGTCTCTAATTTACATGGAGATCAATGTTGTTTGAAGTTCTTCCTTCATAATGGAAGCTGGAACATCCAAAATTTGAATCAAACTTTCGGCAAGGGGTTAGTTGTGTTGAGTCTAGTAATTAGGTTGTTAAGCCTAAGTAAATGTCCCACGGCTACCAAGAGGGGGGTGAATTGGTAGTTTTAAAAATTTTAAACCCTCTTAATAATAAAGTTGAACCGAAATAAAATTTTCTTTTAAAGTTTGTAGAAAAATGTTTTTCAACCACAGAGTTGTTAAAACTGAAATTTAAAATGCGGAAACGTAAAAGCAATAAAGTAAATGACACCAGATTTATAGTGGTTCGGTCTATAACCAGACCTACATCCACTCCTCAGAGGCACCCTCTGAGTATTGCACTAATACCAATAGTGACTCTCCTTTTGCACCCACAGCAAGGCGGAGAAGCCCTTACAACACACTCTTTTCACCACTCCCCGGTGCGGTAGAGAACCGTCCGTCCTTTTACACAAAACCTAGTGTTGGCAGAGAACCGTCGTCCTTTCACACCCTCCAAGTGTAGGCAGAGAACCTTCGTCCTTTCACACTCTCCTAGTGTGGGCAGAGAACCCTTCGTCTGTTCACACTCTCCAAGTGTGGGCAGAGAACCCTTCGGCTGTTCACACTCTCCAAGTGTCGGCAGAGAACCCTTCGGCTGTTCACACTCTCCAAGTGTCGGCAAAGAATCGGATCTCCTTGACAGATCTTCTCACAAGAATCTAGAAGGAAGAAAGAAAAAGAGTGAAGAAATCCAATTTCACAAGTAGAGACTCTTACCTTAGCAATCCAAGTGAAGCCTTCTCGCTCCAGTGGTAGGAATCCTTCTTTGAATGCTCTCTTCCACTCTCTCCTTAGCTATTCTCCCAAGAGGCACGAAGATCAAATGACAAAAAGATTGGGTGGCAGTCTAATTTGGACTATTTATAGAAAAGACAAGTGAAACCGCCCAAAAACTGCAAATTTTCAATTCTGTACGCAGTGGATCGTTCTGTACGATCCTGGATCGTCCTGGACGATTTTACTTAAACGATCTGAAACGACCCAATTTGTATATGTGTACGAACTGACTTCGTACAGCTGATCGTCCTGTACGAACTTGGTTCGTCCAGTACGAACGGTTATTACAAGGTCGGTTCTAGAAACTGCTGAAAACTGTTCTAAGTCGGTTTATCGTTTGAACGAAAATGTGATCGTCTGGACAGAAATTTTCCAGATAACCGATCGTCCTGGACGATTATTTATTTCGTCTGGACGAAAATTTTCCAGAGAACCAATCGCCGCGGACGATAATTTGTTTTCGTCTGGACGAAAAATTTTGCAGAGAATTGATCGTCCTGTACGATATTTATTTTCGTCTGGACGAAAATTTTCCAGAGCACTGGTCGCCTCGTACGATGGTAAAAATTCGTCTGGACGAAAAGTTTACCGTGAACCCATCGCCTGGGACGATAATAAATTTCGTCCTGGACGAATAGGACTTAGAAAATTTTTTCAAAGCAAGTTCCTATTCGTTCCAAGTGCTCTATAGGAGATAACTGACAGATCGTCCAGTACGATAAATATCGTCCTGTACGATCAGTATAGAATTTCAAGATCTCCTTATTTGTGTGTGTGTGATTTTATATTCACTCAATTACAATCACTCCCTTTCAAGATTAATTCAAAGAAAAGACAAACATCAAATAAACAAAATATCTCATGTTGAATTTGAATTGAAGTTTTCGTAGTCTGGAGCCTGATTTTCCTGAAATGTTAGTACACACAAGAGCAAGTGCAAATCTTCTGAAATTGTTAGGAGATAACTATACATTTGAACAATAATGTTTGGAATCATCAAAACTACATAAGTTGCATAAATATAACTCATTCAAATAGCAACTATTCAAACAATCTCCCCCTTTTTGATGATGGCAAAACAATTATTATTAGTATGGTTTCAAGTTAAAAACACATCTTTTATCTCCTAAACTCCCCCTGAATTTATGAGTACATTAAAATAAGGAGGCAGGCATTAAGGAACAATATTTAACGAACAAAATTTTTTTTTTTTTTCAAAAATTTTAACACAAACTTGCAACGAACAGAACAACTAAAAAGAGAAAACACAAAAACATACACAAACTAAAAAAACATACACAAACTAATAATTTCTCCCCCTTTTTGACAGCAACAAAAAGTGAAGAAGAAATGTAAGTAATTGTATGAAAATTCATTTGAATATTTAATCTAAATGGTGATTGATATAAGGTATGCAATTTTCAACTAAAAACATTAGGTTAATCATAGAAATTCAGGAGATTCAAAAAGTGATATAACATTGTAAGTAAGAAGAATTTTTAGCAAAGACATGATTCAATTTAGACATTTCAATATAGAAAATCATTACAAGAGAGATGAAGAAAAAATTTTATATTTCAAAATTCAATAGAATATAAATGAACATAAGATCAATTTGAATTAAGAGATTGAAAGAATTTGGAAAGAAGAGAATTACCACATGTGGCGCTTTGCGCATCTTTTTCAAATTTTTTGAGCACATTTTTGTGCATCTATTGATATTGAGCTGATTTTGTGCCTCTTTTTCATATTTTGCGAACCATTGCGCATTTCTTTTGATTTTTGTACTTTTTGTACAATTTTCAAGAGTAATTTAGACCAATTCTTTCCAAAATCAATAATCTAAAATTTCAAATATTTCTAAGTACATAAATATTATTTGAACAAGGAAATACAAAATAAGTAAACATCTAAATTGCAATAATAATTTTAACTTTTATGTAGTCTAAATGAATAGACATGAATTTAAAAATTCTAATTACAACAAGTTATAAACAACTTTTAAATTTAGAAAGACTAGATTTTCTAATGTAGATAATTTCAAATTACATTCTAATTTAAGCACTATGAAGATTAAATAATACTAATGAAATTCATAAAAATTAACCACATTTCAATAACAAATCAATACTGAAACAAGTGCGAAATGCATTGATTTATATGAAAGGATTACATTTCACAAAAGCTAAACACAACTTAAAATAAAAGACAAAAACATACACTTAACAAAAAACATTAACATAACAAGACATAAAAAAAATGAGTAACTAACACAATAACACAACAAAAATACAACACAAGTACAACAAAAACACATAAAATCATCTCTACTGTTCTGGAGGAGGAGGAGGAGGAATGCCACCGAAAAGGTTAAAGTAGGAGGCCATCAACATTACATTGGTATTGATATCATGTACTTCATTTTTAATAACACCAATGTCATGTTGTTGCTGCACAAGTTGAGCATCAAATTGATCAAATCTTTGATCAATATGAGTCTCTAATCGATCAAATCTCTCAATCAGATTCTGATAATCTGACTGAGGTGCAGAGGTATGCTCTCCTTCTTCTTCTTCTTCTTCTGAAGCACTGTCATGTGCTTTCCCTTTTTCTTTTTCCTCCTTGAAGAGCAGTCTGAATGATGTGTTGTTATAGTAAATTGGCTCTTCATATTCCTCATCAGGATGCACTATATTGTATTTCTTCTCCAAAATATAAGTAATTAAGTGCCCTAATGAAATGTTCTTCTTCCTCTTCTGATCAGCATGTCCTATTTCTGAAAGCCCATAGATATGATCTATGATGAGTTGGGCTTCATCAATAGGATGTCTTGACATGATTAAAAAAAGTTAGACAAGAAAGGAGAGGAGTGATGTTAATCCTATCACCAGCTTTAGGAATAATTGAGGATCTAAGGATATGCTGGATGATTCGGGCATCTTGGGTCATACCTGAGACTCTAGCAACATGATTGTCAATCGCATTTCCTCTAATTACCCTATTGATTTCAAACCATTTGAAGGAGTTTTCTGACATTAGGGTGTGGGCTCTATATCCCTCAGTTCTTAAGTTTAAAAATGCACCAAGATCGTGCTTGGTGATCTCAACTTTTTTCTTAAAAACAAAAGAACTAATGATAGAGTGGTCAGAATTGAAACTCATGTTGGCAAGAAAGTAATGGTAGGTTTGTTTATTATTGTAGAAGTGGACGAGAGAAAGAATGAACTGAAATTGGGTTGAGGCGAAGAGGTGCATTACCCTAAATTTTAACTCTGCTGGGATAAGAATGCGAGACGGAGTGATTTTTGCGGAGGCAAAACGAGGAAAAGATTCTTCATTTGCCTTGGAAAGAAAGTTGTCTGGGGCATTCCTATTTGGTTTCTTCACCAAAACCTTTTGTCTTTTGCTAGAGGAGGCCATTGTTGATTTGATGTTGAAAGGGATTGAAAAGGAAATTTGAAAGTGTGATTGTCAAGTTTGAAAAGCCTTCATATTTAAAGGAAAACGATACTTTCGTCCTGGACGAAAATATTCGTCCTGGACGAAACATAATAGTTCGTCTGGACGAAGTATATTCGTACAGACGATCCAATTCGTCCAAAATGTAACGGCTTTTCGTATTCAACACAACTTACGATGCGTCCCTTCGTACAGGCTTTTTGACTTGACCGATCGTACAGACGAAAAAATTTCGTACAGACGATCGAAAAGTATATTTCGTTTTAATGACTCTTGAAAACCGTCCCCTACAATGAATCGACACATGTTCGTCTGGACGAACAAAAATTTCGTACAGACGAAGTTCGTATTAAAAACTGTTTTATCCACTCAACCGCTGCATTCAATCGTCCCGACGTTTGAGAGCAAAAAAAATTCGTCCTGGACGATCACAGATCGTACAGACGATCCAATAAAAAAAACTGCTCTCAAAACGGTTTAAATTCGTGCAAACTGTTCCTTTACACATCGTCCCGTACGAAAATATTTCGTCCTGGACGATTTCCTCCAAAAAAAAAAAAAATTAATTTTGATTTTTTAAATTTTTAAATTAACAAAATCAACAAAAACAATCAGAAACACAGAAAACATAAAACAAAATCATAAATCCAAAAACAATTCATTAAAAACACAAAAAATCACAAAATTACAAAAACAAAACACAACAAGTATCAATGTTGCAAAGACATTTTAGTTAAGCATTCAAATCAATAACACCAAGCCTTGTTCTTAAAGTACTGAATGGTATCAAAGGCTAAAGGTTTTGTAAAAATGTCTGCAAGTTGATTTTCAGTTGAAACATGTATGAGTTCAATTTCTCCTTTGGATACGTGATCCCTTATGAAATGATGCCTTATATCGATGTGTTTGGTTCTAGAATGTTGAATAGGATTTTTTGAAATACAAATAGCACTAGTATTGTCACAATAAATTGGAATAGTGCCTATAGTTAATCCTAAGTCAATCAACTGTTGTTTTAACCAAAGTACTTGTGCCACACAACTTCCTAATGCAATGTATTCTGCTTCTGCAGTAGATAGTGCCACTGAATTTTGTTTTCTACTAGACCATGAAACTAATGAATTTCCAATGAATTGACATGTTCCAGAAGTGCTTTTCCTATCCACTCTACAGCCTGCAAAGTCAGAATCTGAGTAACCAATAATTTCAAATGAAGAGCTAAACTTAGGATACCAAATTCCTAAGTTTTGAGTTCCTAGTAGATATCTTAAAATCCTTTTTACTGCTGTCAAATGTGATTCTTTTGGATCTGATTGAAATCTAGCACATAGGCAAACACTAAACATAATATCTGGTCGGCTAGCAGTCAAGTAAAGTAAAGATCCAATTATCCCTCTAAATTTCTTTTGATCAACAGATTTTCCCTTAAGGTCCTTATCCAACTGAACTGAAGAACTCATTGGTGTACTAACAGGTTTAGCATTGTCCATTTCATATTTTTTTGAGGATGTCCTTAATATATTTGTTTTGACTAAGAAAAGTACCTTCCTCAAGTTGCTTAATGCTAAATCCTAGAAAGTAATTTAAATCTCCCATTAGACTCATTTCGAATTCATTACTCATTGTTTTAGAAAAATCATCACAAAGATGTTTATTTGAAGATCCAAAGATGATGTCATCCACATAAATTTGAACAATAAGTATATCCTTTCCAATTTTTCTTAAAAAAAGAGAGTTGTATCCACACTTCCTTTTTCAAAAGATCTTTCAAGTAGGAAGGTGCTTAACCTCTCATACCAAGCCCTAGGTGCCTGTTTCAATCCATATAATGCCTTTTTTAATTTGAAAACATGATTTGGAAATTTAGAATTTTCAAAACCTGGAGGTTGTTCTACAAAAACATCTTCTTCAATTACTCCATTTAAAAAGGCACTTTTAACATCCATTTGAAACAATTTAAAACCTTTAAAACAGGCAAAGGCTAGTAAAACCCTAATTGCTTCAAGTCTAGCTACAGGGGCAAAAGTTTCCTCAAAATCAATTCCTTCAATTTGATTATACCCCTTAGCTACTAATCTAGCCTTATTTCTAATGACTACTCCTGAGTCATTCATTTTATTTTTGAACACCCACTTGGTTCCAACAACACTTTGATCTTTTGGCCTTGTAGTTAGTTCCCAAACTTTATTTCTTACAAATTGATTTAACTCTTCTTGCATGGCCAATATCCAAAATTCATCTGAAAGTGCTTGATCAATGTTAGTGGGTTCAATAGTTGAAATAAAGGCTGAATGATTGACTTCCTTGTTTAATCCACGCCTAGTTCTAACACCCTCACTTGGTTCACCTATAATTAATTCCTTTGGGTGATTTTTAGAAAATCTCAAATCTCTAGGCAAAGGGTCTTCTCTTTCTATATTTTCTTCCACATTTTCTTCCAAATTTAATCTATCAATCTTTTGGGAGTTTTCTTCAATTTCTTCTTCAACAACTTTTGGCTCTTCCATATTTTCATTTTCATCAAAAACAACATGTGTGGTTTCTTCAATGACTAAAGTTCTTTTGTTGAATACTCTATAAGATTTTCCAACACTTGAATATCCAACAAAAATTCCTTCATCTGATTTTGGATCAAATTTTCCTAAGGCAGATTTTCCATTATTATGTATGAACACCTTGCAACCAAATACATGTAAATGAGACAAATTTGGTGTTCTACCTTTTACCAATTCATAGGGTGTTTTATTCAAATTTGATCTCACATTTACCCTATTCAGAACATAGCATGCAGTGCTAACCGCCTCAGCCCAAAAATATCTAGGAAGAGAGTATTTCTGCTAACATTGCTCGGGCGGCTTCTATTAATGTTCTGTTCTTTCTTTCAACTACTCCATTTTGTTGAGGAGTTCTAGGTGCAGAAAAATTGTGATCAATCCCCTTTTCTTTACAGAAATCTTCAAATCTTTCATTTTCAAATTCTCCTCCATGATCACTTTGTATAGAAATTATTTCACATCCTAGTTTTCTTTGTATCCAAGTTGAAAAATTTCTGAATTCCTCAAATGATTCACTCTTATGAAAAAGAAATTTAACCCAGGTGAATCTTGAAAAATCATCTACTATTACAAATCCATATACCTTTCCTCCTAGACTAACCGTGCTTACAGGTCCAAAAAGATCCATGTGAAAAATTTCTAAAGGTTTACTGGTCCTAAGATCTTTATTGGACTTAAAAGAGGACTTCACTTGTTTTCCTAATTGACATGCATCACATAAGTGGTCCTTAGTAAAGTCTAGTTTAGGTATTCCTCTAACCAAATTCTTTTGGGTAATTTTTCTAAGATTTTTCATACTAGAATGACAAAGTCTCCTATGCCAAAGCCATGATTCATCAGAAACAGTTTTCAAACAAAAAGCAGTAGGAGATTGAATACAATTTAAATCTAGCATGTAGACATTGTTCACCCTTTTTCCATTTAAAACAATTTTTCCATTTAGGCTAATTATGCAGCTAGTAGGTAAAAATTTTACATTATAGCCCTTATCACATAGCTGACTTATGCTAAGCAAATTATGTTTTAAGCCTTCAACTAATAAAACATTATCTATGAAAAAGTTTTTCAAATTTCCAATCATACCTGATCCAACCACCTTCTTTGTGGTATTATCTCCAAGTGTAACCTTGCCTCCACTCCTGGTTTCCAGCGTTATGAATTGAGCAGTATCTCCAGTCATGTGCTTAGAACATCCGCTGTCCAGGTACCATATACTCTCACGAGGTCTTGTGTGAGAGTATACCTGCAAAATTCTCAAATGTTAGACCTGGGAACCCAAACTAGTTTGGGTTCACCTTTATGAAATTTATAATCAGATGCATGTGTGATATGTCTAGGTTTATGCATCTTAGTTCTCCACACCAAATTAGGTTTCATCTTTAAAGTGCAGGTGTGAGATATATGTCCCAAAAATCCACAATTGTTACATTTAACATTAGGAAAAATATTCCTATGTTTTCTTTCATATGATTGTCTTCTAAGGGATTTCATGAATTTAGGATAATATTTAGGATTTGTAAAATCTTCAAGTTTTTAGGGGGGTTCCTATTATCCTCGAGAGCACTTATAGTAAGTTTGTAAAATGAATTCATTTCCTTCAAGATTCGATTTGTATAATTGATTCTATATGTCTTGTGCTCAGATTCATCCTTAAATTTCTTAAATTCTTTTTCAAGTTCAGCATAGGATGATTTTAAATTTTCAAAATTTTTATTTCAAGTCATCATATTCATCAAGTAGTTTCATGTGGTTGCTATCAATTAAAGCATGATCTTTCCTAAGGATTTCGTGTTCCTTATTAAGCTCTTTCAATTCTAAAACTAAACTAGAATGCATCTTTTTAGTTTTCCTATATGCATCATGCATGTGTTCAGAAACTTCAAACAGTTCATCATAGGTTAAATCACATACCTCTTCTTGATCTGATTGTTCAGCTTTATCTGCCATCAAGCAAAGGTTAGTGACTTCTTCTTCGTTTTCAGTCTCAGATGAGTCTGAAGCTGAGTCCGCCCAAAAAGCCTTTTGAAACTTCTTCTTGCCCTTCTTTACCATTGGTTTCTCCTCTACCTTCTCCTTGCTAGGAGTGGCTTTAAATTTTGGACAATCAGTTTTTATATGACCTGGTTTCCTGCATTCATAACAAATCACTTCATTAGAAACCCTGCCATTTTTGTTATACTTACCTCTATTCCATTGCTGGCGTCTCTTCTGCTTCCTCTTTAAAAAGCTTCTGAATTGTCTAGTCATCAGTGCTATATCGTCTTCATCCTCAGGTTGTGAGTGTTCACTTTCTGACTCTTCCACATTTAATGCAAGATTCTTGTCCTTTCTTGGTTCACCTGCATCAATCTTTCTTTGACTTACTCCTTGCTCGTAAGCAATGAGTGAACCAAGAAGATTGTCAATAGAATAAATGTTCAGATCTTTTGACTCTGTAATTGCAGTAATTTTAGCATCGTATGCAGTAGGTAAACAACGAAGAATCTTATTAACCATTTCAGCATTAGTTAATTCTCTACCAAGTGCATGCAAAGAGGTGACAATTTGAGTGAATCTTGTGTACATGTCAGATATAGATTCATTAGGTTTCATGCGAAATAATTCGTAGTCATGTAACAAGATATTGAGTCTTGATTGCTTAACCTCATTTGTCCCTTCATAAGTAATACAAAGTCTATCCCATATGTCTTTTCCGCTTTTACAAGTGGAAACTCGCATGTAGTCTTCAGATTTTAAAGCACAAAAGAAACTATTTAAACATTTTGCATTTAATTGTGCTAAGTCACGTTCTTCTATAGTCCAATCTGCATAGGGTGTATCTACCCTAATTCCATCAACTAATCTAGTTGGTTTTGTGTAACCTTCCTGGACTAGCATCCACATGCGATAATCAAGTGACTGTAAGAAAGTAGACATGCGTGTTTTCCAAAAATCAAAAGGAATATTGTCAAACAGTGGAGGTCTAGTGATAGAGTAACCCTCAGGTGTGTTTCGGTTTCCAAATGTAGCCATCTACGTTAATCAAAAAGTAGTTCAAACTTATGATTTTGAAACTCTGCTCTGATACCACTTGTTGAGTCTAGTAATTAGGTTGTTAAGCCTAAGTAAATGTCCCACGGCTACCAAGAGGGGGGTGAATTGGTAGTTTTTAAAAATTTTTAAACCCTCTTAATAATAAAGTTGAACCGAAATAAAATTTTCTTTTAAAGTTTGTAGAAAAATGTTTTTCAACCACAGAGTTGTTAAAACTGAAATTTAAAATGCGGAAACGTAAAAGCAATAAAGTAAATGACACCAGATTTATAGTGGTTCGGTCTATAACCAGACCTACATCCACTCCTCAGAGGCACCCTCTGAGTATTGCACTAATACCAATAGTGACTCTCCTTTTGCACCCATAGCAAGGCGGAGAAGCCCTTACAACACACTCTTTTCACCACTCCCCGGTGCGGTAGAGAACCGTCCGTCCTTTTACACAAAACCCAGTGTTGGAAGAGAACCGTCGTCCTTTCACACCCTCCAAGTGTAGGCAGAGAACCTTCGTCCTTTCACACTCTCCAAGTGTGGGCAGAGAACCTTCGTCCTTTCACACTCTCCTAGTGTGGGCAGAGAACCCTTCGTCTGTTCACACTCTCCAAGTGTGGGCAGAGAACCCTTCGTCTGTTCACACTCTCCAAGTGTCGGCAGAGAACCCTTCGGCTGTTCACACTCTCCAAGTGTCGGCAGAGAACCGGATCTCCTTGACAGATCTTCTCACAAGAATCTAGAAGGAAGAAAGAAAAAGAGTGAAGAAATCCAATTTCACAAGTAGAGACTCTTACCTTAGCAATCCAAGTGAAGCCTTCTCGCTCCAGTGGTAGGAATCCTTCTTTGAATGCTCTCTTCACTCTCTCCTTAGCTATTCTCCCAAGAGGCACGAAGATCAAATGACAAAAAGATTGGGTGGCAGTCTAATTTGGACTATTTATAGAAAAGACAAGTGAAACCGCCCAAAAACTGCAAATTTTCAATTCTGTACGCAGTGGATCGTCCTGTACGATCCTGGATCGTCCTGGACGATTTTACTTAAACGATCTGAAACGACCCAATTTGTATATGTGTACGAACTGACTTCATACAGCTGATCGTCCTGTACGAACTTGGTTCGTCCAGTACGAACGGTTATTACAAGGTCGGTTCTAGAAACTGCTGAAAACTGTTCTAAGTCGGTTTATCGTTTGAACGAAAATGTGATCGTCTGGATGAAAATTTTCCAGATAACCGATCGTCCTGGACGATTATTTATTTCGTCTGGACGAAAATTTTCTAGAGAACCAATCGCCGCGGACGATAATTTGTTTTCGTCTGGACGAAAAATTTTGCAGAGAATTGATCGTCCTGTACGATATTTATTTTCGTCTGGACGAAAATTTTCCAAAGCACTGGTCGCCTCGTACGATGGTAAAATTCGTCTGGACGAAAAGTTTACCGTGAACCCATCGCCTGGGACGATAATAAATTTTGTCCTGGACGAATAGGACTTAGAAAATTTTTCAAAGCAAGTTCCTATTCGTTCCAAGTGCTCTATAGGAGATAACTGACAGATCGTCCAGTACGATAAATATCGTCCTGTACGATCAGTATAGAATTTCAAGATCTCCTTATTTGTGTGTGTGAGATTTTATTCACTCAATTACAATCACTCCCTTTCAAGATTAATTCAAAGAAAAGACAAACATCAATTAAATAAAATATCTCATGTTGAATTTGAATTGAAGTTTTCGTAGTCTGGAGCCTGATTTTCCTGAAATGTTAGTACACACAAGAGCAAGTGCAAATCTTCTGAAATTGTTAGGAGATAACTATACATTTGAACAATAATGTTTGGAATCATCAAAACTACATAAGTTGCATAAATATAACTCATTCAAATAGCAACTATTCAAACAAGTTGATCTGATCTCTCCAATCCCCATTATAGCAAGAATTCAAGGAGATGAGATGGAAATTATTTACAGAAATTCTGGTAAGTCTTTAGCAGCTTTAATTTCTGAACAAAGAAGCATTCATGAAGAGGAGGATGTAAGTTGGAAATGGCTGAAGAAGCTGAAATTGAGACCAAGAGTAAAAATGTTTTGGTGGTGATTAAACCATAAAGCTATTCCTTGCAATGAATTCTTAATGTATAGAAGAATCATCAATCATAATGGATGCCCAAGAGGAAGCTATGACGTGGAGGATGCCAATAACTTAGCAGTACAGTGTTTCTTTCTTAAAGATGTAATCTACGTTATTCAAAATTTGGGATATGATAACCCTGTTTTATCAGATTTGGAAAATTGTTTCAATTGTCTTTCAGTTTATTCAAATTACAATCCTTTCTTGTGAAATTTATATTATTCAGCAGTTTTTTTCTCATGGAAAAGCAGGAACAAACTTGTTCACGAGGTGAAAGAAGACCGTCGTCTTGTTATTGCAGCCAATGCAATCAGCTTTGCTTGCTTATCTTTTAGCCAAGATCTGATTTTGGCAAACTGGGTTTCTAATCAACTTTTTCTATTTCCAATCAATTGGAAACCCCCTCTAACTAAATGGATCAAACTCAATGTGGATGCTTCTCTTGCTGAAAACTATATAGCTGGAATTGGAGGTGTTATTAGGATAGCAAAGGTAGATTCTTGTTTTCCTTTGGTTTCAAAAGGACTCATTGGGATATCACTGCCGTTGAAATAAAAGCTCTATTGTCCTTAAATAAGGTACTATAAGAATGGATGTATGATATCCAAGGAATCATAATTGAAGGTGACAACTTTAATGTTATGAAGCATATCTAGAATATCTTTAATGTGGGTCCATCCGAAGGTAACAATCATCAAATTCTTTATTTTTTCTTTCTCAGAAATTTCAACCAAGTCATTTTTCAATTTGTAAATAAAATATTTAATAAGTTAGCCGATTGTTGTGCTAACCATGCTTGGTTTGGTGATTTTATTTGGGGCAATTTGGTGACAAATAACATTCCTCCTTTATTCAACAGTGTGTTGAAGGAGGAATTTGATGCGCTTTACTTTGTTTAGTTCTCTTATTTTCTCTTGATTAATAATATTTCTTAATGCATGTTTTCAAAAAATAATAATGTCATAGTCAAAACTAATCCTTCATGCACTTTAAATAAAATTGTTTATGAGTCTAGTGGTTTTATAGTTATCCCTACTACTTCTAATCCTTTAAATGAACATGAAGTTTTATCTTTTCAAGTTCCTTCCATAGAGGGAGAGAGGATTGACATCTCTTTAGAGGAAGGTGAATTTGTTCCTTTGGAGATTGGCTTACCCATCTCTAAAGGCATGAAGAGCATGTTGAAAGGAATTGAGACATATTAGAGGATGATGGTATGTTTATGTAGGATAAATGTTCCCAACAAACTGCTCTTAGGGAACATCCTAGAGGTAGTAAGGCTCTCTCAACTTCTTATTATACTAATGATTCTTTGACTGATACGGAAGATATGCATATTACTACTAAAAGTTTTGCCAAGGATGATAATGATTTTAGTTTTATTGAAGTTCATAGTAAAAGAGGAAAGAAGCCTAACATATCTCTTTATAACCTTTTAGAAACACTTGATCCCATACTTCTCACTAATGTTTGCTTTATACTTAATGTAATTATTTGGAATGTGAGGGGCATTGGTCGTCCTTCCTCTAGAATTCATGTTAAGAATTTATGTCATGTGCATAAAATTTTTTTCTTATATTACTCGAGCCTCTTATTTCCCCTTCTAAATTGTTAAGCACCGCTTTCTTTTTGGGCTTTAAACATGCAATTTCCAATGTGGCTAACAAGATTTGGGGGTTCTTGAAAGACTCTATTAAAATTGATGTGATTGGTGATTTTGCTCAAGTTTTAAATTGTAAAGTTAAGGTTCTTAATTTCAAACATCTTGCCTAATTTGTGTATGCTGCTTCTTCTCTTTATAATAAAAATTTTTTTTTGGAAATATAAGGTTGATTTTCATAATATTTGCAATTTGTCTTGTCTTGTTGGTGGTGACTTTAATGCTATCACTAACCCTTCTAAAAGGAGTGGAGGCTCCCCTCCTTTTCGTTCTATGGTTGATTTCAATAGTACATTTGTTACTTGCAATTTAATTGATATTGGATTTGTTGGTTATAATTTTACTTGGAATAGGGGTCATTTATGATAAAAGTTGGATCGGGTGCTCTTTAATGACTCTTAGATTTACTCCCTTTTTTTCACTAATGTGCAACATTATAATAAAACTTTATCTGATCACTCCTCGTTACTTATTAGTTCTATGTTTAGACATATTATTGCTTCTTCTCAATTTAGATTCCAAATATGTGGTTATGTCATGACTCTTTTTTTTGATGTTATTAAGAACAATTGGCAAGCTCCGTTACATCCAGATAATTCTATTTGTGGCACGAACAGACTTTAGTTTAAGCTAAAAATGCTGAAACATGTTTTAAATTAGCAGAATTATCTTGATTTTAAAAATCTTTTCTCTAATATTATGCATGTTGAGCATCTGGTTAACTCTCTTGAATTGGCTTACCAAGATGATCCTACGGATAATAATTTCTCCCTTTTAAAGAAGTCTAAAGAGTACCTTCTTAATTTACAAGCTCTGAAGGAGATTTTTTGGAGGCAGAAAGCTACTTCTAAGCACTTGGTTGAAGGTGATAACAACACTAAATATTTCCATGCATTTTTCAAGAGAAAAAGGGTTAAAAATAGTGTTACTAAAATCTAAAGGAAGGATGGTTCTATCACTAATAACTATGTGGAGATTGTTAATTTGGTTGTGCAACATTTTCAAAACCATTAAAATAAAGTGTCCAGTCTTGCTCAAATTATTGATCATTCTTTCATTCCTTCTCTTAGTTATCATGAGGATAACATCAATCTCTCTAGGCCTCCTCCCTATGAGGATGTTTAAAAATTTTTGTTTGAAATCAATAGTGATTCTGTGGCTGTGCCTGATGGTTTTACCACTCCTTTTTTCCAAAAATTTTGCCATATTATTGATAATATTATTTTTTCTGCTGTGTTAGATTACTTTTCTGGTAACTTTATACCAAAATTTTTTATTTTAACCTCTATTATACTAATTCCTAAAAACAATGCTATTACCACTCAAAATGATTTTAGACCTGTTAGTCCTTGCACTTTTTTTAATAAATTGATCTCTAAAATTATTATGAATCTTCTTACTTCTATTTTTCCTAAAATTATATCTCCTAATCAGTCGGGCTTTGTGAAAGGTAGGGCCATTACGGATAACATTTTGTTGGCTCAAGAATTCTGTCAAGATTTGGATGTTAGAGTTAGAGGGGTAATTTAATTCTCAAACTTGATATTGCTAAAGCTTATAGTAATTTTGACTGAAATTTTATTTATCTTATTTTAGTGTTTTTGGGTTTTGACTATGTTTTTATCAATCATATTAAGAATTATATTGAAGACGTTTATTTTTCTATCATTGTTAATGGCTCTAATCATGGCTTCTTCAAAGCCTCTCATGGTTTAAGGCAAGGTGATCCTATTTCCCCTGCTCTCTTTATTACAGTTGCTAAATTTCTATCTAGGGGGCTTTGTAGATAGTTTGATGCTAAATTTCCCATATCCCATTTATGCTTTCTGGATGATTTTATTATTTTTACTAATGCTTATAAAAATAATATTAAAAATTTATTGATTTCTTTTATCAATTTGGGTTGGTTAGGGTCTTAGCCTTTAACAAAAACAAAAGTTGTTTCATTGCTTCTAAAAGAAATTTTAATGATCATAGTTTTGTTATTAAAAATCTTATTGGTTTTACCCATGCTCACTTGCCCATCAAATATCTAGGTGTTCCTATTTTTAATTAGAGGAGGAGATCTCTTCTGTTTGATGATCTTATTGCCTCTGTACAAAACAAACTACTATATTGGGTGTCCAATTTCCTTAGTTTTGGAGATAGAGTTACTCTTATTAAGAGTGTGCTTTACCCAATTATAGTTTTCAAATTATTTTTCTGACTCAGATTGTTTGTGATAGGATTCACAAACTGATTAACAATTTTTTTGGAAAGGAAGTTCTTCTAGCTCTAAAATTCATTGGGCTACTTGGGATAAGTGTTGTGGTGTTTTGGCTGAAGGTGGTTTTGGTTGTAAGAATTTATATGACATGGCTAAGGCTTTTTCTTTTAAACTTTGGTACAATTTGCACTCTAGGGATAATGTTTGGGCTAACTTTATGATTTCCAAGTATTATGTTGGCAAACATCCTACTAACTGTATTTCTAAATAAGGAAATTCTAGAGTGTGGAAAAGGCTTTGCAAAGTTAAATGTGAGGTGGAACCCTTTATTTCTCGAGGGATTGGTAATGGTAATATCTTCTTTTGGCAAGATCGATGGTTAGGTAAACACTCTATTGACTCTATTTTGAATTCTTTTTCTACTACTTCGGTTAAGGTGAACTTTTTTTTTAATGATAATTGTTGATATTATGAAAAACTTTCTAATGTTATTTGTGATTCAATTACTCATCTCATTTTAAACTTACCTATCAACACTAAGTCGAAGGATACTATTTTATGTGATTTCTCAGCAGCAGCTTTTCTGATTAGGCTCGGGATTGTCTTTCTAGAAATTTGATTTGTAAGTTCCATGGAATCTTCATTACTATCCTGAGTTATTTTAATTTGAGAGATCAAATTAATAAGGTCCGTACCGAAGTATTAACTCAGCTCTTGTTCATTCCATTGAGCTTCCTAAATGAACTCTTTTACACGAACCGGACTGCCTTCAAACGGGATGACAAATATAGGCCATTTGTTAATACATTTGTCCATAATCCATGTATCTTCAAAAGCATCCACGGATTCTCCATTAGCTATCATCCATCTTATAATTGGTTTGAGCGTTTTATAACCTTCTCTTAGTAATTTAAAAGTTGTAGAAAAACAACCTCTACTATTTCCTTTCTCCATATTTACACTGTATTTTGAAGCCATAACATGGGTAATAATGATTTCTTATCATTTATAATTCTCCAAGTTAATGTAGCTCTTAAAGAAGGAGCCTTAGTAGTGTTTGAGTGTATACCACGTCCCCCATATTCCATTGGTTTACACATATCATACCAGCTTACATAATGCATCCCCATTGAGCCATTATTTTTATTCCAAATGAAGTTTTTACATAATCTATCAAGTTCTTCCAGCACCTTTTTAGGCACTAAAGAATGAGTTGCATGAAGGGTAGGGAGAGCTAGCAATACTGACTTTACCAATATAATTTTTCTGGGCAATGATAAGCATTTGCTACCCCATTGGTTAAGCTTTCTCAAAGCATTATCATTGATGAATTGAAAATCATCTCTCTTGAGACTTCTCAAAGCCATCTTCAAACCGAGATTATTGAATTCTTTGACATGTTTAAAGCCCATAATTCTTGATACACTTCTCTTTTTTCTTCTCTTCACATGTTTCCCGAACATACACATGGATTTATTATAGTTAATTCTTTGCCCAGTCCATTAACCAAAATTGTGAAGGATTTGCTTCACTTCCAAAACCTGTTGCCTATTAGCTTTGGAAAACATAATCACATCATCAGCATATAATAAATGGGAAATTCTTATACCTTCAGGATTTTTCTTGATACCACAAGAGTTTTTATGAAAGGCATTTGAGAGAAGTTGTGAGCATAATATAAAAAGGATGGGAGATAGTGGACATCCTTGCCAAAAATCCACTTCTAGCTTGAATCCAATTCGAACAATTGCCATTTATTATTATAGAGAACTTGGGATGTTCTACACACTCCATGATTAACTTAGAAGTTTTAAGAGGAAAGTTAAAGTACTCCAACACTTTCTTTAGAGAAGAACAAGCCATGGAATCATAGGCTTTCTCCATATCTACTTTGAAGGAAACAAGTCCTTGAGAAACTTTTGAGAGACGTAAATTGTAAAAAAATTCTTGTGCCACCAATATATGATCGGATAAGGATCTCCCCTTAATGAATGTCGCTTGTTCTATAGAAATGAGTTCAGGAATGACCAAATTAAGTCTATTCAAAATTATCCTTGCCACAACCTTATAAACTATATTGTACTAACTTATAGGTCTATAATTAGAAGGAAGAATGGGATTAGAAACCATGGGGATAAGAATTATGATCTTTTCTTTCCATTCCTTATCAAGCTCTCCATGTCTAAAGAAGTAGCTAATAGCCTTCCACGAGTCTTCTTTAATAATTTCCCAATAGACTTTAATAAAAGTGCGAGAGATCCCATCATTACCTTGTGAAGTGTTTCCTCCTAGCTGCTATACCACTTCTTCAACTTCATCCATAGATAATTCAGCATCCAGTAGATCTCTGTCCCAAGAATTCAAGCTGTTGGTGTTTGTTGGCCACCCTTCCAATTTGCTACTTCTAGCCTCCCACCTCTTTTGAAAAAATCGGAGGAAAACTCCCTCCATCTGACATTGATCTTCCACCAACATCCCATCTTCATCTTTGACTTTAATTATCATGTTGAAGTTCCTTGTAGTACTAGCACAAGAATGGAAGAACTTAAAATTTCCATCCCCTTCATTTAACCATTTTACTTTGGCCCTTTGCTTCCACCACATAATGAGTCTTGACATGGTAGAATCTTAGTTACAATACTTTGGCTTTGAGATTCCAGTAATCTTTCTCCGATAGCCTTCCTAAGGAAGACTCTTAACATTGAAGATCCATGATCTCATTCATGAGATCATCTTTTAGTTTGTTAAGCTCCTTGTGTTTCGCCTTGCTCCAATAGAATAATGATTTTAGAGACCTTTTAAATTTTTTATTGAGATTTTGAGAGAAGCTACCTTGATAATTCGTGCACCATTCTTTCCTTACCACCCCATAAGAAGCTTGATAAGAAGCCCAACATTTCTCATACTGGATGATCTTTCTAGGATTTATGCTGTAGCTTTTGAATTGTAATAAGATTGGACAATGGTCCGAGGCTATTCTAGCCAAATGCCTTTCTACCAATTGATACGTAGAGCTTAGTGGAATAGTGTTAACAAAACACCTATCCAATCTTTCAAGGATCCTAGCACCTCCCACTTTATTGTTGCACCATGTAAATTTAGGACCAATGCACCCAACTTCATGCAAATCATTATTGAGCAAGCATTCCTCCATCTCCCTTGATCCTTGAGAATAGATGAATATTCTTCCTCCCAATTTGTCTTCTTTACTCATTAAACAATTAATGTCTCCACCAATTGCCATTAGTAGATCACTATTGGAATACTTATCTAACATATTCCACAATTCCCTTCTTTTATGCACTTCTATACTTCCATATATTGTAGCTAACTTCAACTTTTCATTATTAAGCACTTTTAGTTCTCCTATCACCAACTGTGAAGAGCAGTCTTCCACCGTGAACATTGTAGTATTAGAATTCCAAAGAAGAATAATACCTCCAGAAAGTCCTGAGGACAAAATATAGAAGAAGTCCCAATTTCTCCCAATCATGCCATCAATTACACTTCTATCAATTTTAGTTAATTCCATTTCAACTAAACCAACAAAACAAACTCCATTGTTCATAACAAACTCCTTAAGGCATAAGGAAGCATTCCTCTTTCTTTCTCCCCTACAATTCCAAAAATCAAGAGAATACTTTAAAAAGAATTGTGGGGATTACTCCCCAAAGTACCTTTCCCTTCAAGCTCCAATCTCAAGCTTCTAGTAGATGAATTGATTGGTCCCAAATCCTTTAGCTGTTTAGGTCTCTTATTCTTAGTAGGAAGTGCAAAATCCACTTTCCCATTACTATCATCAGCAATTTTTTCAGTTGAAACTGAAACATCTACTTCCTTATCAGCTTGGCTTATTTCCAACTATATCTCTTTATTGACTTCATCTGTTGCTTTTCCTTCATTCAGAACGACATCTGTATGTGTTCCAAGCAATTCTCCTTCTTCCAAGTATACAAGAACATGAAAGCTATTGTTATCAACCGTGATAATAGATTTCTCCTTTGATGTTCCTCCTTGTGCTTTAGTATCTAAGCCATTAGAAAGTTTTTGTTCCACAATTCTTTGTTCTTCTACATCTTTGTCTTCAGTAACTTTTTTCCTAGTGGAAACATATTGTTTTGATAGAGTTACTCTATTACTATTATCAATCTGAGCAGGTGGTTTTTTGTTCCAATTTTTATTAAAATACTTCTTCCCATAACTCACCAACATCCAAGGACCATATTCTTCATTATTAGTCAATGCTTCCCCTGCTACAGCATACTTCTCCACCAAGTTTTTTCATTGATCCTTGTTCGTTTGATTTTCTATCTCCTTATTCACAATGAAACTATTGGGACAGACATTTTTTGTTAGGCCAATTTTCCCACAATCAAAGCATAAATTGGGAAGCCTCTCATACTCAATATTCTGGAAAAATCTGTCTTCTTCTCCCTCTACCCACACTTATGTAGGTAGTTTAGCATCTAGATCAATTCGGACACAAACACATCCAAATTCCCTTCTTGACCATTGGAACATATTACCATTTATAAGGTAAGGCTTCCCCACCCTGGAAGCTATTCGATAGATATTTACTTCATCACAGCAGAATAAAGGTAAATTTAGTAATCTAATCCAAATTGGAGCAAAGGGCCCTTTAAGAGAATTAGGATCGAACCTTTGAGTCCATCTATCCATCCCAACAATGTTGCCATTGACGAACCAGAGGCCATTAATTAAGACTGCTTCCATATGTTCTTCTTCAAAAAAAGAACACAAGATCCATCCTTTTCCCTGGATAGCGAGATGGAATTTACCATATTGTTCCCACTGTTTTATCAATTTATAGCTAATTGAAGAGAACAGGACTTCTCCTCCAAAAATATTAACTACCAGAGACTTGTTTAGCTTTTTGGAATTCTCACAAACTTTATCAGCATGCAGTTTAACCGTTTTTCGATCATCAGCTATACAGTTACCAAAATCTAGGTTAGTAACTTTAATATTTTTGGTTTTAGACCACATATTATGAAAGGATCTAGAATTTGGCCTTTTGGGCATTTCCTCAATCACCTTATCACAGCTCCAAGCTCTCCAGTAATGCATACATGAACTTCTTCCAGATCAGATTTCCTCTTACTTTCTTCTTCTATATTACTCTTCTTCAATTCAGAATGTACTGGTACGTTAACTTCAGTAGATTTCCTTAACAGAGAATCCATAATAGCATAATGCTGGTGGAGAACCATATGATTATTTTCAGATATGGCTTTAGGCTCCATAACGTTAACCTTCTCATTTAGGATATATCTTGGCCACCAGGTTTTTTCCATAGAATCTTCTATCAATTTACCTTTCCCCTTACCAGGCTCTTCCAGTAATTGTTTCTTCATCATTTGACCTCCTTCATTTATGATTAGCGGTTTATTACTCATAGTAGATAAACATGAAAAAGCCATTGATCTATCATCTCCAAATGCCGGTGGAGAAGATGAAACATTTCGAGTTCCTCCCATTATTGCAAGTCCCGAATCCCATCGATCCTCCATCAGACCACCGGCCACAGGTGGCCGACGACCGTTCTTCGTCATTGAACCGATGATGAAGCCACGAATTCAGATTTTCAAGTTAACAGAATTTTATAATTTCAGAGTCTCTCTCTCTACTTTCTCTCACTAAGAACTTTTTTTTTAAGACTTCAAAAATGTGGATGGAGCTTATAGTGAGTCTTCTGGTGGTAGTGGTGGTACCATCAGTGTTATTAATGGATGCCTGATTATTGCTTTTGTTGGGCCTACTCTTCCTGGTAATTATGGTAATGATTTGATTTTGGCCATTTTTTATGGTATTCAATTATGTGTTTCCCTAATTTAACTAATTTTCTTATTGAGCTGAACTCTGAGTATGATTTTTGGCCTTTTTTAGTTGAGGGGGATATGCTTTGTATCTCTTATTGCATTTACCAGATTAGAGAAATTAAAAATCTCTTGGTCTTTTTGAATTATGAGTTTATGCACACTAACAAGGAGGGGAATGTGTGTGCTTCATGGCTTACAAACTGGGGTTGAACCCTTAATTATTTTATTGATGTCATTAGGGCTACTATTCCAATTCCTCTATGTGGTTTGCTCAATTTGGAAGAACTCGGTATTCCTTATGTTAATCCTTAAGTGGTTTATATCTTGGTGGTTTGTTGGTTGCCTATTTTATTGTGGTTTTTTGTGGGGTAAGGCTTTTTAATGTTTCCATTTCGTGTGTATTGGTTTTTTTTTTTCTCTATTTGAGGAGTGTGTTGGTAGGCCTCTTTTGGCTAGGCATTTATGGACTTTTGTTTGGATAAATGGTATCTTGAGAAGGTGCTTTCTCCTTCTTTGAGACTATCAGTTTTTCACTTTGTTGGGTGTGTACAGCCTTTTCCTTATTTTATTGTGTTTAGGCATTTCTGGTTTATCGAAGTGTCTGCTCTCTGTAATTGCTACTGTTGGATGTATCATAGATATCTTTTAATCCTATTATGGGGTTTCTGTGGTAACTTTTAGTTATCCTCTATAGTTTTTTGGTTCCTCTCTAGGCCTCTGGTGCTTGTTGAGCTATCTAGGTGCTTTTATGGTCCATATTACATGTGATCCATATTGCTGGAAGTGTATAGAACCTTTTCTAATTATGGTTGATGGGGTTTTAATTCTTGGCATTTATTTGTTTGTAGTTCTATTGGGTATTTTATGATGGGCTGCTTTTTCCATATTTCTCTTATTATTTGTTTCTTCTTGGCTGTCATCATTTGGTTGCTGTATTTTAGCTCCAGGCTACATCTTTTGGATCTCATCTTTAATGCTGTTGTCTAGAGGGTTTTAGACTTGAGCTATGATTGCAATGCTCAGGGAGCTGAGAGTTTATCCAATTAGTGCTCTCTATCTTTCAGGGTACAGGTTTGGACTGCTAGGGGCTTTTGTACTGGTTTTTGTTACAGATCTATTTTCATGATTTATGATTTTGATGATAGCAAATACTCTTATTTCTTTACAACTACCATATCTATGAACATTTTAGGTACATAAGATCATACTTCTACTAGAACCAGCTCAAGATTGTGTAGATTATATCTGAGTCAATTTATACATTTTTCCTTTCTTGAGTCTTTTGTAATTATTATGGCTCCTGATGCTAAGTAACTTTGCACACACACACCTTCGAAGAATTTCTTACAGTTGCCTAGAGTTTACTATTTTTGGTAACATAGTTCGGGATGAAATTTATATCGGCCTGGACGATCAGTTCAAAAATAGAAACCCTGATTAGAGCATCATCCTTATTAAGGAAGCCATCATAAAACACATCATACTGGATAATTTTGTATCAGCCAAGATGATAAGTTTAAATCAGAAAGAATCTACCACCATATCTATTTAGGATCAGCCTTGCCTATCAGGATCGGCTTGTTCGATCCATCACAATTTTTCTTAAATAAATACGGCTATCAATGAAAGCAATTAATGGTGATTTGCTCGATCACATCGGCCGGGCCGATTGCTGGATCGTTCGAGCCAATTCGACATCGGCCAGCTTCTTTTCATGGTGATGTTCAAGTTGATTTTCCTCATATTTGAGCTAATCATCCATAACGATATCCTATTGGCCTGGATGATATGACCAAAAATTGTTTAATCATCCCTAATCGACCAGGCTGATTGATCATAAGTTACGCAGATCGGCTAGGCCGATATTTATATTAGCCTGGACGATAAAGTCGGCAAGTTGAATTAATGAACACATTTTGAGATCTTCTATTTAAGCTTTGACAAGGCTCTTTATAAGTATCTTTGGCATCCATTGTAGCTTCATTTTTTTGGGGGAAACTTGAAGATAAAGCTTGAAAGGGAGTGAGGAATGGGTGAAGTTTGAGAGAGGGAGAAGATCCTATTAGGGGGGATTCATAGGAGTGTGGAGGGGGATTCCACACGGTTCCTCCGACATAATTACACCTTAATACCGTCGGATTCAAGGCTTGTCCTGAGGGAAGTTCATAGAAGAAGAAGATCTCTTTGGTGTTAAAGGACCCGGTGTCTCCGCTGCACCGGGGAAGGTGAAAGTGATTTTGTAAGGGTTTCTCTGCCTAGATGTGGGGACTAAAGGAGAGACACTTAGTTTAGTGAAATACTCGGAGGGTGCCTCCGAGGAGTGGATGTAGGTCAAGGTTTGACGGAACCACTATAAACCTGGTGTGTTCTTTCATTTATTATTTTCACATTTAGTTTTTCGCATTTGGTTTTATCTGTGGTAAACCTTGGTTTGTATTTTTGATCGAATGATTTATTTTAAAATATCGGTTCTCCCCTTTTTGGTTAGCCTTGGGATCAGTTCTTAAGGGATTAACATCCCTAATGAACTTTTAAGTGGTATCGGAGCGGGATTTAGATAAACAAGTTTTTGAAAGCTTTTGAATTTTCAATCCATGGCTAATTTTTTTTAGCATAATATTATGGAAGGTTATTCAACCACAAGACCACCTTTATTTAAAAATATTACATTTGATTTTTGGAATATTCGTATGTCAAATTTGTTGCAATTGATTGATTTTCATATTTGGCATATGATTTTAACTGGTTATTCATTACTGTTACGGGTTTTAGATGGAGTTAAAACTAATATTCCTTTTAACCAATGGAATAGGAAAGAACAAATCAATTCTTAATTGAATGCAAAATCTTTAAATTACTTTTTCTGTGCTTTAAATTATGAAGATTTTATGTTAGTATCCACGTGCACTACTAGTAAGGAAATTTGGGATAAACTTCACACCATATATGAAGGCACTAGTGAAATCAAGCTATCTAAGTTGAATATGTTAATGCATGATTATGAAATGTTTTCCATGAAACCTTATGAAACGATCTTAGACATGTATACTAGGTTTATTCAAATTATGACATCATTGCATGCTTTAGGTAAAGAATTTTTAAATTTTGAAAAAGTCAATAAAATTCTTCATTGTCTACTAAATAAGTTTGATGCTAAAGTTGTTGCCATTTATGAATCAAAAGATTTGAATGAATATTCTGTTGATAATTTGATTACCTCACTCATTACCTATGAGCAAAGTTTGGGCTAAAGACTTTTAGATGCAGGTGAAATAATAGTGCTAAACGCTGAAAACAAGGAGGAAAGTGGCTTAATTGGTGACAAAAACAATGACTTGTCAATAAAATAAAAAAGCATTCCAAAGAATAAGCCTAAAAAAAAGTGGAATAAAGGTAAAAATGGTAAGAATGTTAAGAATACTTCTGACATTATTTGCTTTGAATATAGAAAACCTGGACATATGAAAAATCAGTGCCATAATTTGAGAACTCCTCCAGAAAAAGAAAAGAGAATAGTAAAGCAAATTATAAAATGGCCAAATAATGAAAAGCAAAAAATCTATTGGGGAGACTTAGCTTCTGAATAATCTGATCAGGAGAAAGATGATGTTTAAACCATTGCTTGTATTTTTTTTTTTTTTTGCATGTTTTGTTTTTTTTTGTGTTTTTTTGTGTGTTTTTTTGTTGTTTGGGATTTAATCTTTTTTCATCATTTCTTTCTTTTCCTTTCTTATTTTTTCTTCTTTAAATTTTAATTGTTTCTTTACTTTTTCTTTTTTGTCAACACACTCATCACCATCCTTTTAAAATTAAAAAAAAAGGATTAAAATTTTAAAATGAAAATTCTACCTCCTAATTTTTCTTGAATTCTTATATAAGTTGGGGATTAAAATTTTAAAATTAAAATTATACCTCCTAATTTTTCTTGAATTCTTATATAAGTTGTGGTTGGCTTATCTAAAAATAGTCAAAGGAAGGAAACTCATGATTTTTACTCTTAATCTCCATTTCCTAAACGAGATTATTCTACTTTTAATTTAAAATCTTCATCATATTTTAAATTGGATTTTGAAACTGAACTTTTTTCATCTCCCTAAATTTTATCTATCGCATAGGAATCTTTTTCAAGTTGTTGAATCTATCTCATAATTTTTCTAATCAAATAGTTCATTGTGTCAACAGAATGGGTTTACTTTTGTTTTTAAAATTTCATAAAGGTAGCATATTAAAAAAAAAACCAACGACGCCAAATAAAAAAAAAAGGCCAATGATGCCAATTCAAAAGATGTGCAATGACTCCAAATTAAGAAAGATACACAAAGTGTATCAGAAGAAAAAATGCGCAAATTGCACCAAAAAACTGACAAGAGGCATAAAATGAGCCCACAAGGAGTATGCTTACCTATTCTGTTTTATTCAAAGCTTAAGAAAATAATTTATATTTTCGATGCTTGAGTTTGAAAATCATGATTCCTGATTTAATAATTCATGCATTAATCCTCTATTAGATATATTTAATGGAAGCAGTTTTGGAAAAATTAGTGTTTCTTTTTCTAATTTATTTCTTGATTTAGATATTGGATTAAAATTTTTTTGATCCTTTAAAAAGAACTTGAGCTTGGATTATCAATTTCTAAATTTCTTACCTTTACTGGATTATGCGTTGTCAATCCATTACTTATTAAGTTTTTTTTAAAAATTAAGAGGTAACTTTTTTCTTTTTAATACTTAATGTGCCCCTTCTCTTTTTGATAATGTCAAAGGGGGATAAACGTATTGTTGCATTTGTATCTTTTTCATCTTTCAAAAATAAAAATTAAAAAAAACAAAAAACAAAAACTTTTGATCTCCCCTATTTTTTTAAAATTTTATTTTAGTAAGGGGGAGATTAGGAGAACATGATTTCTTTTTCATAAATTCAACCAGTAGGAGAACATGATTTCTTTTTTATAAATTCAACTAGTAATGTTTGCTATCATACATAAGGGGGAGATTATTGTGGATCTATTTTCATGTTTTATGATTTTGATGATAACAAACATTTATTTCTCTACGACTGCATTATCTACTAACATTTCAGGTCCACAAGATCATACTTCTACTGTAACCAGCTCAAGATTGGGTAGACTAGTTCTGAGTCAATTTATACAATTTTCCTTTCTTGAGAATTTTATAATTATTGTGGCTCAAGATGCTAGGTAACTTTGCACACACACACCTTGGAAGAATTTCTAACTGTTCCCTAGAGTTTACTATTTTTAGTAACATCATCTGGGATGATATTTAAATCGGCCTAAATGATCGATTCAAAAATAGAAACCCTGATTAGAGCATTATCCTTTTTAAGGCAGCTGTCATTAAAAATATCATCCTGGACGATTTTGTATCAGTCAGGATGATAGGCTCAAATCAAAAAAATCTACCACCAGATCTATTTAGGAATTACTTATTTATGGACATCATCCCAGTGGATCATCTTGGCCTACCAATATTGGGCTGGCCGATCCAGCACAATTTTTCCAAAATAAATCTTGCTATTAAGGAAAGCAATTAATGGTGATTTGCATGATCACATCGGCCGGGCCGATCGCAGGGCTGTCCGGGCCGATTTGACATTGTCCAGCTTCTTTTTAGGGTGATGTTTAGGATGATTTTTCCTCATATTTGAACTAATCATCCAGGTCTGATACCCTATCGGCCTAGACGATATGACCAAAAATTGTCTAATCGTCTGTAACTGATCAGGCTGATTGAACATAATTTACCCTAAAGTTAGAAAGTTGGATTAATGAGCTCGTTTTGAGTTCTTCTATTTAAGCTTTGATAAGGCTCTTTGTAAGTGTCTTTGGCAGCCATTATAGATTTGTTCTTTTGAGGGAAACTTGAAGAGAAAGCTTGAAAGGGAGTGAGGAACGGGTGAAGTTTGAGAGATGGAGAAGATCCTGTGAAGGGGGACACAAGGGAGTGTGGAGGGGGATTCTACATGGTTGCTCCGACAGACTTGCACCATAATACCATCAAATTCAAGGCTTGTCTTGAGGGATGTTCATAGAAGAAGAAGATCTCTTTGGTCAAAGGACCCAACGACTCCACTGCACCGGTGAAGGTGGAAGTGATTATATAAGGGCTTCTCCTCCTAGCTATGTGGGCTAAAGGAGAGACACTTAGTTTAGTGCTATACTCTAAGGGTGCCTCCGAGGAATGGATGTAGGTCAAGGTTTGACTGAACCACTATAAATCTGGTGTGTTCTTTCCTTTATTATTTTTGCATTTATTTTTCCGCATTAGGTTTTATCTGTGGAGAATCTTGGTTTGTATTTTTGATTGAAAGATTTATTTTAAAATATTGGTTCACCCCTTTTTGGTTAGCCTTAGGACCAGTTCTTAAGGGCTTAACATCCCTAATGAACATTCAATTTTAATGGGTTTCTAGGCAAGTCTGACTATGGTCTTTATTTACCTGGGTTATTGGATAGGAATCTGCTCCATGTGAGCTATTGGTTTTCCTTTGGCCTATCTTTATGTGCATTTTTGAAGGATTTCCAGCTTGTTGAGGGGGGCTTTAAGCTACTCTATTTTTGTGTTGGGTTTCTATTATTTGTCTGTTGTACCTACGATTTCGACGTTTCTGGTAGCTTGATGCTTTTATCCTTGTTTGGTGGTGCTATCCTTAGCTGTTGTGGTTTTTTAAAAAGTTTGTTTGTCTATGCACCGGAAGGTTGGATTGAGTGGCTTGTGGATTACCTTGATGAAGCTTCTATTACTATTTTAATCCTGAGCTCTATCAATCTAATTACCTATTTTTTCTTTCAGTGGTGCTTTCAATTAGATATGTTTTGGTACAGCATCTTTGATCATTTCTCTATCATTTTTAGTATTCTGTTTTTTCTATATTAATGGGTTTAATTATTCAATTTTTTAGTTCACCCGTTGGATCTGTAGTTATTTTGTTTTATAGGTAAAAATGACTCAGATCGAATTAAATTTTTTTTACAGAGAGAACGAGCTTTCATTCATATCCTTTATCTTTCTTTTTGGTTGCTTCTCCGTAGCATCAGTAGATTGTTCTTAGGGTTTTTTGTACTCCTTAGTGGAGATTATCGGCTTCTAGGTTTTTTTTTTTTTAATTTATTTTTGTAGCTCATTGAAGCATTAGTCAGCTGATCATCTCTATTAAGGACCATGTAATCACTTTTTTATATTAATGCGTAGGCCCCTCTGAGAGTTTTAATAAAAACAAAGTTTAGCTACAAGGGAAAAGTTTTTCTCAAATCTATTCCATTGATCTAGTTATTCCCCTTTGTACAAGTCTAGCATTATTCCTCACAACTATTCCAGAGTCATTTATCTTTTTTTTTTAAAAACCCACTTTATTCCAACCTCACTCTGGTCCTTATGTCTCTTGACTAGTTACCATACATCATTTTTGACAATTTGGTTTAGCTCTTCTTATATTACTAGGATAAGGAATTTATCAGCTAGGTCTTAATCTTTGTTGGTGGTTTATTTCATAGATAAAAAGGCTGATTGACTAACATCCTTCCTAATTTCATGCCTAGTTCTAACTCCTTCAGACGAACTCCTAAAATAAATTCATAAGGATGACTAGAAGAATATTTCTAATTGAAATTACTAGATGGATAAGAGGGGCGAGTGAATTGTGAAAACTTTTTGACAACAGTTAAAACATAAGCAGGAGTTCTAACATTTTTGATGTTTTAAAATTTTAACATGAAAATTTAAACAACTTTTTTTCACAAATTTTCCCAAGTAAATATTGAAAAATAAAATGCACACAGTAATAAAAGATTATAAGGAAAAAGCACACTGAGATTTTTATAATAGTTTGGTAAAACCATGACCTACGTCCACTCCCTGGAGTCCTCCGCTCTAGGTATTTCACTACAAGAAATAGCTTTCCTTTTGGCCCCCTTGGAAAGGCGGAGAAGCCCTTACAATACTCCCTTTCACCAACCCGACGTGGCGGAGTGACAAACTCTGTTTTCTCCCTCCTGGCGAAGGCAGAGAACTTTCTTGTTTTTCTCCCTCTTGGAGAAGGCAAAGTACCTCGAGGTCATGGATGTAGAAGAGCCTTTCCCCTTGGAGATCCTCCCACAAATTCTTCTAGGGCCATAGGAGGAACAAGATGCAGCAAGTTCGGAGCAACCATATGATCTCCCTCACACCTTCTTCTCCCTCACAACGCTCACCTTCTCCTCCTCTCTCAAACCCTAAATAACTTCTCAAGAGCTCTTTCCCTCAGAATCCCTCTCTAACCACGTTCTCCTCTATCTGATTCACACCT
The DNA here is from genome assembly GCA_019514585.1 of Dendrobium officinale. NCBI lineage: Eukaryota > Viridiplantae > Streptophyta > Magnoliopsida > Asparagales > Orchidaceae > Dendrobium > Dendrobium officinale. The sequence continues at coordinate 14,650,505 of CM033689.1, forward strand.
TTTAAAATATGACAAGTTTTACACATAAAAATGGGCTCCAAAATCTCTGAGATTTCAAAAGTAGACGTTAATATCGTACAGTACGGTTTATAATCGTACAGTACAATATATATAAACAGACTTCATCCTAGTACGAAGTGGTACGAATAGTTTTAAAAACTTCGTACAGTATGATTTTAAATCGTACGGAACGATTCATAACAGTATTGTTCGTACAGGACGATATCCAGGACGATCAAACATCATCTCTATTCATCGTATGGTATGATTGACATCGTACAGTACATTGAGACAAAACCAAAGAGATCATACAGGATGATCTTCGGGACGATTATAATTCATCTCTGTTCAACATATTGTACGAATGGGTTTACATAGTAAGATATTCAAATTATAATTAACCCCGAATTTCTTGCACTAATCGCGGGTTAAATTAAGTAAGTATTTAAAATAAATCACACAGTATGAACGTGTTCGTACAGTACGAGCGGCGTAAAATAACTTACTTAAGTTAAAATGATGGCTAGGGTTTTTTATTTAAATATATCGTACAGTACGATTACATTCGTACGGTACGATCTATTTATAGAATCATCCTACAAAGCTCTGATCGTACGGTACGAAATAACATCGTACAGTACGATCTATAGAGAAAGAAAAACTCTAAATTTTTCATTTAAAAATACTCTCCCCCTGTGTGTGTGCATGGTTGCTCAGACTTTTATGCATTTTGTGGTCAAACTCAAGAAAATAAAAATAAACTAAACAATAAAATACATTACAGACTCATACTCCTAATCTACCCATTCTTGAGTCTTCCTGTCATCCTGAGTAGCTTTTGATCTTCCTGAAATGTTAGTACTCACGGATAATAGCAAATAAAATAATATTCAATGAATAGATAATTCAAACAATATTATTTGTCATCATCAAAATCTCAAACTCGGGGTCATGGGTTGCAACACTAATCTCTTGGCATTTTTCTTGAGGTTCTACTTTATCTCATATAGCAATGATTTTTACCCCTTGAAAGACCTCCACTTCTTCTTCTTCAAGTGTAAGTTTAAATGTCTTATCTGATTCATCAAATGCCACATGGGAAGACTCTTCTACTTTTATGGTCCTCTTATTGAAGATTCTGTAGGCATTACCAACAAATGAGTAACCTAAGTTGACACCTTCATCATACATGGGATCCAATTTTCCTAAGGGTTATTTTTCATGGATTAATATGAAGCATCTGCAACAAAAGACATGCAAGTAGGAAAAATTGGATGTCATACCATTAAGAAGTTCATAAGGTGTCTTATTAATTTTTGATTTAACATTAACCCTATTTAAAATATAACAAGTAGTATTCACTACTTTTACCCAAAATTACCTATTGAGTGACTATGTAGCTAGCATTGCCCTAGAAGGTTCCACTATGGTTCTATTTTTTTCCTTTTTAGCTATTCCATTCTACTAGGGTTCGTAAGGGCAAAGAAATTATGTTCAATTTCTATATCTTAATAGAATGATTCAAACTTATCATTCTCAAACTCTCCACTATGATCACAATAAATTTTTGAAATTTTACATCCTAATTTCTATTGAATCCAAGTGGAGAATGTTCTAAATGCCTCAAATGACTCACTCTTATATGCTAAGAATCTAATGCAAGTAAATCTAGAGTAGTCATCCAATATTATAAATACATATGTCTTTCTTGATAGGTTGAATGTACTAATAGATCAAAATAGATCCATGTGAATGATTTCTAGTGGCCTTGATGTGTTTATGTCTTTGATTGAATGAAATGAAGATCTTACTTTTTTCCTTGTTGGCAAGCATTACATAGGTTTCTTTTTTTTTAATTAAAACCCATGGAGAGGCCTACGCGTTAATATAAAAAATAGGTTACAAAGTGTTGCAACCCATGACCCCGAGTTTGAGATTTTGATGATGCCAAATAATGTTTGTTTTGAAACAACTTTTCATTGGATATTATTTTATTTGCTATTGTCCTTGAGTACTAATATTTCAGGAAGATCACAAGTGACTCAGGACGAAAGGAAGACTCAAGAACGGGTAGATTAGGGGTATGAGTCAGATATTGTATTTTTATATTTATTGTATTTTTATTTTTATTTTCTTGAGTCTGGCCAGAAAATGCATAAGAGTAAGAGCAACCATGCACACACACAGGGGGAGAGTTTGTTTTTTAAATGCAAAATATATTAGAATTTCCTCTCTGGAGATCGTTCTGTACAATTTTAATTCATACCGTACGATCCGAGCTATGTGGACGATTCTGTGAATAGATCATACTGTACGAATCTATTCGTACTGTACGATATGTTTAGATCTAAAACCCTAGCCGTAGTTTAGTTTAAGTAAGTGATTTTGTGCCGTTCGTACTGTACGAACATTTTCGTACTGTACGATTTATTTTAAATACTTACTTAAATTAACCCGTGATTAGTACATGTAATCCAGGCCTATTTAAATTTTGAACATCATACTGTATGAACCTGATCGTACCATACGATGTACCCAGATGAAGTTTGATCGTCCCGGATATTGTCCTGGATGATCTCTTAGTTTTTGTCTTATCGTACTGTACGATAGTGATCGTACCATACGATGACACGACATCTGGTCGTCCAGACCATCATCATGTATGAATAGTATTTTATGAATCGTACCGTACGATATTATATCGTACAGTACGAATTGTTTTTTAACTGTTTGTACATCTTCGTACCAGGATGAAGTTTGTTTATGAAGATCGTACTGTACGATGTTTAATCGTACTGTATGAACAATAACAGCTACTTTTAAAATCAGAGGTTTTTGGAGCCCATTTTTGGTGTTAATCTCATCCTTTTTTAGAAAGATTTTTACAGAGAGGGAGAACGTGGTTAGAGAGGGATTCCAAGTGAGAGAGCTCTAGAGAAGTTCTTTAGGGTTGAGAGAGGAAGGAGAAGGTGAGCGTTGTGAGGGAGAAGAGGTATGAGGGAGATCACACGGTTGCTCCGAACTTGTTGCATCTTGCTCCTCCTGTGGCCCTAGAAGAATTTGAGGGAGGATCTCCAAGGGAAAGGCTCGTCTACATCCGTGACCTCGAGGTTCTCTACCTTCTCCATGAGGGAGAAAAATAAGAAAATTCTCTGCCGTCGCCAGGAGGGTAAAAATAGAGTTTGGCACTCCGCCACGCCGGGTTGGTGAAAGGGAAGTTTGTAAAGGCTTCTCCGCCTTGCCGAGGGGGGCCAAAGGAGAACTATTTTTGGTAGTGAAAATCCCAGAGCGGAGAACTCCGTGGAGTGGACGTAGGTCATATTTTGACCGAACCACTATAAAAATCCTTGGTGTGTTTTTTCCTTACCGTCATTTAGTTTTACTTGCATTTAATTTTCATAATTATTGTGTGGTGAAATTTGAGGAAGAAAATTTGTTTAAGTTTTTGTTGTATAATTTTAAAAATAATAAAAAGATTAGAACTCATGTTTAGGATTACTTTTTTTTTTGAGAAAAAGTTTTTCATAATTCACCCCCCCTCTTGTCATTTAGTAGTTTCAATTGGTATCAGAGCTTGTTTTTCAAAAATAGTGTTTTAGAAAACCTTGAAAAAATGATCATGTCGAATTTTGGTAATCGCAACACTGCGGAGGGTTATTCAATAACTCGTCCACCACTTTTTGATAACATTTCGTTTGATTTCTGGAAAATTAGAATGTCTACATTTTTTTAATATATAGATTACCGCATGTGGATGTTAGTAAATGATGGATATGTTGCACCATTTAAAACTGTTAATGGTTTGAAAACTCTTGTACCTTTTAATGAATGGAGCAATGAGGATAGGGAGTTAGCCCAACTGAATGCTAAGTGCTTAAACTATTTTTTTTATGCATTGAAATCTGAGGACTATATGAGAGTATCTACCTGTATTTCTGGAAAGGAGATTTGGAATAGACTGTGCATTACATACGAAGGAACAAATGAAGTAAAACAGTCTAGGCTTAACATTCTACTGCATGATTATGAATTATTCTGTATGAAACGTAGCGAAATAATTTCTGACATGTACACTAGGTTCACCCAAATCGTGACATCCTTGCATGCATTAGGTAGAGAAATTTCAAATTCTAAGAAAGTGAATAAAATTCTTAGATGCTTACCTAGTTCCTATGATTCTAAGATAACTGCTATCACTGAGTCCAAAGACCTTAATGTTTATTCTATTGATAACCTCCTTGGGTCACTAATTTCATACGAACAAGGAGTGAGCCAAAGGCAAAGTGATGCAGGTGAAAAGAAAAAGGAGCGGACGGTGGCATTAAAAGCTAGCAACTCAGAAAGTGAAAGCTCTGCAGGGGAGGAAGAGGATGAGATAGCACTGATGACCCGACAGTTCAAAAATTTTCTGAAGAGAAAATAGAAGCGTCATCAGAACAGTTGGAATAAAGGTAAGAGCTCAAGGTCCAATAAGGTTTCATCTGATACAATCTATTTTGAATGCAGGAAGCCAGGTCACCTTCGAGCCGATTTCCCCAATCTGAAGATTCAACCAGCTAAGGAGAAAGGAGATGACAAAGCAAAATACAAGAAAGAAAAGATAAAGACACAGAAAGCTTTTTGGGCTGACTCTGCCTCAGAATCTTTAGAAGAAGAAGCAGAGGAGGAGGTAACTAACTTGTGTCTTGTGGCTAACGATAACCTTGATCAATCAGATCAAGATGAGGTATGTCAACTTTTATATGAAGAATTATTGCTTATTTCTGTGAATATTCATTACTCGTATAGGAAATTAAAAAAGATGCATGCTAAGCTTAATATTGAATTTAGTTCTTTACAAACCGAGCATGCTAACTTGTTTAAAGAAAATGATGATTTAGATAGAGATCATATGTTACTTCTTGATGAGTATGATGCATTAAATAAGAAGCATATTGAACTAACTGAAGAGCATGAAACCTTGAAAACACTCATGTTGAACTAGAAGAAGCTTTTCATAGACTAGACAAACTTGTATTAGAAGTAGATCATAGTGAGCACTTGCTATTAATAGAAGTTGATGGATTGACAGCTCAAAATAAAACTTTTAGTGAGAGAATAAAAGAACTAGAAAATGAAATTGCATCACTCACATTAGGCCATCCTAGCAAACCCCCAACATTTCACATGAAGTGGTGATACCAAGAAGAAGCTAGAGAGAGAAGCTCTGAGAAAAATTCCGTTTTTTTTGTTTTCTTTTTTAAATTTTGAAGATCGCAAGATTTTTGCTGTTGCATTTGGCGACGGTGGATCGCCGGTGACCTAACTCCGGTGACCTTATGGAGGCGCGGCGAGCCACCACCAACAATTCTCATGGTCAAAGTCATTCTTTCACCTCGTCTCCGCCTGCGTTCAGAGATCTTCGTCCTAACATCGCCTTAGCTTCTAAAGCTAAGATTAGATCAGGTATGCCGCTAATAATCAAGGAAGGAGGTTTGTTGATGGCCTCTAAAAAATCTCCTGAAATTGTTGGAAGAGGAAAATGTGTTCTAACCAATAATGAAGATCGCGTTAATGAGAAGTTTTATGATTTTTATGTTTCTGAACAGAACAAGTTAGACTCTGTTTCAACGGAGGCATTTCCTAACTCCCTATGAAACCAATTCTAGACAATTGAAAGGAAATTGTTTTACAAAATGCCGCTGCTAAGAAGACTCTTGAAGAAAACAACCTGATTCAAAATGAAGCAGGCTCCAGCAATAGCGCTAATTCTGATTCAGCTCAAAATAATTCTTCCTTGACGAACACTTCTGATTTAAACCAAGTTCGACATTGCAATAATGGATACCTGGGAATGTATCAAGAAGATATGAATGAATTCACAGTAAGATCAAAGATTTCCATTCAGCAAAATGCCTCGAGCAAGAAGGAACACATCAAAGTTGCACAGCTGAACCTGGGTGACTTTCTATCTGAAGACGGAGCAACTGTTAAACTCAACGAAGATAAGGTGATGGAGAATTCAGGAAAATTGTAGAATTCTCTAGTGATTAAGGTCTTTGGAGGAAAAATTCCTTTCTCAGTGGTGAGCACAGAACTTAGAAGACAATGGGCATCTTATGGAAAGTTCCACCTAACCATGCTTGGAATGGATTGGGTTCTCTGTTCATTCTTTGAAGAACAAACAATGGAGGATATCTTTTCCAATGGACCTTGGTTTGTTAACAACAAAATCATTGGGATGGAAAAATGGTCGGTTAACTTCAATCCAACTTCTTTGAAAGGCTTGAGTGCTCCTATTTGGATTAGACTACCTAATCTCCCTCTTCTATGTTGGGATGAGATCAACATTTGTAGAATTGCTTCCATGGTTGGTAAACTGATCTTGATTGATGGCAACCTTTTTCAATGGAGCAGGAGAGAATTTGGAAGAGTTTGTGTTCATCTTAATTTGGACACTAAACTACCCATGGGAGTTTGGGTGGAAGGAAGTATGGGCAAATTCTATCAAAAAGTTGAATATGAAAGGCTTCCAGAATTTTGCTATTGCTGTGGGAAAATTGGGCATAACAAAAACACTTGCTTGGAGAATTTAAATATTGAAAACAATGCTTCGATTACAACAAAGGAGAGCACGAAGGTGGTTCCTGTTGAGAAATCAAAAATCAGCAATCCAAAAACTATGGCTGTTGTTCATAAAGAAAACAGTGAATATGGACCATGGCTACAAGTAAACTATGGCAGGAAAAGAGTTTTTAAAAAGAACTTCAGGACATCCTCTCAAGATGACAAGGTGAATGCTTTTAATAAAGATGCTACTGGTAACAATAAGGCTGTTTGGAAGGCAATTAAAGCTGAAAAGATAAACAATGAGGAGATTTTAGCTAACTGTGCAGAGGGAGTCAATCAAAATATCAGTAAGGCAAAGGAAGCTCTCCCACCTATTCAAGAAGAAGAAGGTATGAATGTTAATCCTTCTAATATAAATTATGTTAACAAATTCAATATCGTTGAAGATGTAATTGAATAAGGAGAAATCAGCTCACCCGTGCCAGAGGAAAACCGTGTATGTGAAGACAAAGGAAATGAATATGTAGCAGAGCTTAATTCAATAAGAAATAAAGAGCATAACCGGAATTTTGAAGACAAGAATGATGGCCTTTTTGCCAACAAAAGGAAAGGCACTAAACAGCTGAAAGGTCTAGGACCTATTAATTCTACTCCTAGGAGCAGGAGAGTGAAGTTTGACCTCAGAGATAAACCGGGGTCTAATACCTCTCTTAATAAATGAACTCTTCCTTTGCTTTTTTGAATTGTAGAGGAGCTAGGAAGAGAAAAGCTTCTCTATATTTAAAAGAGTTTGTTAAAGAATATGGTGTTTGTTTTATTGGTTTATTGGAAACCAAAGTTTCTGATTTTGATAGAGAAGATGTGGATAAATTTATTGGAACTGAATGGGACTTCATCCATGTGCCTTCAGAAGGACTCTCAGGAGGCATTCTTATTCTTTGGAAATCAAATGTTTCTTCTTTTCATGTGTTAGAATCTACCTCTCAAGTTATAGTGGGAGATTTGGAGATGCTCAATGTAGGAGTTTGGAGAATAGCCTCCGTGTATGCAAACAAGGATTCATATGTTAGAAGAATGCTTTGGGAAAAGCTGGAACTTTATAACTCTAAGGAGTTACCAATGATTATAGGTGGAGACTTCAATTGCATTTTATCTAGTGAAGACAAAAGGGGAGGGAGAAGATTTAATCTATCCCTTGGAACCAAAGAAATGAAGATCTTCCTTGCTAACAATGATTTCCATGAATTTAATTTTGTAGGTCCTAAATTCACTTGGTGCAACAATAAAAAAGGGGTGGACCGAATCCTCGACAGGCTTGATTGATGATTTATCAATCCAGCAGCTATTTCTTAAAAAAACGGTTCTTTGTAAGGCATCTAGCTCGGGTAGCTTCAGACCATTGCCCAATCTTATTGAATTTTTCTGTTCAACAAGCTAGAAAGAAGATCATGAGACTTGAGGATGTTTGGGCTTCCAATAAAGCTTCTATGGCTGTGGTGGAAAAAGTTTGGAGTAGAAATTATAAAGGCAATGCTTCAAAAATTCTTAACAGCAAAATGAAAAATTCTCTCAAAGCTCTTTACTTTTGGAGCAAGGCAAAATTGAAAAATCTTATTTCACTTAAGAAGGAATTGATCATTCAAATTGAAGAACTACAATTGAAGGAAGCAAATGTTGGCCTTCTCTCTGATGATGAATGCTGGAAACTAAAATCTAAAGTAGAGGAGCTCAACTCTACACTTGCTCGATAAGATACTTGGTGGAGACAAAGAGCAAAAGTCAAATGGATGACAGAGGGAGATCAAAATTCAAATTTCTTTCAGGCTTATGCTTCAGCTAGAAGACATTCAAACTTTATTGCAAAAATTAAAGATGGCATGGGGGAAGTAATAGAAGACAAAGCCACCATTCAACAGGTCTTGCAAAACCATTTCAAAGAAAAATGAAAATTCAGGAGCTGCAGCCTTGAAAATTGGCCTCATAGCTGGAATTGCCTAGAAGACGAAGACAGGAACTTCTTGAGCAGGGACTTCTCGGTTGAAGAAATGATGGAAGCTGTAAAGAATACGGGCAATAACATCTCCCCTGGTATGGATGGTATCACCTTCTCTTTTTTTAAAGCCTACTGGTTTATTATAAAAGATGACTTATGGAATGCCATTATATCATATTTTGATACATCTATCATGGATCATACATGGAAGGAAACTATTATTTTTCTGATCCCAAAAATCAGTAATCCTCAAACTCCCTCAAATTATAGACCGATCAGCTTATGTAATTCGGTCTACAAAGTGGTGGCAAAAATTCTTATGAATAGATTGACACCAATCATGCATAAATTAATCTCTGAAGAACAAGCAGCTTTCATCAAAGGTAGATCCTTATCTGATCATGTCTTAATAGCCCAAGAGGTCATGCACAAATTTAGAATTTCAAATTCTCAAAAAGGCTTTGTGTATTTTAAAGTTGATATGGAACAAGCTTATGATTCCATGGGTTGGCAAACCTTGGAAAAAGCTTTGAACTATTTTGGTTTTCCCACTTTATTCTCTAAACTGATTTTAGAATGTATTATAAATTCTAAATTCACCTTATCCATCAACGGTAGCTTCTCAAATTGGATTGAAGGTAATTGCGGCTTTAGACAAGGTTGCCCTTTGTCTCCCTATCTCTTCATTCTTTGTGCTCAACTTTTATCTAATGCTTTTAATCAAAGAAGTGATGTATTGGGAGTTCGTATTTGTGCAAATGGACCTCCTATCTCCCACTTATTATATGCAGATGATGTAATCATTTTCTCTGAAGCCTCTCTTAAAGCTACTAAGGTTATCAAATCGATTTTGGCCAATTTTTCCAATTGGACTGGCTTGTCCATTAATGCAAATAAGTCTTCCATTATGTTCAGCAAAAATGTTAGAAGAAAAAGGAGGAAATCAATCAGCCGAATAATGGGATTCAATCCAGCTAATCAGATTACTTACCTTGGAGTAAAGCTTGCAATGAGAAGACTTGTCAAAGATGACTTCAATTTCATTATTGATAAAGCTTTGAGAATGACAAACACTTGGGGAGGAAGACTTATTTCCTTGGCTGGGAGAATTTTATTAACAAAATCAGTCTTGCTTTCTTATACAACTTTCCATTGCACAAATTCTCTTGTTACAAAAAGCATACTTGATGAAGTAGACAAAATAAGCAGAAGTTTTTTGTGGAACAAATCAAATGGGAGAAAAGGCATTCATTATGTTAATTGGAAAATGATGTGCTTGCCTATCAAATGGGGAGGTAGATCTCTTCATTCTTGATCTACTAAAGTTGCACCTTTAAGATCAAGAATTGCATGGAAATACTTGAATGATAAAGAATCCTTTATCCAGAAAGTATTTTATCCTAAATACGGAAACTTCTTGGAGAATCTGGACAGCAAAAAATTGGGATCACCAGCATGGAAAATCATCACATCTGGTGGAAAAGCAATCAGGCCTTTCATAAGATGGAAGCTGGGCAATGGAATAGATGTTGATGTGGTAAACGATGTATGGATCTTTGATAAGAGCATTTCTAATTGGCCAACCTTCATTACTCCTATTAACTGCAGCAGCTTCTCTGTTTCAAATTTCCTTGTTAACGGAAATTGGAATATTGATTACATGAAACAATTTCTGGGAATAGAATTGATTGATCTAATTCAACAAAACATCATCCCAAACAGTTCATGTAAAGATTATATGGAATTGTTATTTAATTACAATGGAAAATCTATATCCTCAATGGTCTTTGAATCATCGTTTAAATATGAAGGACCGAAGGAATTATGGACATGGTTGAAAAAAGCTAAATTAAACCCAAAAGTGGAATCCCTTTGGTGGAGAATATTCAACAATGCCATTCCCACTTGTGACTTTCTTGAGCACAGGAAGTTAATCAGGGAAAACAATTGCCCAAGAAGCTGCAATGGAAAAGAATATTTAGATCACATTGTAGCGAATTGTATCAAACTGCAGGAAGTTCTGAAATATATTAAGGAATAAGGATTTGGTTTTGACGAATTCCATTCTTTACAAGGCTGATGTGTTCATTTATCTTCTCAATCTCCTTTCATGATTAATCTCTATTGCTCAGTGGTTTATTTCACTTGGAAATCAAGGAATAGCTACATTCATAATGGGAAGGAGGATAGCAATCTAAGTATTGCTTCAAAAGCAATCGGTTTTGCTTCATTCGTTAACCTTGAGAATCATAATTTCTCGGGTATATAGGATGTCAACCAACCTATTAGGCTGTCTAATCATCATTGGCATCCCCCTCCACCCGATTGGCTCAAAGTCAATGTTGATGCTTCTTTGCTACCTTCATACAAAACCGGTATTGGAGGAGTGTTTCGAGACCATAAAGGTAGATTCCTTCTAGCATTTGGAAAACCATATACTCATTAGGACATTTAGGCTTTGGAGCTATTGGCAATTCAATCTATAAAGGAAATGCTAAAGGATTGGATGTTTAAATACAAAGGAATCATCATAGAGGGAGATAATATCAATATCATCAAGCTCTTGAAGGAAGTCAAGAAGAATGGCAAAACAAGGTATGCAAACATTCATATTTTTGAGGAATTCAATAATGTCATCTTCAATTGTGTGGATAGAAATTGTAATAAGTTAGCGGATTTATGTGCTAACTATGGTATCTTATCTCATTTTATTTGGGAGGATGTTAGTCTCAATAAGATTCCTCCTTTATTTAGGTCTATATTAAAGGAGGAATCTATAGTTTGAGCTTAGTTTCTTTGTAATAGCTCCTTTTTTCTTTCTTCAATACTAATTGAAGCATTTTCCTTTTAGCAAACTCCCAACACAGCATGCATCACACAACTTTAGGAAGAGGCACTATCACCCACATAGATTACTAAACCCATTTCCGGGTGCTAGGTGTTTCTCTTGTGGCATGTTAGGTCACATAGCCCGCACATGCATAATTCACCGTAGGAAACACTTAGTATGGAGACCTAAACTGCATCCATCACAGCATAGCATGCATACATCTCATTCATGCAAGCATAAAGAGGAACCCAAACTCACTTGGTTTCCCAAAACTAATCTTTGAATGAAATTGTAGGGATGCTCTCATAAAAGACCTAGTGAGAGCATGTGGTACCTGGATAGTGGCTGCTCACGACACATGACTGGAGATATGAAGAAGTTCATCCCACTGGAGAACAAAACTGGAGGCAAAGTAATGTTGGGAGACAACACTACCAGGAAGGTGATAGGCTCAGGTACTGTTGGTAATGCTAAAAATTTTTAAATAGAAAATGTCTGACTAGTTGATGGTTTGAAACCTAATTTACTTAGCATTAGTCAATTGTGTGACAAAGGTTTTGACATTAAATTTTTATCTGATAAATGTCTGATTAGTTTATTTGATAAACTAGTTTTAGAAGGAAAATGAATGAAAAATGTTTACATGTTAGACCTTGACTGCATTGATAACTCAAATTTATTGTATTTGAAAATAATAGTTAATGACTCATGGTTATGGCATAGGAGACTATGCCATGCTAGTATGAAAACTCTTAGAAACATCACTCAGAAAAACCTAGTTAGAGGTGTACCTAAGTCAGACTTTACCAAGGATCACTTATGTGATGCTTGCCAACTAGAAAAATAAGTCAAATCATCCTTTCACTCAATTAGAGATGTGATCACCTCTGGGCCACTAGAAATTCTACACATGGACTTATTTGGACCCGTTAGTACAGCCAGTCTAGGTGGAAAGAATTATGGATTTGTGATTGTATATGACTTCACTAGATTTACTTGGGTAAGATTCTTAGCACACAAAAATGAGTCTTTTGAGGAATTTAAAGTATTCTCCACATGGATTCAATGAAAATTAGTTTGTGAAATTTCAACAATCCATAGCGATCATGGTGGAGAGTTTCAAAATGATAGGTTTGAGTCATTCTGTCAAGAGATATGAATAGAATACAATTTCTCAGCCCCTAGAACACCCCAACAAAATGGTATAGCAAAAGGAAGAATAGAACTTTGGTAGAAGCTGCTAGGCCAATGTTAGCGGAGTATACACTTCCTAGATACTTTTGGGCAAAAGCAGTCAACACAGCCTGTTATGTTTTAAACAGAGTAAACATTAGATCGAAGCTGAATAAAACTTCATATGAACTCCTTAAGGGTAGGACACCAAACCTTTCACATTTACATGTCTTTGGATGCAAGTGCTTCATCTTGAATAATGGTAAACATCCCTTAGGAAAATTTGATCCCAAGTCGGTGAGGGTGTCTTCTTAGGATATTCTTCTGTAGGTAAGGCCTATAGAATCTTTAATAAGAGAACCCTTGTAGTAGAAGAGCCACCCATGTGGTATTTGATGAATCAGATAATTCCTCTGAATCTAAATTTAAAGATGATGAAATAGAGGCAATTCAAGTAGTAGAGACTATGACCTTAGGAAAAAGGGTCGAATCTAAGGAAGAATTGCCTAGAGAATGGAGATATTATTCTAGTCATCCTAAAGAGTTAATTTAAGGAGACCCTTCAGAAGGTGTAAAAACTAGGCATGGACTTAGGAAGGAGGTTAGTCACTCAGCATTCATCTCTATGATAGAACCTACAAGTATAGATCAAGCCTTAGGAGATGAATTTTGGATTCTAGCAATGCAAGAAGAGCTGAACCAATTTACTAAGAATGATGTTTAGGAGTTAGTCAAGAGACCTAAAGAACAAAGTATTGTTGGAACAAAATGGGTTTTCAAGAATAAGGTGAATGATTCAGGAACAATAATAAGGAATAAAGCAAGAATAGTAGCTAAGGGGTATAACCAAATTGAGGGAATAGACTTTGAAGAAACCTTTGCCCCAGTTGCAATACTAGAAGCCATAAGAGTTCTCTTAGCGTTTGCTTGCTTCAAGAACTTTAAATTATATCAAATGGATGTAAAGAGTGCATTTCTGAACGGGGTAATTAAGAAAGATGTCTATGTTGTGCAACCCCCCGGATTTGAAAGTTCACAGTTTCCAAACCATGTATTTAACTTAAAGAAGGCACTGTATGGACTAAAGCAAGCACCTAGAGCATGGTACGAAAGACTTAGCTCATTTCTTTTGGATAGAGGATTTAAAAAGGGTAGTGTAGATACTACACTCTTTTTATAAAAGGTCAAAGAAGACATTCTCATTATTCAGATATACGCTAATGACATTTTATTTGGATCGTCAGATAAAATGTTATGCGATGAATTTTCAAAAATAATGAGTAATGAGTTTGAAATGAGCATGATGGGAGAACTTAATTACTTTCTTGGCTTTAGTGTAAAACAAATGGATAATGAAACTTTTCTTAGCCAATCAAAGTATATTAAGGATATTTTAAAGAAAAATGAAATAGTGGATAGTCGCAAAACCCATGAACACCCCAATAGTTTCGACAATCCAATTAAGATAACGAACTAGTGGGAAAATCATTAGATCAGAAAAAATGTAGGTGAAATGATTGGATCCCTTCTTTATCTGACTCCAGTAGACCCGAACATAATATTTAGTGTTGCCTTTGTGCTCGTTTCCAATCTTCCTACAGAGTCTCATTTACAAGCTTTGTCAAAAGAATTCTTAATATCTACTAACACCCAAAACTAGGAACTGGAATCCACAGACACAGAAGCACTTCATTTGAAATCCTAAGGGTACTCAGATTCTGACTTTGCAGATATAGGATAGATTAGAAAAAGCACCTCTGGTACCATGCCATATTCATAGGAAAATCATTAGTTTTTCCTTGGTCCAGTAGGAAGAAAAACTCAGAAGCACTTTCCACACTGCCGAGCAGAATATATTGCAGTAGGAAGTTGAGTTGCACCTGTACTCATGGTTAAAACAACAAATTCTTAATCATGGACTACCTGTTAAAACCATCTCGAAATCATATGTGACAACACAAGTGCACTTTGTATCTCTAAGAACCCAATTCAACACTCCTGAAGAACGAAACACTAGATCATTATACACCAGCCCAAGATAAATACATATCCGAAGGCCTTAAAGAATGGCAAAAATATCAGTATAATTCACATCACCCTTATACACCGGAACAAAAAAGGCCACACATAACATACCATTACTATCTATGATTAGCCCACCACAACTTAAAGAAGAACAACTAATAGCACCTTATATATTTAACTTATATAAACTATTGGGGGGCTTGATCCAACAAATTAGGGTAGGGTTATTAGCATTGAAACCAACCACCCCAATAATATCAAAAGTAGACGCCACATAAAAATACTTTTTAAAGCTCTTAAAGGAAAGGAGATTGACAGAATAAAGAGACAAAACCTTGTACTTCACATTTTGAATAATCCTATGATGGTTCATAGTAACACCATTAAAGAGAGAATTTTTTCTATCCAACCCTAAATACCATATAATAAGAGAAGGAATAACATTTCTAATATGACCTTTACTCTTAATAAACCACAAATTAATCATGGCATAATGAGGCATTTTAGCATTAAAATAATTTAATTGAAACAAGTCTTCAAAATAAACTCAGTTTTTGGCGACTAAAGGACCAGAAATGAACACAAGATGTATATTTTCAACATGATAGCAACATTTACACTTCAAACGAAAAACAAAACCTCTTTTAATTAAGTTGTCATCGGTAGGAATAAACTTATGCAAAAGCATCCAAACCCAACCACCATAGTATAAGGAATACTTTTATGCCAGATCATAGAGAAGATATTGTCAGCATCCTTCTTAGTTCTAATAGTATGCTAGGTATCCTTTAATCTAAAACTACCATCATAAGACATATCACATAAAATTAAATCTTCAGAAGAAGCATTAAGGGGAAGGTTCCAATTTTGTTGGATAATGAGATCTAGAATAATATTAGCAAGTTTATGATAGTCCCAACAATTATCATTAATTAAGTGATTCACCATAATAGCCGCATTGGAAGAAGAGTTAAAAATAGATCAATAGACTTGCCTCCCAACCAACGGTCTTGCTAGAAATAATTATTACCACTACTAAGACCCCAAGATATGAATGGTTCAATAGCCCATTTAACTTTGCATAACCTCTTCCATAGCTTAGAATTTACCTTAGTTGAAGGAACAGGTAGTGGTGTGTTTACCCACACAATATTTAGCAAACATGAACTTAGCCCAAAGGCTCACTCTAGCATGAAAGTTGTACCAGAACTTGAAGGAAAAAGAATAGGCCAAATTGTTCATACTCATACAACCTAGGGCCTATTTCTCCAACACACCACAATAGTTGTCCCAGGAGGACCAAATAATTTTAGAATTGCTACTAGCTCCTTTCCAAAAAAAAAAAATTAAAAGTCTATGAATTTTATTGCAAACAACTTGAGTGGGGAGCATAGTTTGAAAAATGTAAACAAGCAAAGAACACAAAATACTTCTAATAAGAATTAATCTATCTTTAAAGCATAGAAAGCTAGAATCTCAAAATAAAAGCTTATTTTGCACAGAGGTAATTAAATCATTAAAATGGAAAGTTTTATTTCTACCTTTAAAAAGAAGAACACCCAGATACTTAATATGTAATTGAACATGCACAAAACCAATTAAATATTTTATAGCCACACTATGATTATAAGACATATTCTTAGGAGTGATAAAATAACACTTCTTTTTATTCAGAGAAAGACCACTAACCATATCAATTGATGAAAAAAATACAAAATTTTATTAATCTAGTTAACCAAAGCATTAGTGAAAATGATAAGGTCATCAGCAAAGCATAATTGAGAAATAGGAAAACCACCAAGAGTTCCAAAAAAATAGTCGAATTATTCTCAAATAGGTTGGAAAGACCTCTTAAAAAGTAATAAGCAGCCATAATGAAAAGGGAAAGAGAAAGAGGGTCACCCTGCCCTAAACAATGAGAGTATTTAAAAAAGCCATTGCTATTACTATTAAGAATAATGGGAAAAAAAAAACCTTCAATGAAATTTCAAATGAGCTTAGTGAAAAAATAGTCAAAACCATAAAGAGTCAAAATATTATAAAGAAATCTTGAATCAAGGTTATCATAGGCCTTAGATATATCAAGATTGAATATAAAATTGTCTCCTCTAACCCAAATGTCAAGATCTTGACAAAATTCATGGGCAAACAAAATATAACCAGTAATAGTGTGATCTTCCACAAAACCCATTCGATATGGAGATATAATTCTAGGTAACAAAGAAGTAAACGGTTTAAAAGAATTTTAGAAAGTAGTTTATAAAAAACTATACACAGGATAATATGTCTAAACTCATTTTGATGATTAACAGAATCGTTCTTGGGAATGAGCATAATAGAAGTAGAAGTAAAAAACTTAGGAATGGAATTACCAACAAAGAAATCCAACACAGCCAAAAAAAGATCATTATTAAAATTATGCCAAGACTTCTGAAAGAACTTAGTGGTGAAACCATCTAGCCGAGCCATAAAATCCCCATTCATACCATGAACAATCTCCTTAACATCCTCAAAAGAGGGAGGGTTAGAGAGAAAAGAAGTATCATCAATGGATATGAGGTTAGGAATAATGGTAGGATTATCAATATGAGCAGGACTAAAATTCTTATTGAATAAATTTTTGAAATGCATAACTGTTAAATTAGCAATCTCCAAACTATCCTCAGTCACAGAACCATCGTCACGTTAAATTTTGTTAATGCAATTTTTTGCCTTTTTGCTCTTAACCAAGGCATGAAAATATTAGTATTATTATCACCATCAACATGATGTAAAGCATCGGCCTTTTGTTTCCAAAAGGCCTCCTCCTGAGATTGCAATTTAAAAAGGCACTATTTAGAATCCCTCAATAAATTGAAGTTAGCATCAAAATGATTAAGTTGACAAATAGTCTTAAAATAGTTCACATGTTACTCAGCTTCAAAAAATTTTGTAAAAATATTTTTAAGAGTATTATGATTCCACCAATTTAAAACTTGCTAAAAATCCTTTCTATTTTGACCAAAGCCTCCTCCTACGAATGATAAAATTATCAGGATGAATTAGAGCTTGCCAACTCTCCAAAATAAAACCCAAGAAAGAATCATGAAGTAACCACGTATTTTTTATTCTGAATTAAGAGCCAAAATTAAATTACACAGTCTTGAGGTTGATAAGTAAAAGAGAATGGTCTGACAATGTCCTACTCAGATGCTCAACATTAATAGTAGCAAAAGCTTTAATCCTGGAATCATTAAAAGAACTCTTTATAGCTTCTGCCATAAATGACCCCGATTCAAATTGAATCTATTACCCGAAAAACCAATATCAATTAAATTACAATCCAAAATTATGTTATAGAAACCCTCCAAAGAGCAGTAGGAAGGGGAAACCCACCCTAAATGCTCAGATGGATAAGTAAAACTATTAAAATTAACACCGATAAGCCAAGGTAAAATATAGATACTATGAAAGTTACTAAGTTGATCCCATAAAATTTTCTTATTAAAATGAGAAGAAGCCGTATAGACAAAGGAAGCGACACATTGAAAATTAAAAACTTATACATTATAATGAATAAGTTGAGTGAAATCATAAATAACATAAATCTTAATTGGAACCTTCCAAAAACCCAAATCTTATTAGCCACATTCAAAATAACATACTTAAAACACAAAAATTGGGAAGTGCTAGCGAATTTAGCAAAAGAAATCAAAGGTTCAAGCAATACAAGAATAGAAACAATGTTAATATGACATAAATTCTTAACCCTCACCATAGAAGAATGACACCTAATGTCCGTAACATTCCAAATAATGTAATTATCCATAAAAATAGGCTTAATGAGAAGTATGTGAATAGGTAGATCTAGGCATTTGCAAAATAATAGTTTTCTTTTTTCCTTCCTCTCCTACTATTAAACTTGATAAAGCTGGTGTCATTATCATCTTTAGCAAAGCAATTAGCTATCATATCCATATCTTCAATATTAGTAAAAGCATCACTATGATAATGAGAGTTTAAGGGAATCTTACTATCCTCACTAAAACCTTCTTGTCTCATTTCTTGTTGCAACTAGTCCTCTTTAATGATGTCGCCATCCTCCATATTAGATATGTTTCTTAAATCATTAACAACATTACCAACCACCATACAATCATGGGCTTCCTTTTGAGAAAGAACATTCTCAGGCAGATTATTATTAGTAACAAAACATGTAGTGGAAGAAGAAGAGCCATTATTATGATTGATAATAGAAGGTAACATATGCTTTTCCACTTGTTGACAGTCACTATTAGAAATAGGGATAAGGGGAGGATTAACTCCCTGATTATCAATCGAATCTTTCTTAAACAAACAGAATGGTTCATTTTATATTAAGGTATAATGTTCCTCTATAGAACCATCCATATTTGTATCATTACCCTTTATCAGGGTAGGATTTGATCCCTCCTTAATAACCTGTTTTGATAAACATTGATATGCATATGAGAAACATTACTCTCAATCATAACAAAATTAGGCTTCAAAATATAAAATTTAACCGAAAGAGAAGCATTCCCCTATGACGGTTTGGATGAGACTTTCTCCTTTCAAAGATTCGGATGCAACCAAAAGTACTTGTTCAACCCATGGATATGCATCTTGTAAAGAGAAAAAAAAGGTAAGTTTTCAATTTTTACTTGTTGAAAATGCCGATTCAATTCTAAGTAAATCCAAATTTACTTAGGATATTTTTTAGAGATATCCAATTTGACTAAAATGTGAGCCATAAAAGGCCTAGTAATATAAGTTGTAGCTTGATAGGTTTGTAGAGACCTACCAAAGATCAAAGATAAACCAAAAATTATCTAAGAGTTAAACAAATGGAGGCGCAAGTTTTGGAAAGAAAGCCAAATAGGAGCATTTAGAGATTCCTCCCGCACATTAAAATTTAGAGTCCATTTAAATAATCTCATTTGACAAGCTTGTATATAATAACATATTCTTGAGAAAAGTTGACTATAATCAAGATCATTATTCATTTGAATCACTCTATGATGATGATCTAATAATCCAATGTTAAAGGACTCGAAAAACTTGAGATTCACAAAAAACATACTGATGACATCCAAGTTAGGCCTCCACAAAACCAACTTGCTGACCAAAGTATGAGCAAAAGGCATTGCAAGTTACAAAATAATAGAGTTTTCAAACATTAACGCTGGACACCCTTTAAAGGATGTATGCATAAAGGTAACTTTAGAAGAACTTGAGGAAGCACCGAACAAAACCTCTTTAAAAGATAGTGATTTCCCATTAGGAAATGATGAGGGAGGTGGGATAGATGACACCGACGACATCATCTCTAGAACAAGAATAACCAAAAAAGACCTAAAAACAAAGTGAATAACACACCCAACAAGTGAAAAGGGAAGGAGATTGAATGAAAACCGTGAAAAACCAAAGCCATGAGAGAATGAGAGAGCTAAACCCTAAATCACCTCAAAATTGCCTCGAAAGCCCGGAGAAAGACATTACAACGAGATGTCTTATGGTACTTCATTAGATCTCTCTTATCGTCAAATCTAAGAGAGACTACATAAGTACTAGTAACAATCATTAAAGTGCTTAGTTAGTGTTTTTTAAAGAAATTCCAACATTATGAGAAAGAGTAGAATAGACAAATTTATCCTTCTTATTTTTTTTATTCTCTTGTATTTTCATTCTATTATGATTTAAATGAAAATGACTTTTCTTTTCTTTTCTTCCATGTCTAGCTAATTCTTATATTTTAGATTGATGATATAGAAATAATATTAAGTATTAATGAGGATTCTTGTTCTCTAAAAGTGATTAGATGTTTTCAATATTACTCTGTTCATTATTTAATGCTCATAAAGGCCATATATGTAGTTAAAACCTTGTGTAATGTATATCCACGATGGAGGAATGCTATAATAACAAAAAAATATTAAAATAGTATGTTTTCATACCTAGATATATGATATAAAATACGTTATATTCTTAAGGAGATGATATAATTGTAGGAGGTCGATAGATAATCTTTAGCCTTACAAGCTTGATAGTGATCTCTGGATGCATTTGCACTGAATCATATTAGAAAAAAGAATTTCATTAGAAAAGATATGCAATTTACATTCATTAATCCAAAACACTTTATTTAAATATTATCTCTATTATTTTACTATTTGATTTCAATAATTGATTCTCCATAACAAATAATTTTATTTTAATAGGATCATTTTGCAATTATAGTAAGTAATAGTAGTTGATTTCTAGAAAGCATACTTTCTCATGGGTTTGACACTCTACTTTGTCATTTTATTACTTGATTTGCCACGTATACTTTCATATATTAAGTGGGGTTTGCTATTTTTATATAACAAGAAAATCCTAAGCATAATAAAGGGGAGATAGATCCTTAAACATTTTTATAATTCAAAATTTCACTCCATAGTAAACCACTTCACATTACAATTATGATTTCTTATTTAAATTTAATTTTATTTTTTTGAAGGTTTTTTATGTCTAATGATTAGGAAAAGCTTTTAATAATAAGCTATTTAAAC
Organism: Dendrobium officinale; assembly: GCA_019514585.1. Classification (NCBI taxonomy): domain Eukaryota; kingdom Viridiplantae; phylum Streptophyta; class Magnoliopsida; order Asparagales; family Orchidaceae; genus Dendrobium; species Dendrobium officinale. The sequence goes on from CM033689.1 coordinate 14,671,626, forward strand.
AAACAAAAACACAAAAAATATAATCATAACTAAATAAAAGAAAAAATAATTAACTACGCTTGCTCCTAAGTACACTTCTAGCCCAAATTATCTTAGCACAAATTTCAATAACTCATAGTCTAGTCCTTAGTGTGTTGAAGGTGTCTTAGTTTAAGTTTTTTATGGAATGTCTACCAGTTAACTTTTAGTAGATACATGATGAAATTATACATATCTCTTAGCTATACGATCTTTAAAAAAATGATGTCTAATATCTACATTCTTTATGTGAGAATATTGAATTGTATTCTTTATAATTCAAGTGACACTAGTATTATGACACAAGATTGGTATTATTTTTACATGAAAGCCCAAGTTTATAGATTTGTTGCATGAGCCATAAGATTTAGGTGACATAACTCCCTAATACTATGTACTCTTCTTCAACAATGAGTAGAGCCACAATGTTATGTTTTCTATTTGACCAAGAAACTAAGAATTGCCTAATGAATTGAGAGGTTCTAGTAGTTCATTCCTATCAACTCTATACCATGTAATGTCTAAATCTTAAATGTTATGAGAGGATCCAGTGTCATTCATCTTATTCTGGAAGGCCCATTTGGTGCGTACTATGTTTTTGATCCTTAGGTGTGCTAACCAACTTAAATATCATTCCTAATAAATTAGTTTAGCTCTTCATACATGGCTAGGAAAAAAAAATTTAGTTAATACTTGATCTAAATTTATTGGTTTTATCATAGAGATCAGAGTAGTGTAATTGACTTCTTTCCAAAGGACTTTCCTGTTTATAACCACTATTGATATTTCTCATAAGATAAGATCCTTTGGGTGACTAGATGAGTATCTCCATTCCCTAGGCAACAACTCCTGAGGTTCTTTTCTATCACCCATGTCAATAGAATCTACTCTAAGAGTAATCTGTACCACATCATCAAATTCTAAGATAGGCTCAATACGTTTATCTAATTCATCAAAAATAATGTGAGTACACTCCTCTAGAACTAAGGTCCTTTTTCTTATTGATCTTATAGGCTTTACCTAAAGAGGAATAGCCTAAGAACATTCGTTAATCAAAACTTAGCAACAAACATTCCTAGAGGATATTTACCATTAATAAAAATAAATATTTACTCGTAAAGACATGCATTTGAGAAAGGTTACGTTTCTTTCCCCAAAGAAACTCATAAAGTGTTTTATTCATTTTTTTTTTTTTGAAGAAAGCATAAAAGCTTGAATTATGGAGGTCAGTAATAGATATTCTTCTTGTTGATAAGACTAGAGAGGGAGTTGAAGGTAAACTTGAATTATGGAGATCAACCTTAGAGTCTAAAGGTTTTCGCTTGAGTAGATCTAAAACGGAATATATGGAGTGTAATTTTAGTAGTAATAGACCTAGTGAGGGGATTGTGACTTTGGGCGATCAAGTCATTAATAAGAGTACACGTTTTAGATATCTTGGATCTATTGTTCAGAGTGATGGTGAAATAGATGGGGATATTATCAGCAGAATTCAAGTTGGATGGTTGAAGTGGAGGAATGCATCGGGCTTGTTATGTGATAGAAATGTACCCCTCAAACTTAAGGAAAATTTCTATAAGATGGTAGTGAGGCCTGCAATGCTTTATGGTGCCGAATGTTGGCCTTTAAAAGAGAAGCATAATACTAAGTTAAGTGTGGCAGAGATGAGGATGCTCAGGTGGATGAGTGGCATTACCCTTAGAGATAGGATACGAAATGAGCATATACGTGAAAAGGTTGGAGTAGCTCCAGTAGAAGATAAGATTAGAGAAAGTCGCCTTAGATGGTTTGGTCACATAAAACGGCGGCCTTGCGATGACCCGATTAGGAGAGTAGAGGTATTAGATTTGACTTATGTTAAGAAAGGTAGGAGTAGACCTAAAAAGACTTGGTTAGAAAATATTAGGAATGACCTTTCTTTATTAGATTTAAACGAGAATTTGACTTTTAATAGGACACAATGGAGAAAAAGGATCATGTAGCCGACCCCACGTAGTGGGATAAAGGCTTGATGTTGTTGTTGTTGTTGTTGTTGAAGAAAGCATAAAAGCTGTAATAAAGGTATTGAAAAATTGATTTACAACTTGCTAACATCTGAATTCTTCTCTAACAAGCTAATAAAAGAATAAGGGATTTTGCTCATAGCAACATTATCCCAAAGAAATCAATTAAAACATGCATAGTTAGCACAAGGATATGCTAAATTATTGCTCCCCCTATCAACACAATTAAAGATTACAAAATTAAAATCTTTTATGAAAGAGAGATCTATCGATTCATTACTTCCTTCCTCCACTACTTCCTTGATGAATTTGATTACATTCTTGTTGTCCCCTTCAATAATCAAACCTTTGTAATCCCACATCCATTCTTTGATCACATGCTTTAAAGAAAGGATGGACTGAAGTTCCAAGGCTGCCGAAACCCAATGAATAAGAGCATTGCTGAAAGCCAATAATAACCTTTCATGATGATCTCTAAATACTCCTTTTATACCGGCCATATAGGATTATGTAGAGCAGCATCTATGTTGACTTTGATCCAATCAGGTGGAGGAGGGTGCCAAGTATTAAGCAACCTAGATGGCTGATTAGCATCCTTGATACCTGAGATTGAGCAGCTAAAAAATTTGTAGCCTGCAGTAATACTTACTGCATCTGAAGTAATCACACCATACTAGATGCTTTCCTCTCATGTACAAACAGATTCCTTGCCTTCCAAGATAGGTAATTGTGTAACAGAATAAACACACCATCCATAAGCATCCATAAGCTTTCAAAATCAATCCATCTATAGCAATCTTCCATAGAAAAGAATCTTGGAATTCCAAATCCCCACCTATTTAATACTTCCACCACCTCAATTAAATTCCTGCACCCATACACTATGTGATCAAGATCTTCTACCACCTCACATCCTCTAGGACATTTATCAAATCCTTGTAATCTTCTATAACATAGAAATTGGTTTGTTGGAATGGCATTATTGAACAACCTCCACCAGAATAAATTCACTCTAGGATTTAATTTTGCCATTTCAATCCATCTTCAAGTAGTCTAGCCTGATTTGTCTGGTTCCACTACTTAAGAAGCTAATGCAGCAATTGTTTTTCCAGATAAATTATGAATGAGGACCATATTATCTTCTCCTATATCAGCATGTATTTTAATTAAAGTTATCAGATTCACCAACTCTTCTCTAAAAAACTTCTGCAGCTCTATGATGTTTCAATCTCCATTGCTTATAAACCTATCGATTGAAAGATTGCTTCCATCCAATGGATTGTCAAAAGTAGGCCAATTCAGGAAACTTTTATCTAGCACCCAAATATCTTTAAATACTTTTATAGATCTACCATTACCAGTTTTCCATCTGATAAATGGCTTCAAAAATTCTCCTCCATTACAAATCAGCTTCCAAGAAATCGAACCACTTTTCTTTATTATATCTTCATCTGGAATTGGGCCATATTTTGCCAAGAGAATCATGTGCATAAGAGACTCCATTTCCTGATTATACCTCCAAGCTAACTTGGCCCTTAATGGCCCAGCTTTCTTTGAACTGGAATTAATACCAAGTCCAACCCATCTCTTTGATTTGCACATCAAGTCCCAATTAGCATAATGAAGACCTGGACTTCCATCACCTTTGTTCCAAATGAATTTTTTGCAGAGCTTATCAACTTCATACAAAATTTTCTTAGAGACCACAGAAAGTGTAGAATGATATGTTGGAAATGATAGTAAGATAGATTTAACCAAAGTGATCCTTCCTGCTAAGGAAATTAGCTTTCCACCCCAAATACTTAACATGCTCAAAGCTTTATATACAATAAATTGGAAAACTATTTTTATCAACCTCTTCAAAGCCACTTTGGTTCCCAAATATGTGAACTCTTGAACTTCTTTGATTTGCATAATTTTATAGATTTTTTTCCTCCTCCTTGTCTTCACTGATTTCCTGAAAAGAATTCCATATTTTAGCAAATTCATGCCCCATCCATCCACAATTCTCCATAAGAATACCATTGACTTCTTTCACCGGTTTAAAGTTGGCTTCAGAGAATATAAGTATATCATCGGCATACAATAAATGAGAAACCTTAGGGCCATTAGTAGAAATACCAATCCCAACAGAGCTTCCTTTATGTAAGAAAGCATTGGATAGAAGTTGAGCACACATAACAAAAAAGAAAGGAGAAACTGAGCACCCTTGCCAAAATCCACACTTAGCTTCTATCAACTTTGAATAAATACCATTTACTAGAAGAGAAAACTTTGTACCAATAACACATTCAACAATAAGATTAGCATAATTAATTGGGAAGTAAAAAAAGTTCAAAATTTTGATCAATGTTGGCCATCCCATGGAGTCATAAGCTTGATCCATGTCTATCTTGAAGGAAACCAACCCCTTGGAGGATTTGGAGTGCCTAAGTTTGTGAAAAACTTCTTGAACCACTAAGAAATGATCTGAGAGAGGCCTTCCTCTCATAAAAAACTACTTGTTCCTCTGATATTAACTTAGGGATAACTAGTAAGAGCCTATTAAGAGGCATCTTTGCCACTATCTTATAGACCGAGTTGCATAAACTTATGGGTTTATAATTAGAAGGAGATAATGGATTTTTGACTTTAGGGATCAAAGCTATATTAGTATTCTTCCAACTCTCATTCATCTTTCCATTTTTATTTAAACTAATCCATTGCTTTCCATAAATCAAACTTGATGATATGCCAATAGTATTTAAAAAAGTAGTAAGACATACCATCTTGCCCTGGGGCAATGTTCCCACCAAGATCCTTAATGACCTTCTCCAATTATTCAAACGAAAACTCCTTGCTCATCAACATTTTAACCTCTTCTCTCAAAGCTTTCAAAGGTATTGGCTAGCCCTACAATGTATAATTTATGACTTCCCATTTTTTGCTGAAATATCGAAACAGCACTTCTTCCACTTCTTTTTGTTCTTCTACCATTAAGCCTTGTTTGTCTTTCATTTTGTGGATGTAGTTTGTATTCCTCCTAGAACTAACACATGCTTGGAAAAATCTTGAGTTTGAATCTCCTTCCACCAGCCACTTGACCTTGGCTCGTTGTTTCTACCAAGTACTAACCTGAGCCAAAATTGAATTCAGCTCTTCAATTTTAGCTTTCAGAACCCATTGAACTTCCTCTGAAAGGTTTTCATCCTTAGCTTCCTTCTCCTGCAATCTCAGAATCTTAGCTTTTATTTCCTCTTTGGTAAGGTTTAATGCTTTAAACTTTCCTTGCACTAATAATATAGATCCTTTAAGGACCTTTTCATATTCTGGTTAAGAGCTTGAGAGGGATCCCCATGAGCCTTTGTCTTCCCTGACTCTCTTACAACTACTATAGAAGCAAGGATTGAAGTCCAAACCTCTTCAAATCCGATTGCCTTCTTGTTTGGAGGGTTGAATTCCAATAAATTTAACAAAATTTGATAGTGGTTCAATGCAATCCTTGCCAAATGCCTCACCATTAGCCTGTTAGAATAGTTGAAGGCAGCTGAGTTAACGAGGCACCTATCCAGGTTTTCAAGAATTATTTCTGCCCCTTTCATGCTGTTGCACCTTGTATACTTAGGACCAACACAAGCCACCTCATGCAAATCATTGAAAGAGATGAAATTCTTAATCTCTTTTGGACCCAAGCCAAAGACAAATTTCCTCCCCCCTTTTTTTTCCTCCTTAGACAACAAACAATTCAAGTTCCCTCTATAATCATATGGAAGTCTTCAATCATATGATGCTCCAATCTTTCCCATTAAGATATTTTTTTGTAAACATCTTTGTTCCCATAAAACGTTGCAATTCTCCATATGCCTTTGTTGATCACACTAAGATCACCTACAACCTGTTGGTATGAAGCTTCCAACGTGTTGAAAGTAGCCATGCTTTGTTTCCACAGCACCAAAATCCCTCCAGATAAGCCTTCAGAGGGAACATGAAAAAAATCCCATCCTTCACCAATCAATGAACTAACTAACTTCTTGTCTTCCACAGACAATTTAGTTTCAACCAAGCCAAGAAAAAGTAATCCATAATCCCTTATGAACTCCCTTACATATAGAGAAGCTTTCAATTTTTTTGCTCCTCTACAATTCCAAAAACCAATGGAAGACATTAATGATCAAAGGGGAAAGGTTCCCCGCCCTTCCCTTTACCTCACCTTCCAGTTTTCTACTCCTCGGGATTAACTTTATGGGACCTAAGCCGTTCAGTTGTTTGGACCATTTTTTCCTAACCTTGCTAGACCCATCTTCCGGCTGATTGATCATAGCCTCCATAGTTTCATTCTCTAGTGATTCTTGATTTTCTCTACAAACTGAGATAGAACCTGAAGCTATATTCAAATCTAGAGCTTCTTCTATATTGCTGATTATTTCACCTTCCTCCCCTATGTTGTTTAAAACTTCATGCTGATTGATATTACATAGATTTTCATCAAAATCCAATCCAATTGCCTTCTTATTAACTTCTGAATTAACAGCTGGGATCTCTCTATCATTTTTAATAGGAACCACCTCCTTTTACTTCTCACAACCCGGTGAATCAGCATTCTCTAGAATTATTCTATTCTTGCCAGAAGTTTCTCCTCCTATCTCACCTTGTCTACCTTCATCAACATTGCTAAGTTTCTTTTCAATGCCCGTTTGCCGAATCTACTTGTTCTAAAAGTTGAAAAATTTTCCTCTTTTCCTCCCATAATCCACATGAATCCATGGACTGTTGAAACTTTATTTCTATGAATTAGGTTGTTAGACCTAAGCTTATGTCCCACGGCTAACAAAGAGGGGGGGGGGGGGTGAATTAGTAATTTTTAAAAAAAATCCCTCCTTTTAATCTTTAAACAAAAAAATAAACTTTAATGAGTTTTGTAGAAAACATTTTTCAACCACAGTTTTAAAATTAAAAAACATAAAAATAAAAAGAAGAGAAAAAATAATGACACGAGGTTTATAGTGGCTCGGTTAAAACCAGACCTACATCCACTCCCGGAGGCACCCTCCGAGTATTGCACTAATACAAATAGTGACTCTCCTTTTACACTCACAGCAAGGCGGAGAAGCCTTTACAAACACTCTTTCCACCACTACCCGGTGCGACAGAGAACTGTCATCCTTTTACACTATCCCCAATGTTGGCAGAGAACCTTCATTCTTTCACACTCTCCTAGTGTGGGCAGAGAATCCTTAGTCCTTTCACACTCTCCTAGAGTGGAAAGAGAACCCTTCATCCTTTCACACTCTCCAAGTGTGGGAAGAGAACCCTTCAGCTGTTCACACTCTCCAAGTGTGGGCAGAGAATCCTTCGTCCTTTCACACTCTCCTAGTGTGGGCAGAGAACCCTTCGTCCTTTCACACTCGCTAAGTGTGGGCAGAGAATCCTTCGGCTGTTCACACTCTCCAAGTGTGGGCAGATAACCCTTCAGCTGTTCACACTCTCCAAGTGTTGGCAAAGAATCGAATCTCCTTGACATATCTTCTCACAAGAATTCTAGAAGGAAGAGAGAAAATAGTGAAGTAATCACAAACAAAGAGTAAAGACTCTTACATTTGAGTACCAAGTGAAACCTTCACGCTCCAATGGTAAGAAATATTCTTCAAACCCTCTCTCTCACACTCTCTCCTTGACTCTTCTTTCAATAGGCATGAAGATCAGTAGGCAAAAAGATTATATGGCAGTTTAGATTGGACTATTTATAGGAAAGACACAAAAAACCATCTAAAAATAGAAAATTTTCAAGTCAATACGAATTGGATCGTCCCGTACGATCGTGGATCATCCTGGATGATTTTACTTAAATGCGTTGAAAATGAACCTAATGTATATGGGTACGAAATGATTTCGTACACACACATCGTCCTGTACGAACTAGGTTCGTCTGGTACAAAAGGTTATTCCATAGGTCAGTTCCAAAAAACTACAGAACGACACTAAATTTTCAAAGTCAGTTCACTTCGTCCTGAGATGAAGTTAAGGTTCGTCTGGACAAAAGTTTTACAGAGATAAAATCATCCCGGGAAATACACTTTGTCCTGGATGAAAATTCTCCAGAGTGCAACTTGTCCTGGAATGAATACACTTCGTTCTTGAACAAAAATTTTCCAGAGAACATTTCATCCTGGGGTGAATACACTTCGTCTTGGACGATCAGGACTTAGAAAAATTTTCTTCAACCCCTGTTCGTTCCATTGCTCTTTAGAGGAGATAACTGATCTGAACGTCCCGTATGAACTATGTTCATCCTTTACGATAAGTACAAAATTTTCAAAATCTCCTAAGGTGTCTGTGTGTGTATTCACTCAATTACAATCACTCCTTCTCAAATTTAATTCAAAGAAGAATACAAATTTTTAAATATACAAAGTATCTCATGCTAAATATTATTTGAAGTCGTTGTAGTCTGGATTTTGATTTTCCTGAAATGTTAGTACACATAAGAGAAAAAACAACTCTTCCAAAATAGTGTTAGGAGATAACTATATAAAAAACAATAATATTTGAAATTATCAAAACTATACAAGTTTCAAGAATGTAAAACATACAAATAGCAACTCTCTTAACAATCTTCCCTTTTTTGAGGATGGCAAAATAATTATTATTTGTATGTTTTTCAAATTCAAAAAATCTCCTAAACTCCCCATGAATTGATGAAAATGTGTAAATAAGGAGGCATTTTTAGAAATATACAGATAAAACAAACAAACAAAACATATACATCAGACACAAAATACAAAAAAAATAAAAATAAAAATAAAAATAGATCAAACAAAACCAAAGAACAACACGAAACAAATAATTTCTCCCCGTTTTTGACAACAACAAAAAGTAAAGAAGAAAAAGACTTGAAATGTAAGCACACATATGAAAAACATTTGATAATTCAATCTTGAAAGTGATTAAAATATGTTATGCAAGTAAAATTAAAACATTGGACAAATCATATTAATTCATAGAATTTAAGAAGAGATATAACATTGATAATATAATGAATATATCAAAAGCATGAGTCAATTTAGACACTAAGATAAAGAAAATTATTGTAAAAAGGATGAATAAAAAATTTGTATATTTCAAATTTCAATACATAATATAAATGTACAGTAGATCAATTTGAATTACGAGATTAAAAGATAATGAAATGAAATAATGATCACTTGTGGCACTTTGCGCATCTTTTTCAAATTATTGGCACATTTTTGTGCATCTTTTTACTTTTGCGCTTATTTTGTGTCTCTTTTTCTACTTAAGAACCATTACACATTTCTTTTGATTTTTGGTACATTTGTACATTAATTTTTTATTCAAGAGTAATTTTGATCTTTCCAAAATCAATAATAAAAAATTTCAAATTTTTCTAAGTGCATAAATATTTATTGATAAGTGAAATATAAAATAAGAAAATATCATAGTTGCAATAATAATATTAGAATTATTGTAGTCTAAATAAGAGACATAAAATTGATAATTCTAATTATATCAAGTTATAAGCAAAACTAAAATTTAAAAAAAAATTAGATATTCAAATGAATTTAATTTAGACTTGCACTTCAAAGTATAGCACTATTAAGATCAAAAATCTAATTATTATCATAAAGGCTAACACACATTTCAATATAATTAAATCCAAAAACACTTGAACATATATTGATATCACTAAAATAGTATTACAATTTAAGGTCACGATATCAATACAAAAATAAAACATCTAAAGTAAAGAAAAATACAACAAACTTACTTAAAACACATCTAAAATACAACCTACAGAAAATACATAAAACTAAGTGCAACAATCACTAAGAAGGACCCTGATCTGGTGGAGGAGGAGGAGGAGGTGCAGCACCAAAGATGTTAAAGTAAGTACTCATCATAAGCACATTGGTACTGATATCATTCATTTGATCCCTCATAAAATTCATGTCATGTTTATACTGTGCGGCCTGCTGCTGAAGATGAATCTCAATTTGATCAAAGCATTGATCAAAATGAGTCTCTAAGCGATCAAATCTTTGAACCAAATCCTGATAATTTGGTTCATTGGTAAGTGCATGTGCAGCTTCTGGTTCTTCTTCTGTATCACTAATGACATGAGTTTTACTTGGTTCTTTATTGAAGATTGCTCTAAATGATCCGTCGTTGTAGTAGAGCGGTTCTTCAAACTCTTGATCAGGATGAACCAAATTGTATTTCTTCTCTAGAATGTAGGCAACAAGATGTCATAAAGCGTTGTTTTTCTTTCTCTTATGCTCTACATGTCCAATTTTAGGACAGTCATGATCAAAAAATGTTACCATAGAAAGAAGAGGGGTAATGTTGACTCTATCACCAGCTTTAAAAATTATGGAAGTTCTAAGGACATGCTGAGTGATTCAAGCATTACAAACTAGACCAGATACTCTAGCCACATGTTCATGTACAATGTTTCCTCTAATCACATTATTAAGTTCAGACTAAGAATAATCATGAGTGCTGATCAAGTTAATGGCTCTGGCTCCCTCTGTCCTTAAATTCAGAAAGGCTCCTAAGTCATGCTTGGTGATTTCAACTTTTTGTTTAAAGACAAAGGAACAGATTATAGAGTGGTCAGAATTAAAGGACATATTGGCGAGGAAGTTGTGGAAGATTTCCATATTGTAGAGATAGACAAGGGTAAGGATAAAGCCAAACTGTGTTGAGGCAAATAAGTTCATTACCTGAAAGGTAAGTTGTTCTTGGATTAGTATTCTTAAGGGTGTGATCTTCGCATAGGCAAACCTAGGAAAAGATTACTCATTTGCTTTAGAAAGGAAATTTTCAGAGGAATTTTGATGTGGTTTCTTTGTCAAAACCTTTTGTCGCTTACTTGATCTCACCATTTGGAAGAGGATCTAGAGTACAAAAGAGATTAAAAGTGGAGTTTTGAGTGTGACGGTTGAGTTCAAATTCCCTTCTATTTATTGAAAATGATACATTCGTACCAGATAAAAAAATTTCATCATGTATGAAATTTTCAATTCGTCCTGTACGAAAAAATTTTGTTTGGACGATCCAAAGCATCAAAATGAAACGGCTTTTCGTAATCAACACAACATACGAAGCATCCTTTAGTACAGACTTTTGACCAGTCTAATCGTACAAATAAACATGTGTTTGTCCCGGGATGATAAAAACTTATATCATTTTAATGGCAGTTAAAATTGTCCCCTACATCGAACCGACATGTGTTCGTTCAGACGAACCAAAGGTTCGTATCTACGAAGTTCGTATAAAAAACTACCTTATCCATTCAACCGCTTTATTCATTCATCCCGTCGTTTGAAAAAGATTTCATCCCGGACGATCGTGATGTACAAATGAAGTGACAATAAAACAATGAATACTGCACTTAAACGATTCAAAATCCGACAGTTTGTCACATTACACAAATCGTCTCGTACGTAAACATTTCATCCCGGACGATTGTCACTCAAAATTTTCAAATCTTTATTCTCAATAAAAAAAAGTTAAACACAAACACACTAAAAACATAAAACAATGAAAAAAGACAAACTCTAAATAAAGAAAATCACACAAACAAGTTCATGAACACATAAAAACACAAACACATTTAGCTAGTAAATAAACATCAATGTTGGAAAAATATTTTTATTTAAGCATTTAAATCAATCACACCAAGCCTTGTTCTTAATGCACTGAAAGTATCAAAGGCTAAAGATTTTGTAAAAATGTCTGCAAGTTGATTTTCAGTAGAAATATGAGTGAGTTCAATTTCTCCTTTGGATACATGATCCCTTATGAAATGATGCCTTATCTCTATATGTTTGGTTCTTGAATGTTGAATAGGATTTTTAGAAATACAAATAGCACTAGTGTTATCACAATAAATTGGAATAGTGTCTATAGTCAATCCTAAATCAATCAACAGTTGTTTCAACCAAAGTACTTGTGCCACACAACTTCCTAATGCAATGTATTCATCTTTTGCAGTAGATTGGGCTACTAAATTTTATTTTCTACTAGACCAAGGGACTAGTGAATTTCTAATAAATTGACATGTTTCAGAAGTGCTCTTTCTATCCACCCTACAACCTGCAAAGTCAGAATCTGAATAACCAATTATTTCAAATGAAGAGCTAAACTTAGGATACCAGATTCCTAAGTTCTGAGTTCTTAACAGATATCTTAAAATCCTTTTCATTACTGTCAAATGTGATTCTTTTTGATTTGATTGAAATCTAGCACATAAGCAAACACTGAACATGATATCGGGCCGACTAGCAGTCAAGTAAAGTAAAGATCCAATTATCCCTCTAAATTTCATTTGATCAACAGATTTTCCCTTAGGGTCCTTATCCAACTGAACGGAGGAACTCATTGGTGTACTTACAGGCTTAACATTGTCCATTTCATATTATTTAAGGATGTCCTTAACATACTTTGACTAACTAAGAAATTTGACTTCCTCAATTTGCTTAATGCTAAATCTTAAAAAGTAACACATATCTCTCATTAGACTCATCTCAAATTCACTACTCATTATTTTAGAAAAATTATTACAAAGATTTTTATTTGAAGATCCAAAAATGATATCATCCACATAAATTTGAATAATGAGTATATCCTTTCCACATTTCTTCAAAAATACAGTTGTATCCACACTTCCTTTTTCAAAAAACCTTTCAAGTAAGAAGTTGCTCAACCTCTCATACCAAGCCCTAGCTATCTGTTTCAATCCATATAATTCCTTTTTCACACTCTCCTAATTCATCCGAAAGTGAAATGATTGACTTATTTTTCATCTGAGCACTTTCATATATGGCAGTTTAGTTTGGACTATTTATAAGAAAGACACAAAAAACCATCCAAAAAATGCAAATTTTCAAGTCAATACGAATTTGATCATCTCGTACGATCGTGGATCATCCTGGATGATTTTACTTAAATACGTTGGAAATGAACCTGATGTATATGGGTACGAAATGATTTCGTACACACACATCATCCTGTACGAACTAAGTTCGTCCAGTATGAACAGTTATTCCATAGGTTGGTTCCCAAAAACTATAGAACGATACTTAATTTTCAGAGTCGGTTCACTTCGTCCTGGGATAAAGTTAAGGTTCGTCGGGATGAAAGTTTTACAGAGAGCAAATAATCCAGGGATGAATACACTTCGTCCTGGACGAAAATGCTCCAGAGAGCAACTCGTCTTGGAACTAATACGCTTCATTCATGATCAAAAATTTTCCAGAGAATGTTTCATCCTGGGACAAATACACTTCATCCTGGACGATCAGGACTTAGAAAAATTTTCTTCAACCCCTTCTCGTTCCATTACTCTTTAGAGGAGATAACTGATCTGATCGTCCCGTATAAACTATGTTCATCCTGTACTATCAGTAAAAATTTCTCAAAATCTCCTAAGGTGTGTGTGTGTATTCACTCAATTACAATCACTCCCTCTTAAATTTAGTTCAAAGAAGAATACAAATTTTTAAATATACAAAGTATCTCATGCTAAATTTTATTTGAAGCCGTTGTAGTCTGAAGTTTGATTTTTCTGAAATGTTAGTACACACAAGAGCAAAAATAACTCTTCCAAAAAGTCTTAGTAGATAACTATACAAAAAAAAACAATAATATTTGAAATCATCAAAACTATACAAGTTGCAAGAATGTAAAACATGCAAATAGCAACTCTCATAACATAGACCATAACTATCCTGTTTGGCCTTGGTTGTATCTTTCTCCAGAAGTAAATCTTTATGATTTTCCCTTGTGCATGTTGGTTCCATCTTCCATAGAAATTTCTTCAGGTTTATTATGAACCAAGATAGGTTCCACATACATCTCTGGACAAAATTTTTCTGAATAATCGATCTTCCCGCATTTGTAGCAAATGTTTGGCATTTTTTCATAACTAATTTTTTGGTAATACTTACCAGCGGCTCCTTCAACCCAAACTCCCAATGGTAATTTGTCATCCAACTTGATTTTTACACATGCCCTCTCAAATTCATGCCTTCCCCACTGGAACATGTTGTCATCGATCAAAAATGGAGTACCAACCTTTGATGCAATCCTACATACATTGATTTTATCCCATCTTTGTAGTGGGAGATTTGGAATCCTAATCCAGACTGGAGCCATTAATCCTTTCAATGAAGAAGGATGAAAATCAAAGGACCATTTATCTAGTCTGATTATGCTACCATTCATGTACCAAGGTCCATTGTTTAGGATAGAATCCATAGCCTCCAGTTCTTTAAATGCACATATTACCCAACCACCACCAAGCAAGGTCATATGGAACCTACCATATTGATTCCATTGTCTCCTTAACTCCAATCCAATGATATGATAAGGAATGTTGTCTCCAAACACCTTAACTACCAAAGATTTTTGTAATTTGTTTGTGTTCTCAATTTCACTTTGCTGATGAAGTTTCACCACTCCATTTTCAGAAAACTTCTCGCCATAATCTAAATCAACAACTTTAAAGTTAGGCTTCATATTCCAGGCAGAAACCAATGGCTTTCTCTTTTGAGGTGGCATTACAAAATTCTATTCCTCCACAGTTTTGTAATTTCCCAAAACTGCAGATTCACAAATTCGCACATTATCCCATTCCCCTTTTGCTTGTCACTACAGGAAAACATCTCATTACCGGCATAATTTTCGGTGGAAATAAATTCATCACAAATTCCGGTGGATTTCAGACAGAATGTTTTTAGGAATTTTTTGACACATTTTTTGACTGGTTTTCTGACGGATTTTTTCCGACAACATTTCCGGCCGACTTTCCGACGGATTTCTAACGGAAATTAAAAAATTAAGTTATATTTTAATAACTTATTATCAAATTAAATTACAAAAATAACTTAAATTATAATTTAATTATTTAATAACAAAAAAATTAAATGATTTAAATTAAATCTTAAATTATAATAATTTTTTATAATTATTTAGTTTGTTAAATTAAGTTAAATAATTTAATAATTTATTATTAAATTAATAATTAGTTGTTAAATTACATTAAAAAATCATTGTAAAAAAATAATGAGAAAAATTAAATTGGTTAAATTGATATGCATGTTTTATTTAAATAGAATATAAAGAACATAAATATCAGTTTTTCCTCAATGGCGCGTTGTTTGGTGCCTTGAATTTGGGTAGGTGCGGGGGTGGCGAGGGATCAAATCCAGGCGAGGGGAGAGCTACTATGCAGGTTGGCTGGCCCTTTTTGCTCTCATGGGTCTGGTCGGGTTAAGCGTATGGGTGAATCGTTTGGGGCGGCTTAACTGCAGATTGGGTGAGGCGGCTGAAGCAACCAAACATCCACGTTGTTTGGTCAAACTATTTCATTTTTTTAAAGTTTCTTTCTTCTTTTTCATTTTAAGTGCAAAATAGTTTGCCAAAAATTGTACTCGCAGAATAATCTGCCAAAAATATTTCTGGCGGTATATTCTGCGCCGGAATAATTTTTCCGACGCGCGTGTTACCGTCTAACAAAAATGCACTGGAAATCTGTCGGAAAAACTAATTTCTGACGGATTTTATGCCTTTTTTAATGGATTTTGGTCATGGGTAAAATGTGATTCTCATGTAGTGTGTATTGCTCTATCATTAGCACCATCTTTCTATCAAACTGCATCCTGACAACCAGTTCTAGCCGACGAGTTCTCCTTTATTACCTTCATCTTATTACACCCATTACCGATTGCAACCTTTCTTTAAAAATCACTGCTCCATTAGAATCTCGAACCGCCTTATCAAAAATTTTATAGAAATATATATTTTGAATTTCAAAAACATCCACAATAACTTTTCTACCTTTTATCAATGCATTCCACTTGCTTTTTAGAGAGAGAAAGCCTCCCTCATTAATCACTAGAGGTTTAGCAGGTTTAAACCTCAGATTGGTTTCAAGGTCGAACATCGTGTTGGCATCACCAAAAGTAGGGGGCGATAAACTTTGATTGATGCGAGGAAGAATTCTAACCTCTGGAGTCGAAGAGAGATGACTTTCTCTGACATCGGAGGATGGAGGACAGCAGCCCTCCACCGTCATCGGAGAAGAGAGTGAATTGTGGGAAATTAGGAATTTCAAAAACTTATTGTTACATCAAGTATTTATTCTTTATTTCTCTTAGTTTTAGACAGTCATGAAAAATTTTAAAAGCATCCCATTGAAGTTGAGCTTATATTTAATAGCAATCTCACTCCTATGAGCGTGTGTGCGTGCAATTATACAGCTACCATACATCCTTATAGGAGTTCACTCAATAATTAAAAAATAAATAAATAAATATTACAAACTCTTTCAATACACCGTATTTTACCAAATCTTAAGCCATGAATTTTACTTGAATTATGCATGATGTACCAGAAATATTTTTAGACACTTAAGAAAATTTGCACTGCAAAATCTAAGTGAAATAAAGAAGTAATCAATAATATATGTTATCATAAAAAAATATAAACTTGGGAGCCCGAGTTGTAATAATCCACCATTTTTTATGGTGGAAAACATTAATAATTTAAATCACAAACTAAAAATATTTTCCCTTAATCTCGCCCTTACTAAGAGAATTATAGTAAAAAATAGGGGAAAATAGTTATTATTATTATTATTATTATTATTATTATTATTATTCTTTATAGATCTGTTCTCATGGATTATGATTTTGATGATAGCAAATACTCTTATTTCTCTACGACTGTCATATCTACTAACATTTTAAGTCCACAAGATCAGACTGCAATTCGGAACTAGCTCAAGATTGGGTAGACTTGGTCTGAGTAAGTTTGTACCCTTTTTTTCTTTCTTGAGTCTATTGTATTTAGTGTGGCTCCTGATGCTATGCACGCACACACCTTGGAAGATTTTTTGTCTATTCACTAGAGTTCACTATTTTTTGTAACATCGTCCGGGATGATATTTATATCAGCTTGGATGATTAGTTCAAAAATAGAAACCCTTATTAGGGCATCATCCTTATTAAGGCAGCCGTCATTAAGCTGATCGTCCTGGACGATCCTTGTATCGGCCAGGACGATAGGCTCAAATCTGAAAGAATCAGCTGCCATGATCAATTTAGGTATTCTTTATTTCAGGACATCGGCCTGGACGATGTAGCACAATTATGCCTAAATTAATCTGGAAATTATGGAAAGCAATTAAAGCTGATTCATACGATCACATCGGCAGGGCCGATCGCATGATCGGCCTAGACTATGGCCCGGATGATTAACATCGGTCAGACTCTATTCTGGGTGATATTCGGGATGATTGTAATGGGATTTGAACTAATCGGCCGGGACGATATTGTATCGGCCTAGACGATGTAACCAATTTTCTTCTAATCACCCCAAATCATCACGACTGATTGAGCTTATTTTGCACTAATCATACAGGACAATATTAGTATCATCCTGGATGATAATATCGATAAGTTGAACTTAATGAGCTTATTTTGACCTCTTCTATTTAAGCTTTAACAAGGCACTTTTTAAGTGCCTTTGGCAGTCATTGTAGCTTCATTCTTTTGGGAAAAACTTGAAAAGAGAGCTTGAGAGAGAGTGAGGAACAGGTGAAGTTTGAGAGAGGGAGAAGATCCTATGAGGAAGGACTCAAGGGAGTGTGGAGGGGGGTTCAACATGGTTGCTCCGACAGGCTTGCACCTTAATACCGTCAGATTCAAGGCTTGTCTTGAGGGAAGTTCATAGAAGAAGAAGATCTCTTTAGTATCAAAGGACCCGGTGACTCCACCGCACCGACAAAGGTGGAAGTGATTTTGTAAGGGCTTCTCCGCCTAGTTGTGGGGGTTAAAGGAGAGACACTTAGTTTAGTGCAATACTCAGAGGGTGGCTCTGAGGAGTGGATGTATGTCAAGGTTTGACCGAACCACTATAAATCTTATGTGTTCTTTCCTTTATTATTTCCGTATTGTGTGTTCTTTGTGGTGAATCATGGTTTGTGTTTTTTGATCAAATGATTTATTTTAAAATATTGATTCACCCCTTTTTGGTTAGCCTTGGGACTAGTTCATATGAGCCTAACATCCCTAATAAACTTTTAAGTGGTATTAGAGCGGGATTTATAAAAGTAAGTTTTTGAAAGCTTTTAAATTTTTGATCCATGGCTAATTTTTCTAATTGTAATATTGCGAAAGGTTATTCAATCACCAGACCTCCTTTATTTTAAAATATTACTTTTGATTTTTGGAAGATTCGCATGTCTACCTTTTTGCAATCAATTGATTTTCGTATGTGGCATATGATTTTAACTTGTTATTTTTTACCGTCACGTGTTATTGATGGAATTAAAGTTGATATTCCTTTTAATCAATGAAATAGGAAAGAACAAATCAATGCTCAATTGAATGCAAAATGTTTAAACTATTTTTCTGTGCTTTAAATTCTAATGATTTTATGTTAGTTTTCATGTATTGTACTAATAAGGAAATTTGGGATAAATTACACACCATATACGAAGGCACCAATGAAATAAAGCAATCCACGTTGAATATTTTAATGCATGATTATGAACTTTTTTGCATGAAATCTTATGAGACGATCTTAGAGATGTATACTAGATTTGTCCAAATTGTGACATCATTACATGCTTTAGGTAAGGAGTTTTCAAATTTTGAAAAAATCAACAAAATTCTTCATTATCTACTTGATAAATTTGATGCCGAAATTGTTGTTATTCGTGAGTCTAAAAATTTGAATGAATATTCTATTGATAATTTGATTGGCTCACTCAGTGCCTACGAGAGAAGTTTGGGTCAAAGACTTTTGGATGCAGGTGAGATGATAGTGTTAAACACTGAAGACTCGGAGAAAAGTGGCTTAGTTGGTGATGAAAATAATGACTTAGCAAGAAAATTAAAAATCTCACCAAAGCATAAGCATCAACAAAAGTGGAACAAAGGTAAACATTATAAGAATGTTAAGATTTCTTCTGTCGTTGTTTTCTTTGGATGTAGGAAGCCTGGACACATAAAAAATTAGTACCCTAATTTGTGAACTTTTCCTGTAAAAGAAAAGGGCAAAGCTAAGCAAATTGTAGAAAGGGAAAATAATGAAAAGCAAAAAATCTCTTGGGCAGACCAAGTTTCTAAAGCATCAGACCAGGCGCTAGATGGTGTTTAAAAGACTTATTTGTTTTGTGTTGTGTTTTAGTTTTTTTTTTTAGTGTTTTCTTTTTTTTTTCCTTTTTTGTCTTGAGTGTTATATTTTTTTTTTATTGTTGTTGTTTTTTTGTGAAGTTTTCACTAATGAACACACACATATCACTTTTTTGAATATCTTTTTTTTTAAATGAAATGTCTATCTCTTATTTTTCTTGAATTCATAAGTAAATTGTGGTTGACTTATCTAAAAATAGTCAAATAAAAGGAAACTCATGATTTTAACTCTCAATCTCTATTTCCTAAAAGTGGTAATCCTACTTTTGATTTAAAATCTTCATCATATTTTAAATTGGATTTTGAAATTGAACTTCTTCATCTCCCAATATTTTATCTATCGCATTGGAATCTTTTGCAAATTATTGAATCTATCTCATAATTTTCTTAATAAAGTAGTTTATTTTGTCAATAGAATGGGTTTACTTTTGCTTTTAAAATTTTAAAAAGGTAGCATACTCTAAAATAATATAAAAAATTAGCCAATGATGCTAAATAAAAAAAAAAGCCAATGATGCCAAATAAAAAAAATGGCCACTGACGCCAAATTAAGAAAGATACATAAAGTGTATCAAAAACTAAAAGATGCACAAAGTGCACCAAAAAAACTGATAAGAGCCATAAAATGAGCCCACAAAAAGTATGCTCATTTTTTCTGTGTTTACTTATAGCTTAAGAAAACCCTTGATATTTTTGATACTTGATCTTGAAAATCATGTTTTGATTCACCAATTTTTGCATCAATCTTCTATTAGATATATTTTATGAAAGGAGTTTTGAAAAATTAGTCTTTATTTTTTTAATTTATTCCATGATTTAGATATTGGATTAAAAAGTTTTTGATCCTTTAAAAGAACTTGAGATTGGATTAATACTGAATTTCTTTTCTTTACTGGATTATGCGTTGTGAATCCATTCCTTACTAAGTTTTTTATTAAAATTAAGGGGTAACTTTCTCATTTTTTTAAGGTTTTCTTTTGTGCCCCTTCTCTTTTTGATAATGTCATAGGGGGACAACGTATTGTTGTATTTGTATCCTTTTCTCTTTCAAAAATTAAAAAAACAAAAAAAAATTTTTGATTTCCCCTATTTTTAAAAGTTTTATTCTAGTGAGGGGAGATTAGGAGAATATGATTTCTTTTTGCAAATTCAACCTGTAATGTTTGCCATCATTAAAAAGGGGGAGATTGTTGCGAATCTGTTTTCATGGATTATGATTTTGATGATAGCAAACACTCTTATTTCTCTATGAATGCCTTTTCTACTGACATTTCAGGTCCACAAGATCAGACTGTAATTTGGAACCAGCTCAAGATTGGGTAAACTAGGTCTAAGTTTGTTTGTACCCTTTTTTCCTTCCTTGAGTCTATTGTATTTAATGTGGCTCCTGATGCTATGCACACACACACACCTTGGAAGATTTTATGTTTGATCCCTAGAGTTTATTATTTTTGGTAACATCATTCGGGATGATATTTATATCAGCTTGGGTAATCGGTTCAAAAATAGAAATCCTAATTAGGGCATCATCCTCATTAAGGCAACCATCATTAAGCCGATCAGCCTGGAAGATCCTTGTATCAGCCAGGATGATATGCTTAAATCTGATAGAATCAGTCGCCATGAATAATTTAGGTATTCTTTATTTCAGGATATTGGCCAGGACAATCTATACATCGACCTGGACGATGTAGTAAAATTATGCTTAGATTAATCTAGTAATTATGAAAATCAATTAAGACTGATTGATATGATCACATCGACCGGGCCGATCGCATGATCGGCCTGGACTATGGCCTAGATGATTAACATTGGCCAGACTCTATTCCGGGCGATGTTCAGGATGATTGTAATCAAATTTGGACTAATCGGACACGATGATATTGTATTGGCCTAGACGTTGTAACCAATTTTCTTCTGATTGTTCCAAATCATCCTGTCTAACTGAACTTATTTTGCATTGATTGTACAAGATGTTATTAATATCATCCTGGATGATAATATCAGCAAGTTGTAACTAATGAGCTTGTTTTGAGCTCTTCTATTTAAGCTTTGATAAGGCACTTTGTAAGTTTCTTTGGCAGTCATTGTAGCTTCGTTCTTTTGGGAGAAACTTGAAGAGAGAGCTTGAAAGAGAGTGAGGAATGGGTGAATTTTGAGAGAGAGAAAAGATCCTGTGAGGGGGGACTCAAGGGAGTGTGGAGGGGGATTCCACACGGTTGCTCCGGTAGGCTTGCACCTTATTACCGTCAGATTCAAGGCTTATCTTGAGGGAAGTTTATAGAACAAGAAGATCTCTTTGGTATCAAAGGACCCGGTGACTCCACAGCACTGGGGAAGGTGGAAGTGATTTTGTAAGGGCTTCTCCGCGTAGATGTGGCGGCTAAAGGAGAGACACTTAGTTTAGTGAAATACTCAGAGGGTGCCTCCGAGGAGTGGACGTATGTCAAGGTTTGACCGAACCACTACAAATCTATTATATTATTTCGTTTATTATTTCCGCATTTAATTTTTGCATTGTGTTTTCTCTGTGGTGAATATTGGTTTGTGTTTTTGATCGAATGATTTATTTTAAAATATTGATTCACCCCTTTTTGGTTAGCCTTGTGACTAGTTCATAAGGGCCTAACATCCCTAACGAACATTCATTATTATTATTATCATTATTATTATTATTATTATTATTATTATTATTATTATTATTATTATTATTATTATTATTATTATTATTATTATTATCATTTTTATTATATCTTAATTTAAGAAAAGAAATAAAAAATAATTTTGAAACTAAATAACAGATGAACAAATACAACCAAATGTCTACTCCCCGTTTTAACATCACCAAAAATGAGATATAATATAAGACATATATTGAACTACATACATAAAATAATTTAAAGAAGAGAAAGAAAATAACTAAATAAGACAGCATAGAAAGATAAAAAATGAAAACATGAAAAAAAATACAACATACTTTAATAATCAAAACATAACAATTTTAAAAAATAAACAAAATAGAAAATTTAACAAATAAACAAACCTTAATAAACTTATTCCTCATTAGAGTTAACAATTAAATCCCTGGCTATTAAGCATTGGTTTGTTTCCTCCTCCTTTTCTTTCTCCTGCTCTAATGAGTTAGATGTTAAGTCTTTCAAGTAGATTTTTGTTCTTCTTTTCATTCCTCCTTTTTCCATTGGTTTATCCTAACCCTTTTTATTCAGAGGGTGGATCTAAAAATTAGAGCATTCAGACTTTAGATGTTTAGGTTTTCTACACTCAAGGAAAATAATGTAAGAAGAAAATATAACATATTTACCTTTTTTACCTTTTTTCCAAATTAGTTGAGGATTGTTCTTGAGCTTCATAAAACTTTTAAATTTTATTGTTATTAATGTTATCTCCTCACTCTCGTCATCTCCAAAGCAATTTTTATCTGTCTCTGGCCTTTAGTGTTATAGTCTTCTCTATTCTCTTATCATGATATTCCAAAAGTCTTTAACTAATATCTTTCTCTTAGGCAATGAGTGAGCCAGGAAGATTATAAATAAAATAAGCATTCAAGACTTTCAATTCACTTAAAATTGTGGCTTTGGCATCAAAATTATTAGGTTAACAATATAGAAATTATTTGACCCTCTCAAAGATTGAGGGATCTATACCTAAAGCATATAACGATGTCACTATCTAAGTAAACCTTGTGTACATGTATAAGATAGTCTCATTATATTTCATGGAAAAAAGTTCATAATTATAAAATAATATGTTTAAACTATATTTTCTACTTCACCAATGCCTTTGCATATAACACATAGTCTATCCCAAATATCGTTGCTAGTTTTAAAAGTGCAAAATCTAATGTAATCATCAAACTTAAGTGCAAAAAAAAAAAAAAATTAAGCATTTAGCACTTAGTTGTGCTAAGGCTTGTTCTTCTCTATCCCATTCAATAAAAGGAATGTTAGTTTTCACTCCATTAAAAAAGCATGATGGTTCAGAATAACTAGTTTGAATTATATGCAACATTCAAAAATGAATTAATTATAGAAAAATAAACATGCAAATTTTCTAAAAATCAAATGGTGTGTTATCAAATAAAGGTTAATGAGTTATAGAATAACCCTCTGTAGTGTTTCTATTTTTGAAATGTACCATAGATCATTTTTCTAAAAGTTTCCTAAACTACTACTATTGAGAACCGCTCTAATACCAATTGAACGTTTGATGTAGGATGTTAATCTTTGATGAATTATCACAAGGCACACCATGAAGGGGGAGAGGTGAATTCGTTATTAAAAAAACTTAAACACGAAACTATATTATTGAAATTTTAATAACTAAATAAAAATAATATTATAACTAAAATGTTGAAGCAAAATTATGAAACAAAATCTTTTAGCTATGTTGACAATGAATAGTTTATATCATTATATTGTCAAAATAGATAATTTTCTACCACGCAAGTTTTCCATAAAATTAAAGTGAAAAAAAAAAGTAAATTGTAAAAAAAAAAAATTAGAATGAGCACACATAAACTTTGTAGTAGTTTGGTCATTGTCACTCCCAGAGTCCTCCTTTCTAGGTATTGAACTAAAATGTTATCGTCTCTCATTTAGCCACCTCTATTAGGTGAAGAATCCCCTGAATAATCTCTTCTACCAACATGGTATGGTAGAGCACCATATTCCTTTCACCCACCTGGTGAGGAAAGGAACCTTGAATCCTTTTTCATCCTCCTAGTGAAGGAAGACAACCTCACACTCCTTTATTTCACACTCCTAGTGAGGGCAGAGAACCCCAAACCACTTTCACCTTCCCTAGTATGGCGAAGAAGCCAGATCCTTTGACACCTAAAAGGTTTTCTTACCAAAGCTTCCCTTAAGAATAACCTTGACACATGGAGGATCCCAGGTGCAACTTTGCTAAGGATCTTCTAACTCTCTTAAAAACTCAACCATTTTTATCCCAAGTTCTAGGCTCTCTCTATAACCTTTCTTCAGAAAAAATAATTCAATTAATTCCAAAAGTCTCTTACAAAGCCTTATGGAAAAGCTTAAATAAATGGATTAAAAAAACCAAAAATTTTATTTTTGTCGCCACAGATCTTACAAAATAATCCCATATTGCATAGTATAATTTGTTTAAATAGTTATGTTAATACTATATGAAGAATTAAAATCTATACGATTACTTTATATATTTGAATTTATTATCTAGTATGATATAAAGCATCAACATGCACGATTAGTTCAATCAAATTAGATTACCATCTTGTACGATTGGTAGCAAATATTTATCGTCCCATACAAAGATTGGGTAGTGAAATATGATTTATTCAATTGTCCAATATAATCTGTTTGGATAAATTAATCATAATTTGATCCCCTAATCAGAATATTAATTTAGTTAAGTTTTGATTATATAATTTAATACAATACCTTTCATGCGGTATAATTTCTACATACTTTGAATTTTAAAATATTCCGTAAATCATGATTTGTGACTGAGAGCTTAATTTCAGCTTATTTTCCTATATGATCTTAATCGTACAATATGATAAGTTTAAATGGATTTTATTATGCTAATTATATGTTATAATGATTTTATGAATATATGGTCATATAGTACGATATGTATCGTATAATATAATTAGTTTAAAAAGTTATACTTCTAATTTTTTCTATCTCACTAGCCTGAGTGTTTGTTTTCACAGTCACTAGGCTAGCATACACCCTTGCTAGACTTTATTTAAGAAATAAAAAAATAAATAAATAAATATTAATGACTTCATCAACACACCCTGTTTTACCCAAACTTGAGCCTTGAATCTTCATTAAATGGTGCGTGATTAGCCTGAAATGATTGTACACACACAAACAAATATGCAATTTAAATACTAGAAGAATTAAAGAAGTAATAAATAATATTTGTTATTATCAAAAACATAAACTTAGGAAATTGAGCTATAACAAACTTTGCATTTTCAAGGTGGCAAACTTTATTGGTCGTATTTACAAACTAATAATATTTTCTCCTAATCTCTCCCTCACTAAGAGTATTACCTTATAAACTAGTCAAAAATATTTATTATTATACATTTTTTTATTTTTTTATTTTAATTTAAGAAAAGAAATAAAAAATAAATTCAAAATTAGATAGTAGATGAATATGTACAACCAAATATCTAGTCCCCCTTTTGACAACACAAAAAATGAGAGATATTTCATTGCATAAAATAAAGTACATGCAAGAAGTAAGAAAATTCTAAAGATTGTAAAGAAAATAACTAAAACATAAAACAACAATATCAAGCCTTTATCCCACTACGTGGGGTCAGTACATGAATCCTTTTTCTCCATTGTGTCCTATTAAAAGTCAAATCCTCGTTTAAATCTAATAAAGAAATATCATTTCTAATATTTTCTAACCAAGTCTTTTTAGGTCTACCCCTACCTTTCTTAACATAAGTCAAATCTAATACCACTACTCTCCTAACCGGGTCATCAGAAGGTCATCATTTTATGTGACCAAACCATCTAAGGCAACTCTCTCTGATCTTGTCTTCTATTGGAGCAACTCCAACATTTATATGTATATACTCATTTCTTATCCGATCTCTAAGGGTAATGCCACTCATCCACCTGAGCATCCTCATCTCTGCCACACTTAACTTAGTATTATGCTTCTCTTATAATGGCCAACATTAAGCACCATAAAGTATTGCAGGCCTCACTACCATCGTATAGAATTTTCCCTTAAGTTTGAGGGGTACATTTCTATCACATAGCAAGCCCGATGCATTACTTCACTTCAACCATCCAACTTGGGTTCTGCAGGAAATATCCCCATCTATTTCACCATCACTCTGAACAATAGATCCAAGATATCTAAAATATGTACTTTTATTAATGACTTGATCGCATAAGTCACAATCCCCTCACTAGGTCTACTACTACTAAAATTACACTCCATATATTCTGTTTTAGATCTACTCAAGCCAAAACCTTTAGACTCTAAGGTTGACCTCCATAATTCAAGTTTACCTTCAACTCCCTATCTAGTCTTATCAACAAGAAGAATATAATCAGCAAAAAGCATACACCAAGGTACATCCTTTTACAAATGTCTAGTGAGATCATCCATGACTAAAGCAAAAAGATATGGGCTTAACGCTGATCCTTGATGTAACCCAACCAAAATAGGGAAATACTTAGTCAATCCACCTTGTGTTTGAACACAAGTAATAGCTTTTGCATACATTTCTTTAATGATTTGAATATAAGCATTATTAACTCATTTCTTTTCAAGAACTCTCCATAGCACTTCTCTTGAAACTTTATCATATGCTTTTTCTAAATCAATAAATATCATATGTAGATCCTCCTTATTTTTTCTACATTTCTCCATCAAACCTCTTTATAAATGTATGGCTTCAATAGTCGACCTACTCGACATGAATCCAAATTGATTTTGAGAAACATTAGTATCATGCTGCAATCTATGCTCCATAACTCGCTCCCATAGTTTTAAAGTATGACACATTAACTTAATACCTCTATAATTCGCCCAATCTTGTGTATCACCTTTATTCTTAAAAATAGGAATTAACATACTCATTCTCCACTCATTTGGCATCTTTTTAGTCTTCAAAATAGTATTAAAAGGTTTAGTAAGCCATGAAATTCCTTCATCTCCTAAGCATTTCCACACCACTATTGGAATATCATCAGGTCCAACAGCTTTTCCACCCTTCATTTTCTTTAAAGCCTCTCTAACTTCAGTTTTACTAATATTCGATAAAAATAGAAATCTTTATTTTCATTTAGAGTGCTAAGGTCACTATAGTCAATCTTATTTTCACAATATTCATTAAAAAGTTTAGCAAAATATCTCATCCACCTTTGTTGAATATCACCTTCTAAGAAAAGTATTTTTTGATCTTTATCCTTAATACACTTCACTTGAACTAAATCCTTACTACTCCTATCTCTTTGTTTGGCTAACTTATATATACATCTTTCTCCCTCTTTAGTATCTAATCTGTTATATAAATCACTAAAAGCTAATGTCTTTGCATCGCATACTGCTTTCTTAGCATCCTTACTAGCGACTTTATATATTTCCTAATTATTAGAATTTTTAAAATTAAACCAATTTTTATAACAATACTTCTTATTTTTAATCTTTTCTTGCACATTTGGATTTTACCCCCAACTATTTTTACTATGAGGAGCTTTTCCCTTTGATACTCCAAGGATATGTTTTGCAATATTCTTAATATCACTAGCCACTTTTTTACACATAACATTAGCATCCTCAAGCACAGACAAAATCTTAAGTTCTAAAATCTTATTCTCAAAAATATTTTTGTTAATATTCTTTAAATACCCCCATTTAATCCTAGAAAATTATTTTACTTTATTTTTTATTTTATGCCCCATTATCTTAAAGTCCAAAACTAATAATCGATGTTGGGTACATAAATTTTCACTCGGAATAACTTTACAATCTTTGCAATCTAAACGTTTTAATTCTCTAATAAGAAAATAGTCAATCTGAATTGTACTATATCCATTTTTATAAGTGATGAAATGCTCATTCCTTTTCTTAAATAAAGTATTAGCAATTGAAAAATCATAAGCTAAACAAAAATCCAATATGGTCTTGCCACCTTCATTCGTCATTCCAAATCCATGTCCACCCTGAATGCTTTTAAAATCATCTACCACTCTACCAACATGTCCATTTAAATCTCCTCTAATAAAAACTCTTTCTTCAAGAGGTATATTTTATATTAATTCTTCTAATTCATTCCAAAAAATTTATTTAGAACTCGTATTAAAACCTACTTGAGGAGCATAAGCACTTATAATATTAACAATCTTATCATCAACAACAATCTTTAAAGCTATAATTCTATCTCCAATCATATTAATTTTTTATAACATTATCCTTTAAACTCTGATCTATAATAACACCTACTCCGTTTCTAGTATAACTCCTACCCGAATAACAAAGTTTAGATCCTAAACTATCAATTTCCTTAGCCTTCTTTCCAACCCATTTAGTTTATTGAATGCACAAAATATTTAACTTCCTATGAATCATAATATCTATTAACTCCATTAATTTTCCTATAAGGGAACCTATATTCCAAGTTCCTATCCTAATTTTAGTTTCATGGACTAGCCTCTAAAACATAAAATAAAGAAGCAAAATAATAATAATAATAATAATAAAACATGAAAAAATAAATTACAACAAACTTCCATGCATAAAACATAACAATTATAAGAAAATAAAAAAAAACATATAAAGAAACACACAAACTAACATTATCATACTTATATCTAATCAGATTTAACAAAAAAATCCTTGGCCATTAAGCATAGGTTTGCTACCTCCTCTTCTTTCTCTTGTTTTGATGAGTCATAGGCTAAGTCTTCCTAAGAGATTTTTTGCTTTTTTTCATTTTCTCTTTTTAAATTTGGTCTATTGTCACCTTTTTCCTTCATAGGATGGCTCTTAAGGTTAGGGCATTTGAAATTTAGATGCCTAGTTTTCTTCACCCAAAGCAAATAATGTCAATATTATAAATATAAATATATATATATATATATATATATATATATATATATATATTATTTACCAATTTTTACCTTTGCTCAAATTTAGTTGAATTTATGCATGCGCTTGGCAAAACTCTTGAATCAACATGTTATTAACTATTTCTCCACACTCCCACCATCATTGAAGCCATTTTTATCTATTTTTTTTAGTCTTTAGCAATATAGTCTTCTTCATTCTATTATCACCCATTCCAAAAGTTTTTAACTCATACCTTGCTTATAGGCAATGAGTATGCTAAGTAGATTATCAAAAGAAAAAGCATTCAAGTCTTTTGATTCACACATAAAAGTGACTTTGACATCAAAATTATTAAGTTGACAATGTGTAATTTTGTTGACCTTCTTAGAGTTTGAAAATTCACTACCTAAAGCATGTAGAGATGTCACTATTTGAGTAAACCTATTGTACATCTTTAATAAAGTCTCATTAGGTTTCATTCAAAAAAGTTTATAATTTTGCAATAATTTGTTTAACCTAGATTTTTTGAATTCATTAGTTCATTCATATGTAATGCACATTCTTTGAAAAGAATTAACTTACTAGTGGTACATTTAAAAATTCTCATGTAATCTTCAAACTTAAGTGAACAGAAAAAATTGTTTAAGCATTAAGCATTTAGTTGTGCGAAGACTTGTTCTTCTTTACTCAATTAAGTAAAAAGAATATTAGTTTTGACTCCAGTTACAAAATGTGGTAGAATAAAATAAGCAATTTGAAATAGATGCAACATTCAAAAATTAAATATTTTAAAAAATGTAGACATGGAGATTTTTCTAAAATTCAAATGGTATGTTTTAGAATAATCCTCCACAATGTTTCTTTTATGTTATGGAAATGTGAAAGATCATTTTTTTATAGGTTTCCTAAAATGCTACCAATGAGAACCACACTAAAACCAATTAAAAGTTTGATGCAAGATGTTAAACTTAGGTGAACTATCCCTAGGATGGCTCTTAAGGTTAGGGCATTTGAAATTTAGATGCCTAGTTTTCTTCACCCAAAGCAAATAATGTCAATATATATATATAAATATATATATATATATATATATATATATATATATATATATATATATATATATATATATATATATATATATTTACCAATTTTTACCTTTGCTCAAATTTAGTTGAATTTATGCATGCGCTTGGCAAAACTCTTGAATCAACATGTTATTAACTATTTCTCCACACTCCCACCATCATTGAAGCCATTTTTATCTATTTTTTTTAGTCTTTAGCAATATAGTCTTCTTCATTTCTATTATCACCCATTCCAAAAGTTTTTAACTCATACCTTGCTTATAGGCAATGAGTATGCTAAGTAGATTATCAAAAGAAAAAGCATTCAAGTCTTTTGATTCACACATAAAAGTGACTTTGACATCAAAATTATTAAGTTGACAATGTGTAATTTTGTTGACCTTCTTAGAGTTTGAAAATTCACTACCTAAAGCATGTAGAGATGTCACTATTTGAGTAAACCTATTGTACATCTTTAATAAAGTCTCATTAGGTTTCATTCAAAAAAGTTTATAATTTTGCAATAATTTGTTTAACCTAGATTTTTTGAATTCATTAGTTCATTCATATGTAATGCACATTCTTTGAAAAGAATTAACTTACTAGTGGTACATTTAAAAATTCTCATGTAATCTTCAAACTTAAGTGAACAGAAAAAATTGTTTAAGCATTAAGCATTTAGTTGTGCGAAGACTTGTTCTTCTTTACTCAATTAAGTAAAAAGAATATTAGTTTTGACTCCAGTTACAAAATGTGGTAGAATAAAATAAGCAATTTGAAATAGATGCAACATTCAAAAATTAAATATTTTAAAAAATGTAGACATGGAGATTTTTCTAAAATTCAAATGGTATGTTTTAGAATAATCCTCCACAATGTTTCTTTTATGTTATGGAAATGTGAAAGATCATTTTTTTATAGGTTTCCTAAAATGCTACCAATGAGAACCACACTAAAACCAATTAAAAGTTTGATGCAAGATGTTAAACTTAGGTGAACTATCCCTAGGCACATTAAGAAGAGTAGGGTGAATTTGTTATTAAAAATTAAACATAAGACTATATTGTTGTATTTTTAATAACTTAAAAATAAATAATATTATCTCCTAATGTGGAAGTAAAATTATAAAAAAAAATATCTTTTATTATAGTTATGATGAATAGCTCAAATCAATATATTATCAAAAGAGATAATTTTCAACCATGTAATTTTTCTAGAAAACTAAAGTGCATAAAAAAGTAAATTACTATATATATATATATATATATATATATATATATATATATATATATATATATATATATATATATATATATATATATAATGAGCACTCCATAACTTTATAGTGGTTTTGTGAAACAATGTCCTACATCAACTCCCTAGACTCCTCTCTGAGTATTACACTAAAACTTTTGTGTTTCTCTTTTAGCCCTCACAGCTAGGTGGAGATGCACTTACCAAAACTCTTCCACCAACCGGGTGTGGAACAGGACCATAATATTTTCGCCCTCTTGGTGAGGCAGGGAACCTTGATTCTTTTTTCACCCACCTTGTGAAGTAAGAAGACCTAACACTATTTTTTCACCCTCTTAGTCAGAGAACCCCGAATCACTTTCACCTCTCCTAGTATGACAAAGTAGTTGTATCCTTAAATCAAAAGAGGTGTTCTTCCCAAATCTTTTCTCAAGAAAAACCATGGCACATGGAGGAACTCAGGAGCAAGATCATTAGATAAACCGTGTGGAACTCAATCTCATAATCCCTTAAAATCCATAAGTTTATTCTCCCTCTCTCTCAAACTTCACCCTTCCTCTCACAAGTTCCAGGCTCTCTCTTCAAGTTTTTTTTAGAAGAAAATAACTCAATGAATGCTAAAATAATTTCACAAAGTCTTATGATAATTCTTAATTGGAGGGCTTCAAAAAGCCCTATAATTTTAATTTGGTCTACATTGATCATACATTATGATCCCTTATTGTAAAGTATAATTAGTTTCAATAGCTTTGTTAGTATTACACAATGAATAAGACTCTATATAATTAGTTCAAGTATTTTAGTTGATCATCCAATATGATATAAAGCGTAGTCCAATATGATTAATTAAATATAATTATTTTTTGTCCCATATGATTAGTGGTGAATAATTATCATCCTTTGAAAAAATTGGGCCATACAGGATGATTGGTTAAATCATAGAGTATGATATGACTCGATAAATTAATCAAAATTTTATCACTTAATTATAGTATCAATATACGAAAGCTTTGATTATATCATATAGTAAGATGCCTACCATAGATATTATTAGTATAAATTTTGAATTTTAAAATATTTTCTAAATTACAATTGGCAGTTGAGATCTTGATTTCGAAAGATCCTCCTATATGAGCTTAATCAAACAGTACAATAAGTTCAAATATATTTAATTGTTCCAATTAGCCATTACAAAAATCTTTTAGATGGTTGATTGTGGAGCAT
Source organism: Dendrobium officinale (assembly GCA_019514585.1). Taxonomy (NCBI): domain Eukaryota; kingdom Viridiplantae; phylum Streptophyta; class Magnoliopsida; order Asparagales; family Orchidaceae; genus Dendrobium; species Dendrobium officinale. Next base: position 14,703,978 of record CM033689.1, read on the forward strand.
GATATGTATTGTATAATACAATTAGTTAAGAAAATTACACTTCTAATTTTTTCACTTTCTCACTCCCGAGTGTGTGTGTGCACAGTCACAAAATTAGCATACAACCTTACAGAACTTGACTCAAGAAATTAAAAATAAATAAATGAATATTATAGACTCTTTCAACACACCATATTCTACCTAATATTTTGCCCAGAAACTTCATTAAATGGTGTCCGATATACCGAAAATGTTATTAAACACAAATAAACATACACTGCAAATACTAGGAGAAATAAAGAAGTAATCAATAATATTTGTAATCAATAATTTATGTGCATACTATTTATTTTAGTTATAAGTAGTATATTTTATTCCATTATTTTACATGTTTATTATTTTTTTATTTTTAAAGTTAAAACATAATAAAATTCATGGTGGATATCAATATTGATGTGGCAACGAAGATTGCCATAATTAAGAACAAATCTTATGGCATTTTTTTAATTAGAAAAAATATATATTAAAATTCATGACCATTCAAACTCTTAACTATTTAATAAAAGCTATAATAAACTGAATATCTCAAAGAGATGAAGTTAATCATTCAAAAATAGTCCATTCCAAGACTAAATTTGCCAAAATCAATAGTATGAAGGATAGTTAGAAATTTTAAGTCATTAATTGGATTACCAAATGATCTCTAAATGGGCATGTGTATAATTAAATTAGGAGGCTTGATGAATATAATTTAACCGGCCTAAGATTTTTTTTTTTGATAACAATAATGTACATAAATAATGAATGAATTCTTCATAATAAAAAGAATCATTATGTCATATATGTTGGAGTATTCTAAAATTTCTCCATCCTTACGGACTTGACACTAAAAAAAGTTTATAAAAAAAAAACTCCATTCAGTATTTTTTTTTTTTGTGTGTGGGATGACTTTTTAGCTAGCGATTTAACTATCTATTGAGATTTAAGTGAGCTCTATGGCTTTAAGACTTCTAGAGTTTTACATGAGCACCCTCATGAGTCAAGCACTAGTTCATTACAATTGAGAATTTGATTATTGACCTCATTTTTATATGAGTTTAATCCTTTAATCATTCAATCAAGTTCAATAAATCACCATTTTTAATTATGGTGCCCAATTATCTTCAATCATTTTAATATAACTTCAATCATAAAATGATCAATCAATTATCTTCATTAAACTTCAACAATTAAATTATCTTTCAATCATCAATCTACATGTTAAATCATGGTGTTAAATATGTCAAATTTAACTCAGCCATGTCCAATCATTCAATAAAGTTTAACCGTTCAATTAATCCTAATCATGTTCAATATTTCAATTAAATTAAATCATTCAATCATGTTCAATTAATCAAGTACAAACCTTGAATTATTTTTGATCATTCAATTATATGCTGTGAGATTCCCCTTCCCTTAAGAAATCTTGACACATTAGAAAACCTTATTATCACTTGATTTGGCAAATCATCCATTTAACTATCATCTCCCAAGTGAACTTTGGAATTCTACATGCCTTCATGAACCCTAAGGCTAAGGACTTAAACTTAAATGTTTAAACTATTAAATATTTATATTTCATGCTACTCAACACGACATTTTTGTTTAAAGATCTTTATAGACAATTGTAATTTTTTAAACTTATTCATAATTATCAATATAATAGTTTTAGCCATTGGGCACATGGTCAACCATGATTAACCTAACTTCACCAAGTTTGACCAATGGAACATTTAAACCATAAATTATTGTCATATACATGAAATAATTTATAATTTCATCCAAAAGCCTAAGTTTGAGCAATAACACTCAAATATTAATCCTTTATCTTGCTTAAACTTAAATGAACCCATGGTCAACCATGATTAGCCATGAATAACCATTATAGCTTTTTGGGATCCAATTTACAAAAAATCCTAAATCATTCTTACAATGTAAACTAAGTCATTCCAATTCATAGATTTTGACAAGCAAGCCCTTTCTCTCTTATTGCAAACCTAGATTCAAGGATTATAATTTTGATGATAGCAAGCATTTCTAGCATTTCTATTTCTTTACTATTTCCCTGCCTACTAATATTTCATGTTCACAAGGTCAATTACAAATAAGTCCTACATAAGATTGGGAAGATTAAGATTTAGTCAGTCTATAAGTATAATTCAAGTGTTCGCTTACCTTTTTTTTTTAGTAAAATGTAATAATATGGATCCTGATGCTAAGTAACCTTGCACACACACACTCAAGGGGAGAAATTTTTTAGGCTTAAGAGTTTTTTTATTTTTGATCATATCGTACAGGACAATTTAAAAATCATCAAGGATGATCAGCTAAAAATAAAAACCCTAGTTAGGACATCTATGTTAAGATTGCTAAATTATGCAAATCATCTTGGATCATATTAACATCATCTTGGTTTATAGGATCAAATAAATAAGAACCAGCTACCAACTCTTTTAGTTATGTTATTATTTTTAGAAATCATACATGACAATCCCATATCATCCTAGATGATTCATTACAATCATGCCTAAATTAGTCAGGCGATTAATAAAATCAATTAGGGTTTGACTTATCGATTACATTGACCTGGACGATCGTAGGATCATCCTGGACAATCAATTAGAAAAGCCTTAGTCTTCTCTTGGATCACCTGGATGGCCATAATAAGTTACTAGATGATTAGTAGAAATTCTCCATCATCCAAGTGTATCTCTTAGATGACTAGAAACATATGCTGAATGATAATCCCTTATTTCGAGCTAATCATATGGGATGATTCAAGAATCATCCTAGACAATATGTTATGATTCTTCATTGTCCAACATATATCTTCTAGATGATTAGACTGATATGCTAGATGATATATATGGTTTTAAACTAATCCTTAGGGACAGTGTCCACAACGGGCATCATCCTGGATGATTAGAATGAATATGGTTTCTAATCTTCTAGCCCTCCTAGATCATCCTGGTCAAATGGGCTGAAAGTATACTGACCATACATGATGATTTTTTATCATCCTAGACAATCTTTGATGGCAAGTTATAAATTGGGGAAAATGTTAAGCCCTTCTTTTTGAGATCTCTTATTTATTGAAGGTGAGATCTTTTGTTGTTGTCCTGACCTGAGAGAGCCAAGAGAAAGAGAGGTAGAGGTTGGGAGAGAGAGAGATGATCTTGTAAGGGGGAGTTTGTGAGGGGTTCACAAAGGTTGCTCCAAGCAAGGATCCAAGTCATCTTCTACTATCATCATCCTTAGTTCCTTGGTAAATCTAGGGAGGTCTTTTTTAACAATCGATCAAGGCACCCTATCTACTTCAGGAGGAATTAGATGGAGGTTGGATTCTCTACCTCACTAGGGTTAGTGAAAAGGAGTTTATAAAGGCTTCTCTGCCTTGTGGTGCGAGCAAAAGGAGAGACATTGAGTTTTAGTGCAATACCCAAAGGACAAGCAATCGATATCTAAAAAATATACTTGGTTTACATAAATTATCACCTCCCTAGATTCCTTATGAAGAGAACTCACTAGCTATGAGAATATTAACTAAATCTTGAGATGTTTACCCTCTTCCTATGATGCTAAGATAACTTGTTTCTCTGAATACAAATATTTGAATATTTATTCTATTAATAACTTACTTGGATCACTTATTTCATATGAGCAAGGAGTGAACCAAAGACAACTTGCTGCATGTGAGAAAAAAATGAGAAAACTATTATGCTAAAGGCTAATGATACATATTCTGATTCTTTCAAGTCTTAAAGTAATGATGTTGCATTAATCACTAAGAAATTTAAAAGCTTTCTAAGGAAGAAATAAAAGCACCATCAGAAATGGAATAAAGGTAAGAGAATTAAGAATTCTAAAGGTTCTTCTAATATTATTTTATTTGAATGCAGGAAGAAGGACATATAAAATCTGGTTGTCCTACACTTAAGGCTCACTCAACCAACAAGATGTGTGAGGAGAAACCCAAGTTCATTAAGGAAAAGAACCAAATTCAAAAGGCTTTCTAGGCATATTCTGCATCTGACTCCTCTAAGATTGCAGCTGAATAGGAGGCTACAAACTTATGTTTCATAGTGGATGAACATCTTAGTCATTTTGACCAAGAATAGGTATGTGAACTAACCAATGATAAATTACTTGAAGTTTATTAGAAAACACATTTATAGTATTAGAAACTTAATAAATCGCATACTATCCTAAAATTTGAATTTTAAAACTTGCAAAAAGAGCATGAAGTTTAGCTTAAAGATCACTCTACATTTGATAGGAATCACATGAAACTATTAGATGAGTATGATGAATTGAACAAAATCCATGAATTATTGAAATCATCCCACACTAAATTTGTAAATGATTTTAAAACATTTATAGATGAATATGAAATTAAGGAGCACAATTTGAATGTTGAAAATGCAATTTTAGAAAGTGCTAACTCAATTTTTAGAGCAGAATTAAAAGCACTAGAGGAAAATAGGATTTCACCCATACCTAAACAATTTTTCAATCTAGAACAAAAGCCAAAACTTTTGAAACCTAGGAAGAGGCATTAAAACTTTAATAGATTAGTAAACCCTGTTCCTAATGTTAGATATTTTTTATGTGGCATGCTAGGATACATCTCCCACACTTGCACTAGCCATCGTAGTACACATTGGGTATGGAGACCCGAATTGCATGATTCACATCATAATATAAATGTATTATATTCTTTTTTCCACAAGAAGGGACCTTAAATTGTTTGAGTTCCTAATTCTGATATTTAATAATTTTGTAGGTGTAGTCTAACACAAGACCTTGTGAGAGCATGTGGTACCTGTATAGTGGATACTAATGACACATGACTGGAGATGACAATCAATTTTTTTTATTGGACGTCAGGGCTGGACGCAAGGGCACTCATGGAGATAATACCACCAGAAAAGTGGTTGGTCTAGGTATAATCAAAAACATCAATAACCTTTTTTTTTTAATATTTTACTTGTTGATGGCTTGAAATATAACTTGCTTAGCATCAGTCAGCTTTAGCATAAGGGCTTTATCATAAAAAGTTTTTCAAACACATGCATCATTAGCTTGAATAACAATACTATTTTCAGCGAAAAAAGATAAAAAATATTTATATGCTTAATTTAAATAACATTAAATGTGCTACTTTAATTTTCTTTAAAACTATTGCTAATGAATCTTGGTTGCGGCATAGGAGGTTATGTCGTGCCGGCATGAAAACCCTTAGGAGAGTAACCCAAAATGACCTAGTTAGAGGTAGAGGTGTCCCCAAGATTAAGTTCACTATAGACCACCTATGTGATACCTATCAACTAGGGAAATATGTCTAATCCTCTTTCTATTCCATTAAGGATATTAATACCTCTAGACCTTTAGAAGTCCTTAATATGGATTTGTTTGGACCCATTAACACTGCCAGCTTACAAGAAAAAGTCTATAGATTTGTGATTGTCAATGAGTACTCAAAGCTCACTTGGATTAGATTTATATCACATAAAAGTGAGTCTTTTGATGAATTTAAATCCTTCTCCAGTTAGATTCAGAAAAAGCTAGTTTATGAGATCTTTACCATACATAGTGACCATGGTGGAGAGTTTGAAAATATGAAATTTAGAACTTTTTATGAGGATCAAGGGATTAGTCACAACTTCTTAGCTCCTAGGACCCCTCAGGAGAATGGGGTAGCAAAAAGGAAGAAAAGGACCTTAGTGGAAGTCACTAGAGTCATGCTTGTTGAGTATTCACTTCAAAAATACTTTTGTGTTGAAGCGATAAACATAGATTATTTTGTGTTGAATAGGATTAATGTTAGATCCCAAACAAATAATACACCCTATGAGATCATTAAGGGCAGGAGACCCAACCTTTTTTCTCCTCCATGTCTTTTTCTGTATGGTTTTTATTCTTAACAATAAAAAAAATCATTCTTAAGAAAATTTGACCCAAAATCTGATGGAGTGTCTTTAGGATATTCAAGTGTTGGAAAATATTTTAGAGTGTTTAACAAGAGGACATTAGTAGTGGAGGAGACTACTCATGTAGTGTTTGATGAATCTAATCCTATGAAGTCTAGTGTTGAGGAAGAAGATAAAGTTGGAGAGATTACTCAAGAAGTAGAAACAACAAATTTGGAGAAAAGGGTAGAGCCTCAAAACACTTATGGAGTAGCTGAGATTACTCAATAAGTAGAAAGTACAATTCTAGAGGAAAGGGTAGAACCTCAAAATGTTTTTCCAAGATATTAGAGATATTCTTTGAGTCATCCTAAAGAACTGATCTTAGGAGATCCTTCAAAAGGTGTTAGAACTAGAAATGGACTTACAAAAAAAGTAAACTACTATGTCTTCATTTCAATGTCTAAACCCACAAACATCAATTATGCCCCTTCTAATGAATTATGGATCTTAACTTTGCAAGAAGAACTTGACCAATTTATGAGGAATGATGTTTGGAAGTTAGTAAAAAGACCTAAGGATCAAGGTATAGTAGGAACCAAATGGGTCTTTAAGAATAAAACAAATGATTCTAGTGTGGTGGTTAGGAATAAGGAAAGAATGGTGGCTAAGGGGTATAATTAAATAGAAGAGATTTATTTTGAGGAAACCTTTCTCACTGTAGCAAGATTGGAAGACATTAGAGTGATACTAACCTTTGCTTATAAGGGAATTATGTTTTTCCAAATGGATGTCAAGAGTGCCTTTTTGAAAGGGGTAATAAAAGAGGATTTGTTTAAATAGCAACCCCCAGGTTTTAAGAGTTCCCAATTTCTAAATCATATTTACAAATTAAAAAATTTCTTATATGGATTAAAACAGACACCTAGATCTTGGTAAGAGAGACTTAGTACATTCCTACAAGAGAGGGAGTTTGTTTAAGGGGAGTGTTGACACCACCCTTTTTAGAGAAAAGTAGGAGATGAGTTACTCATTATTCAGATCTAAGTTGATGATATATTTTTTGGATCTTCTGATATAAAGTTATGTGATGATGTTTTTAAAATAATGAGTAAGGAATTTGAGATGAGTGCTATAGGAAAATTATCCTACTTTTTGGGGTTTAGAATAAGATAAATGGATGATGGAATATTTCTTTGTCAATCAAAGTAAATTAAGGACATATTGAAGAAATATTCAATGGATAAATCCAAGTTAATAAACACTCATATGAGCTCCACTGTTCAGTTAGATAAGGATTCAAATAGAAAATCTTTTGATCAAATGAAGTATAGAGGAATAATTATATCACTACATTACTTAACTACTAGTTAACCCGATATAATATTTAGTATTTGTATATGTATTAGATCTCAAGCTTATCCTAAAGAATCCCACCTGACTATAGTTAAGAGAATCCTTAGATATATCTTAGGGACCCAAAACTTAGGAATCTGATATCCTAGGCACAACACTTCTTTTGAAATTATTGGTTATTCTTATTTTGATTTTGTAGTGTCTATGATTTTGATTTTGTAGGGTTTTGGGTGGATAGAAAGAGCATTTTTGGAACTTTCCAATTTATAGGATAGTCTTTAGTCTCCGAGTCCAGTAGAAATTAAAACTCTATAGCATATTCCACTGATGAAGATGAGTACATTATCTTAGGAAGTTATATGGCCCAAGTCCTTCAATTAAAGTGACAAATTCTTGATTTTGGATTTCCTATATGCATAATTTAAATTTTATGTGATAATACTAGTGCCGTTTATATCTCTAAAAGTCCTATCCAACATTCACGGACCAAACAGATTGACATATAACATCACTTTATTAGAGACCGTGTTACAAAAGGAGATATTGAGTTACACCGTGTATCAACTACAAACCAACTGGCTGACATCTTTACTAAACCACTGGCCTTTGACACATTCAGTAACTTAAGGACCCTATTAGGTGTGATTGACATAAATGCATGAACTTGATGATTTTTGAACTCTAAACTTTATATTTTCTGATCTTTCTCTTATATTTTTTTTTCAAATTTTTTTGTTATTTCTGTCCTTTCTTTTATTTCTATTTTTATTGTTTATTCTTGTTTATTTGTTTGTGTTTTTCATGTTTTCAATTTTATATTTTCTTTGCTTCATTTAATTTTATTTTGGTCATTGTTGAACTGATATTTTATGCTTTATTTTTGTTTTTGAAAATTTATAATCAATGGTTGACATCCCTAAATCAGGTAAAGGAAAAAACACTTGATTGTTTCACTTCCTCTAACTCCTTTAGAGGTGTAAGTATATTTCCAAAGCAAAAAAAAAATTTTTAAATTAAAAACATGAACTTAGAATTGAGATCTTTTCTAACTTCCTACAATAATCTATATCATATGAATAATGTTAAAAGTCATTAAATCACTTTCAAGCATTTCTTGTTCATGTTGTTTCATTTATCGTATGAATATGATTTTGATTTGTGTTTTATTCCTCCTTATATTTGAGAGTTAGGCTTTCTTCTCTATTATATGGAAGATATTCTCACAACTGAGAGTCTTTAAAGGTTTTGAAAGGGAGATAGCTCGCAAAAGATGACAAGAGGCATAAAATGAGCCTAAAAAGAAAAAGTGAGAAGATGCGTAATGATCGCCAAAAAAGTTGAAAGATATTCATAGTGTATAAAAAATATAAATATGCATAAAGTGTGCCAAATAATTGACAAAAGATACAAAATGATTCCACAAAAATCAAGCTTCCATCTATTTCAAAGCTTTAAATCTTTGAAGAATTCATATGTCACTCAATATCTTCAATCACTTAATTTTTTAAACCCTTGATTTTTTACTAGTTACTTTGGTATATTACTCTATCAGATATATTTTCTAGAATGAAGTGTTAAATCGATCATTTTTCTTGGCTAATTTTTTTTAGTTAGATTTTTATTTTCAAAAGATTTTTACCCTTTAGGGAATCCAAGCTGGGGATTACAGGATCAATTTTTCTATCAATTTTTAGATTTTAGTGATGTTAACTCATTTCTTACAAATTTTTAATTTAATCACATGGAAAATTTATCATATTCTTGCTTTGATAAAAAAACCTTTTTTTCCATTCTTTTTATCATTTTTATCACATTTTTTGTTATTTTATTTTTAATATTTACTTGTTTTTTATGTTTTGAGAACCCTTTTGAACACCTCCTTCAATCATCAAAATTTTCAATTTTTTATCACATTATCTTGGATGATATTCCCATTGTCCAAGATGATATCATCAAATCACCCTTCATCGTCCATCTAATAGTTGCTCTTACTCAATTATTTATGTTCAAGGATGATATGATTGAATCATGCTTAATTATTTATGATCATCCTAGATAATACACATGTTCATCCTGGACAATCCATACAGTAAAAAATGGTTGGACATTTTAAATTCGGCTGGTATGCCTTTTTTGTCGATTGTCCTAGATGATCCACCTAATCATCCTAGATGATCCATTTCATCAACAATCATCCAGCATGACTCCTCGGGATGATTGCCTGAGTCTAATCATCCAGCATGATGTTTGATCATCCTTGATGTTAGGAACACTTTTTTTCCTAGTCTTCCCAGGCGTCATAAGGTTACCTAATAGTCTTGGATGATCCTGCAATAATCCTAGATGATGTGGCCAATAATTTATAAAAAGCTAATTTCAAATGATTTGTCACCCTCAAATCCTTCAATTCTTCTTTCATTCTCCCTCAAGCTCTAAATCCTTATCATTGGCTCGTGGAGAAAGGTCTAGGATGAAACCTCATTTCACTAAGGAGGCTAACTATGCCACCTATCTTTGATTAAAACCACTGGGATTGCACCTTCAAGGATCATCAATCCTTGAACACTAACTTACCCGGTACTGAATATATTCACTCACACCTCACTCACCATCATTCTAACTTTGGCTTTCCCATTTAACTCTGAACTCCTCTATGAATTCTTCATTAGTCTTAGGATCAACTCCACCTATATCACCCTTTAATCTTATGTGCACAGATGCCCAGTAGAGATAAGCCTTATACCTTGTATTCAAATCTTGATTATAACTGGGGTCTTATCCCCAACTATTAAGGAACAAAAAATTTCACCTATCACGATGGTTCCTCAAGCACCTTAGTAAAAGATAATAGGAAAATTCAATATGTCCTTAGATCCTCAGTAATCCCAAAGAATAGTGACTGTATCCACATAACTCCCCATCTCTGTATCACCACCTTCTATATAATAGCACATAGGGAGTTCAATGGCACTGATCTTCTTTTTTGATACATTGAGTACATGATAAGTATTAGTGATCTAGTTCATAAAATAAAACCCAACCTTTCCTTAGGACACATCATAGCTTTTATCCTTGAAACTAAATATAATCTTCAATATCATGCCCCATTGGACTATCAACCTACCTACTATGCTAACAGCTACTTCCATGTTCTTCATAGTACTCATCTCCATTCGAGGGATGAGGAGGCTGAGGGAATTGAGGAGGAAGATGTTCATGCACCTATTGATCTGCCAGAAGTCATAATTGGATCAGCTGGTGGAGTGGTTTAATAGGTGCGAGGCAAGGTTTGACTCATACATTACTGCATAGAAGCAGTAGCATGATGTAAATATTGATCAATTTGTTGCATATGCGGCACACCAATAGTAGCAGCACGATCAAGATATGGCCTAGTTTGGGGAGTAGTTTTCTTCCATCTCCGATTTCTTTCAGCCACCACCACCACCTCCTTCACCTGATCAGGGCCCTCTATACATATAGAATACTTTTTTTTGTTGTTTTTTATGTGATGCGTTTGTACTACTATTAGTTTCAATTTTGTATTTTCTGCTTTGTATTTTATTTCTATTTCGTCTTCCTTTTTGTGATTTCAAAAGAGGGCATAGTGGTAGTGTTAGTGTGTTAGTGTTGTTTCATTGTATTGTTGTTTTTCATACTACTATTATTTATTGTTTATACCATATGCTTATTTTTAGTAAAATTTGCATTGCTTAGTTCATACTGTTCTCCTTTATTTTATATTTCATTAATCTACTTGAATTAAATTTCCTAATAAATATTTGGCATCATAAAAAATGGGAGATTATTACAAACTTGGATTTAAGGATTATAATTTTGATGATACCAAGCATTTCTAGCATTTTTGTTTCTTTAATATTGCCCTGCCTACTAGCATTTCTGGTCCACAAGGTTAATTACAAAATCAAACCACCAAAAGAGTGGGTAGAGTAGGGCTGAGTTAGACGGTAAGTGTAATTCCAATATTTTTTTTACCTTTTTTTTTAAGTCAAATATAAAAATATGGATTTTAATGCTAAGTAACCTTGCACACATACATTCAGGGGGTGAAAATTATAGGCTTTAAAGTTTTTCTATTTTTGATCATATCATATAGGACAATCCAAAAATCATCCTGGACGATCAATTAAAAATAGAAACCCTAGGGCATCTATGATAAGACAGTCAAATTAAGTAAATTTTCATAGTTGATATTAATATCATCCTCGATGATAGGCTCAAATAAGAAAGAATCATCCGCTAACTCTTTTTGGTATACTATTATTTTTAGAAATCATACTGGATAATCTTGTATCATCCTAGACAATTTATTATAATCATGCCTAAATTAGTCAGATGATTAAGGAAAGCAATTAAGGTTTGACTGATCAATCTTATTATCTTGTAAAATCACATAATCATCCTGGACGATCAGTTAAAAAAAACTTAGCCTTCTCCTCGATCACCTGGATGACCAAAATGATATAATAGATGATTAGTAAAAATTATTCATCTTCCAAGTGTATCTCATGGATGTCCAGAATGATGTTTTGGATGATAATCCATTATTTTGTACTAATCATATAGGATGATTCAAGAATCATCATGTATGATACTTTATGTTTCTTCGTCATCTAATTTATACCTTCTCGATGACCATATTGATGTATAAGATAATTTATATGGTTTTAAACTAATCATACAGTATAATATCCACATCATCCTAGATGATTAGAATGAATAAGACTTCAAATCATCCAGCCTTCCAAGATTAACCTAATTGAATCGGCTGAAAATACACTGATCATACATGATGACCTGTTGATTATCCTGAACGATCTTTGACAGCAAGTTACAAATTAGGACAAATTTTAACCCTTCGTTATAAGATCTCTTATTTATTCATGAGGAGATCTTTGTTGTTGTCCTGACCTGAGAGAGGCAAGAGAAGGAGTGGAAGAGCTTGGAAGAGAGAGAGAGGATCTTATGAGGGGGAATTTGTGTGGGTTCACAAAGGTTGCTCGAAGCAAGGATCTGGGTCACCTTCTCCAGTCATAGTCCCTAATTCCTAGGAGGCTCTAGGGAAGTCTTCTTCAATAATCAATTAAGGTTCTCTGCATGCTTTAGGAGGAAGCAAAAGGAAGTCAGGTTCTCTACCTCATCATAGTTGGTGGAAAGGAGTTTGCAAAGGATTATCTACCTTAATTTGGGAGAAAAAGGAGAGTCACTGAGTTTTAGTGTAATACCTAGAGGAGATGCACCAAGGAGCTGATGTAGGTCAAGTTGACCAAACCACTATAAAATCTGGTGTGCTCTTTCTTATTACATTTATGTATTTTAATTTCTACATTTTATTTTTATGTGGAAGTTCATATGGTTTTTTGTTTTAAAATATTTCAAAAATATTGTGCTTTGTTGTTTAAGAATTTTTAAAACTACCAATTCACCCCCCCCCCCCCCCCCTTGGTTAGCCTCGGGCTAGTTCATAAGGGCTTAATAACCCTAACAAACTTTCATTTCTAACATCTATATTCTGTCTCCACCTTGTTATTGTGTTCTATTTATCGAGTTTTTCTTGTTGTAGCTTGATTGTTTTCCTAGTTATTTTGGTGATTTTGGATTTTTTTTTTGTTGTGTAAGGTTATATTGCATTTTGTTTACCTAAGGGCCTTTCGACCGTTGGTATTTTTTTTGCATGATTCTCCTCATGGCAACTGGTCTGTCATCATTTAAGCCCTTGCCTTGGGTGAATCTACGTACAACTTTGGTTTTTAGCAATAAAATATTCTTTTGTGATGTTGGTAAAGGTTCTAACCCTAAATCCTTATTTTTTCATTATGTTCATGTCGGTGGTGTCAAGTTGAATGAATATAACAATGCTTTACAAAATATTTGCTTAAAGGTATTTCAGCTTTGTTGATTTCTAAGCATTTTATAGTAAAACTGGCTTTCCTTATAAATTTATGTTTGTAGGGAAATTTTTTATAAAATGACTGAATCTCGACTCAATTAGGCCTTCTTTTTTAATATGAAATTATCCAATTTTTTCTCTATTGGTTTACTTGATGCCAGGCATGTTGCTATCCCACTATCAAAATGATTTGGATTATAGCTAGATTTTTACATTAATATCTGTCAAATGAGGCTTTTGAAGTGGACTCGTTACTTTGATATTAATCAGGAATATCATATAGTTCCTTTTTGGATTTCTTTCCCAAATTTGAGATTGCATTTCTTTAATCTACATGTTCTTCACACTTTGGGATCCATGTTTGGAAGTCTTCTTCTATCTGAGCAGGCCACTGCTTCATGATCTCGGGTATCTGTTGCTCAGATTTTGGTGGAATTGGACATAACCAAAAAATACCCATATGAAGTATGGCTTGGGTCAGAAAGTTCAGGTTATTTGTAAAAGATGGTTTTTGAAAGCATACCATATTTTTCTCTCTCATTATAAAGTTCATGGACATTGTTTTAATAAAGGTTTTGTGGCTCACCCAAATTTAAAAGAAGGGAGCAAATAAGGAAAAATTATGGGTAATTTTGGAAAGAATGATATTGTTTACAATGAGACTCATATCCATTTGGAAATGACTGATAAAGAAAACATGGTTAGAATACCTATAAATACTCATAATAATGAGGAGGAAACTATTGGTGGAAATAATTCTTTAAAAGAATCTGACTCGATGGCTCCTAAGGATAGATCAGTTTGTAATGACATAGAAGAGGAAAATTTGGATTCTAGATGACTTCCTTTAAAGGAGTCTATCAAAAATTGGAATGGAGAGGTTGATTCTTCCAATGTTAGTAGTGATGGATATGAGTTGCATAATCAACATACTTTAAATGTTAGCAATGGCTAACAAGTATAGACTAAGGAAGGAGATAAGGAGGACCATAAAAAGGAACATGAAATTTTTGCTAACAAAGATGTAGCTTTATGAGGAAAATTTTTTTGGTATGAATGATGTCTCTATGTTGTTTACTCTGCCTAATGCCAATAAGATGGATGAGGGTTATATTAAAAGTGGAGAATAAGAAATCTATAATTATCAAACACTCTTAACGTCATTCTTCTAGAGTTACCCGAGCTTCACATAATTCTTTTTCCAATGGTTAAAGCCCTCATCTAGAATATATTGGGTATGGATAATTTGAAGAACTTATGTAGAATTTATGATATTAATATTTTTGTTTTACTTGAACCTTTCATTCTGGCTTCCAAGATTATTTCCATGCATACTAAACTTAGGTTTTATTGGTCATTTAGTAATTGTACAAACAAAAATTTGATTTTTTGGAAACACTGTGTTACTTTAAACATTCTTAATGATTTTCCTCAAATGGTTAACCCTAATATAATTTTCTTTCAATTTTATTTTGTTGCTTCTTTTGTGTACACTTCCTATTTTAGAGTTGACAGGAGGAGTTTATGCAAAGAAAATATTGATTTTCCTTCTAATAATGTTGATCTATGGATGGTTGGTGGTGACTTCAATACCATCACTAATATTTCTGAGAGAATTGGGGGGGGGGGGGGGGGGCCAAAATTTCCATGCTATAAAGGATTTTAATGATACATTATTAGCTTATAATTTTCATGATATTAGTTTTTCTGGTAATGGCTTAGGCAACAATTTAGAACATATTCTTTTTAATAATGCTTGGATTTCTAAGTACCAAAAGACCCATATTGAGCATTTATCTTGAACCCTCTCTTATCATGCTCTTTTATATTTGAGCATTTCTATGGTGGAGAACTCTACTTCCTCTAATTTTAGGTTTCAAAATATGTGCCTTTTGCATTATTTATTCCTTTCTAATGTTGAAGAAAATTGGCATGCTCCCTTGTTTCAAAATAATAATTATTTTGGTATGATTCATCTTTGGCTTAAGCTCAAACAATTAAAGCAAAATTTAAATTGATGGAGTAAATATGTTTTTAAGAATTTATTTACTAATATTATGGAAAATGAAAAATAAGTTGATTTAGCTAATAATATTTATATGAATCTTCCTTATGTGGATAATCATATTTCTTTGAATAAGGTTAAGGACACCATAGCTAAACTTCAAGAACAACAAGAAGCCTATAGGAAAAAAAAATCTTCATGCAAGTTTTTAACTGATGAAGATAAAAACACAAATATATTCATAATATTGCACACCATAAAAAAGCAACTAGTTATACTCATAAGATTTCCACTTGTGAAAGCCAACATTTTGAGTCTACTGAATTGGTTTATGATTTTGGTGTTAAGTATTTTAGGGAAGTGTTTAATAAAAACTTTTCTCCTAATTTAGATCTAGATTTTACTTTTATTTCGTGTCTTATGTCTGAAGAGGATAACATTACTCTCCCTAAAATTCTATTTGAAAATAAGATTGAGTCGATCCTTAAAGAAATTAATCGTGATTCTTTTGCCGGGCCTGATGGTTTTATGACTAAATTCTTTCAATCAAAACATGACATATTATCAAAGAGGATTTAATTAATGTTGCCATTGATTTGTTTAAAGGTAATCCTTACCCTAATTTTTTTTACTCTACTTCAATTGTTTTGATACATAAAAGCGATGTTACTAACTGTTGGTACAATTTTTTCCTGATTAGTCTTTGCTCCTTTTTCAATAAGCTCATTGCAAAATTAATTATGTCTAGATTATTATTAGTTCTTCCTAATATCACTTTTCTTGAGCAAACTGGTTTTTCTGAAAGGCGTTCCATATTTGATAATATTTTATTAGCTTAAGAGCTTATGCATGATTTAGAGGCTAAATTTGTGGGTGGGAATGCCATTTTTTAAATTGACATTGCCAAAGCTTACGATAATATGAATTGGGAATGTCATGCCTTAGTATTTTGGTTTTAATCAAGACTTTCTTAAGATCATTAAGAGCAGTATTGAACATTATTTTTTCTCTATGATTATCAATGATAAAAATGATGGTTTTTTTAAACTGAAGCCATGGCCTTAAGCAAAGCAATCCCATATCAACTACTTTAATTATCATAACTGCTAAATTTCTTTCTAGAGGTCTTAATGATCTTTTTTGTTATCACCCTAATCTTCAGTATCGTACTATGGGTGGTTTTGTGGGGCCTCGTTTAATTTTTATCGATAATTTTATTATTTTTACAAATGACTCTAGAAATATGCTTTAAATGCTTTCTAAATTTCTTGATCTTTTTAAAAGGGCTAGTTGTTTAATTTTTAATCCTATGAAAATTTGCTTTATCACTACTAAATCCATAATGCAACCCATAATATCTTCTTTTCAGGATAAGTATGGTTTTCAAAATAACAAATTTTCCCTTAAGTACTTAGGAACTCCTCTTTATAAAGGTAGAAAGGGATCTCATTTATTTGGGATATTTTCTCTAATATTCATAAAAAACATTCTACTTGAGTTTTAAATTTTTTTCTCTTTTGGGGGTTGATTAGTGTTAGTTAAAAGGGCTATTTGCTCTATTCCTATATATTTATTTCACACATTATCTCTGACTAAGAATACATGTACTAGACATGAAAGGTGTTTTAACAAATTCTTTTGGGGGCGCTAAAGAAAGTAAATCATTTATTTTATGGGCCTCTTGGTATAGATGTTTTGGTGTCTAGGATGAAGGCAAGTTGGGCTCTAAGAAGTTAAATGACATGTCTCTGACTTTTTCTTATAAACTCTAGTTTAATCTGAGGTCTAAAATAAGCCTTTGGTCAAAGTTTATGATTGCTAAATATTATTTTGGTAAGCATCTTCTTAATTGTTTTTTTCAAAAATGGGGACTCTTCCAATTGTAAAAGGCTTTGTTCCATTAAATGGGTTGCTGAAAATTTCATTAAATGGGGTTTGGTGTGAAAGGACTACCTTTTTTGACAAGATAACTGGCTTGGATTATCTTCTATTGATAATTTACTTGATATTCATACAAATAATGCTTGCAAATTGGCCAATTTTATTCATGGTGGGACTTGGAATTTTAATTACCTTCCTAATACGGTCCTGACTTTTTCGTTAAACTCATCTTTAAAGTGTCATTACAACTTCATCAGAAAGATTGTATTTTATTTGATAAATCTAAATATGTGAGCTTTGTGTTTACAGAGGTGTGGCATTCTTTTAGGAATGTGTAACCTAAGTCTATGACTTTCTCCTCCATTTGGCAAAGAGGTATCCCGTCTTTTTATTTGTTATTAATGTGGAGTACTTTCAATAATTATATCCTTTTTTATGCTACCTTGATGAAAAAATGTTTTTATATTATTTCTAAATTTCAATGCTACTATCATATTAAGAATTTTAATCATGTTTTTGCTAATGGGCATGTTTCTCTTAAAGTTTGGTTTTATTTTTACAATTTTTTTACCAATCAATTTTGTAAGAACTATAATAACTTCATTGATATCATGCATAATTGGGTGGTTCCTACTAAGAGGCATAATAGATATGTGTTACCCATCATTATTTGTCGGTTTATTTGGAATAGTAGGAATGAGAATAAGCATGAGAATACTACTATGAAAGCCTTGTTTGTTATATCCTCAAGGTTAAGGAAAAGGTGAGACATTTATTCTTGACTAAGTTGATTAGTTTGGATTTTTTTAACAACTCTTATCAAATTGCTAAAAATTTTGGTATTTTGGGTGTTGGGCATAATTGTCAATTTTCTAAAGAAATTTTAGTTAGATTGATCAAAACGTGTATGGGTTGCTACATCTTAACACTGAAGGTGCGCTTAAAAGGTTTAAAGTTGGCTGTGGTGGTATCATCTGTAACTTTAACTGCCATATTATTATTACTTTTGTTGGGCCCTCTGATATTACTACTGTGATTATGACTGAAATTTAAGCTTTAAGAAATGGGTTACAATTATGTATCTCGCTTGGGATTACTAATGTTTGGATTAAAAAAGAAGCTAAGCTCATTATCCATTTTATATCTGGAAATGGAATTTGCTAATCCCTCTTATTTCTATATTATCAGAGAGATTAAATAGTTGTTTTCTCTTATTAATTTTTCTATATCTCAAATTTATAAAGATGGAAATGTTGTTGGTGATTATTTAGCTGAATTGGGTTGTAATATGACTGATTTTATGGAATTTTGTGGGATCCTCTATTCTGCCCAGATTGTTGGGTCTAGCTATGCTTAATCATATTGGCATCCCGTATGTTAGAATCTCTTAGAACATTCCTTTTTGTTCATGCCAATTTTACTTTTATGATGTCCTAAGGGTTTCTATCTCTCGGTTCTGCTCTTTTTCTTACTGCATCACCCGATTACTAATATTACTATAGTTTGTTGGTTGGTTTTTACAATTTCTTCTTATATGGAGGGGATTTTATCAAGTGATATGGTTGGCTTTATTTCTAATTGCCTCTCCCAGTTGTTGGTTATGGACTATGTTTACTAGTGGATTAATTCGTCTTCATTTTTTGTGGGCTCTTACTTAATGTTGAATTTATATTCACTTTAGAGTTATGTGGGCTGGTTTCTTTACAAATTTTGGTTGGTTCATCGTCAACCTAGGTGTGGCTTGCTCATTTAAGGGTTGTTTCATTTGAGTATTACTTTTTTTTTTTTGCCTTTCTATTTTAAATGACTAGACTAGTACATATTTGTTTAGGCATCCATGGGTCTGATTGGTTTGAGGGCTATTAATTCTCCTAGTTTTTTGGAGATTTATAATTTACTTTCTTGGATGGTCTCTCCAGGAAATCACATTGATTGGAACAAAAGAATGCATTATGAAATAATATTTTTTGAATCCCTGTTCATTTTGATTTTTTTTTTTTGTGTTCATTTATTTTTAATTATTGCACTATTGTTGTTCTACATTTGGCTAATTATTTATTGATCTTTAGGGAGGATAGGCTGCAGATGGATGGTATCCTTTAGCTTTTTATTTTGATTAGTTCTAAACTTTCATATATCCTAGTTTACTTTTTTTGGTTTTGTAGATTGATTATTATGCAGATTGAAGGAGTCGAGAATTTTTGTAACATGATGGATAATTTTGGTAGGAAGACTATACTGAATTTGTTGACTTTTTTTTCTTTTTGGGTGTTTTCCTCTAGCAGACCAAGAATGTTATTAAGTTTTTTGGTAAATTATAGAAAAGGGAACCATCAGCTCTAATGTTTTCTTTTGATTTGTTTTGTAGCTCTTTTGAGTAATGGCAAGGTAAAGGTTCCCTTTAAGGACCTTGTAATTTGGTTTTATATTAATGTGTAGGCCCTTTTTGTGGGTTTTCCCTTAAGAAAAGTATCATTCCAATTTATCCTAAACCTTCTAAACCTTCACTTAAACATGAATAAATTCTTTAACCCCATGGTGAGCTATGGTTTACCATGGTTAACTATGGCTGATAAAAACTCCCTTAATGGCCACACTAACTTAAATGACCCATTCATACATCTCATTATTTGTGAAACTTGGTATGCAAAAAAATCTCTTGCAATAAACCACATAAACCATTTGAAACCCACTGGGACCATTTCTTAGTCCTGATTAAACTTCGTTTGCAAAGTAAGCCTACATTGACCAAATGACCCTTATGGGTTTTCTACATTCATTCTATAAGACAATGTGGACCTTATAACAAAACAATAAAATAGGTTTATTAGGTTTCAAAGAGCCTAGTGGATGCTACCTAATTCTTGGGCCCAATAGGATATTCCAAGTTTGTGATGTGGGTTATTTAGTCAACGATGTGAGCTACACATAGTGCTAGATTACAATATGAATATACTTAGGTCTCTATTGATAATAAAGTAATGAAATCCTACTTAATATGCAATTATATCTGCCAAATAAGTAATAAAATGATAGATAATAGTGTCGATCCCATGAGGAAGTATTCTGCTTAATTAGACAATTTCTAATATATATATATAATTCATCCTACTTAATGAAAAAATGGTTGTTTTGGTGTTTTTACCATTTAATAGAGACTTGTAAGAAAATTGTATACTAATATAAATAAGGTATTTTTGACAAATGATTATAAAACAACATATCATTCCTAATAACTCTTAATTTTAGATGTGGCTCAGAACAAAGGTATAACTAGATCTCTATCTCTCTTATTTGAGTGAAAAGGTAGGTTTATGGCCTTCCAAAATTTTTCATATCTCCAAATAGTATAGAAGGTTTAATATCCTATGTCTAGGTTTGCCAACATTTTAGTTCAATAATCCTATTCATTCCAATATTTCTGCATCGAGGAAATACAACAAACTAGGTATCAACTACATACATAGCCATTATATGCTTTAAATTAAGAATGAGATATTTTGAAAACAATTATAAACTAATTCAAGTCCAAGAGTCTACATTAGTATTTACTACACATTTACATTATTATACCAACCCAAAAATTTAGCTGGGCATGAATATTACAAAAAGAAAAGCCTTGTTCTTTTTATTCATATATAAAAAAAGATACAAGAGACTTAACAAATATAATTATCAGGCTAAGATATCCAAATTAAAGTATCTTGGACCTCCTTGGTCTCCCTTAGACTTTACTCTAAGGGAGAATTGAAGGAAGACACTCAAAAGTAAAAAATGCAACTAAAATCGACAAAACTCCTGCAACAAAAGCACTAACTACTTACACAAGCGCATAAATATCCTCAGGCACTACGGCACCAAAAGTTTTATCATATGTATTTTTTCACACACCTTGACCTATTAGATTTAAATATTTGGATTCCTTTGAACTTGAACTTCCATAGATACCAAATTCAAAATTTACTTATCTTTTTTCCTTGTTCAAAATTATAATCTAACTCTTTTGTATTTTTTTTTATTTTTTATACTTGTGGAGTACATTTTAATGATTTTGAATATCAATTTGGCTTTTCATCCTCCCATAAACCTGATTAATTTACTAAGAATTTAATAAGATCCCTAATTCTATAGTTATGTTTACTATGATCATCCTAACTTTAGCTACCCACTGATTTTCCCTAAACTATGTTACTCATTCTTCAACTTGGTAGTCAGTGCATGAGTGTATAGTTTCTAAACTTAGAACAAGTCAATAACTTAAATTTTGAATTATTATGCATTATTTATTTAAACTATAGTCTAGAGTTTAATAATTAAATTATTTTATATAACTTTTAATTATAATTTTTTATTTTTTCTAAATAAGAATTCAAAGTGAAAAGACTATGTTCAGGATAATTTTCTATAGTTAGGCATATGGGAATTTAAATTAAATGTAAATGAAATAGAAATAACTTATTGTACAAGCAAATATAAATGTTGAATATAAAATAAACATGTCTTTTCATTGAATTGTAATAAGCACAAGGGCATTATAATATAACAACTACAAAAAAATAATAGATAACTAATGAATGAAGCACTATTCTTCTGATCCATCTCCTTCTAAGATCCAGATGTAATGTTTTTACTATAATAACAATAGTTGCATTCTTGGCAATTAAACAACATCAGTATCAAAATATGTTTACAACATCACAGCACCTTGAAGATCCCCCAATAAAATAAACCAAAAAATAAATAGAAGAAAATTTATTGACAAATAAAAGTAGCTACATCCTCGTCTCTCTCTCAAGCCTACTAGGAAATACAACAAAAGAAAAAAAAAAAAGACTACCATCACTCTGAGTCACGATCCTCCTCCTCTTTGTCATCATTATCATCATACTCAAGATGAGACCAAACAAATGAATTGTATTGTGGTGAAGTAGAGAAATATAACTAGTCTTGATTCTCCATAAGAGGATTCCTCATGAATATCCTCACTAAAGCATCAGTGAATATTGTTGTATTATTGTAATATATTTCCTTCACACAATTCTAGTTGGCTTGAAAGTGCCTACTATCCTCACATAATTCAATCACATCATTCATATGTTCCTTAACTCATCCACCAACTTAATACAAGATTTAGGAGTCTTAGAATCCTACTATAAATGATGATCACTATGAACACTCTCATATACACCATATTTAATAATGCTTTCAATTTTTCTTATAGGAGGGCTGAAATCGAAAAAAGCTACTCATCACTAGAATCTTCCCTCACACTGGAATTAAAACATAAAGATTAAATAATAAAAGGATATGACATGCTCACAGAAGTAGTACCTCTAAAAACATAAGTTAAGGGAAAATTAACTAGCATCCCCACATCAATAATGTAGCAAACTTGAATAGTATAATTAAGAGTAACACAGTCTTTGATTATATAGCTAATAGTTTTACTAGGCTAAAGTTGAGCAAAAATATAGTAATGCCAAGGGTTTTATAGTTGTCTTAAGCAAGATGAAAAAAAATAATAATTATGTTGTCCCTCTTATTCCATGTTGCCCTATTATTAGGCTCATACAAAACCCTTAAAATTTTCTTTGATTAAAAGGGTAAAAAAAGAGTTCTGATCATTAAATTCAAAATTTTGACACTTATATAGATGATTTAAGGTTATAGGATTAATGGGTACAGTACCTCTCACAAAACACCTATTATCCACTACCTCTTTACCATTAGTAAAGAATTCACTCACTACATTGATAACTACTACAAAGTGTTCCTCACACAATAGCTCCCAACCCTGATTTATAATCATTTAAATGACCTTACCTCCAAAGTTTTGCAAACATCCCTTAGGGATCAACTGCACAGATACCACTATTATGACATACCTTTGCTCTATCAAAATTAAATTAATTTTCTTTTATTAGTGGACAATATAGCACACTTCTTTTTACCAAAAAATTGTCTTTTATTTTTTTACAAAGATCAAATAAAGAAATGGTTGAGAACTTAGAGATAATGAGGGATAATCTAGTAAACAAAAAATTTCTAAAAAAACATTTATATATATAAACATTATATGTGTAATGGCACTCAAGAGATCCACACTATGACACTTAAAATTATTGAAAATGATAATGAGTTAAATAAATAAGCACTATAGTAGTACGAGATATCTGTTTCTACAAAGTAAGCATTGTAAAAGAATGCACTAGATTTTTTATAAAGGAAACACAATGACACTTAACATGCACAAGAGTTATGGTACATTCAAAGAATATTGTCGTGTTGCTCTAACAAGTATAATAATGATATTGACCTAGCAATGTAGCATTAGAAATAGTAATGTAGTGCTCAATAAAGTATCATAATATAAAAGTTATGGAAGTAAAAATGATTGACTACACTTCCACTATAACTATAAAAATATTGAACCTATGTTGTATAACCTGCCAAAATAGCATTGAGGCCATCGATAAGGGAGAATTGCATTGTAACATTTTATGATATTGTGCTATAGTGGTGCAATCCAAAAATATAACTTTGAGACTTTCGCTCTGCAGTGTTCTGTTTGAATGCTATGGTGTTTAGTTTTCAAATACGGCAGTGATTTAAATATTAATGTCGTGGTGCAAGTTTAATTGTTAGTATAATAAAATTTTTTTAGGATGCTTTAATAACTTAGTCAAAATCAATATTAATGGATCTCACAAATGAAAGTTCGTTAGGGATGTTAAGCCCTTATGAATTTTCCCAAGGCTAACAAAGAGAGAGGTGAATTGGATAACTTTAAAACCAAAGATAAAACTCAAACCAAAATCACCACAGAAATCAAATGCAAAAGAAAATAATGTGGAAATAAATAATAAGAAAGAACACACCAGATTTATAATGGTTCGGTCAAACCTTCACCTACATCCACTCATTGGAGACACCCTCCAAGTATTGCACTAAAACAAGTGTCTCTCCTTTAGCCCCCACAGCTAGGCAGAGAAGTCCTTACAAAATCACTTCCACCTTCCCCGGTGCGGCGGAGTCGTCGGGTCCTTTGACATCAAGGAGATCTTCCTCTTTAGTGAACTTCCCTCGAGACAAGCCTTGAATTCGATGGTATTAAGGTGCAAGCCTGCCGTAGCAACCGTGTGGAATCCCCCTCCACACTCCCTTGAGTCCCCCCTCGCAGGATCTTCTCCCTCTCTCAGACTTCATCCGTTCCTCACTCCCTTTCAAGCTTTCTCTTCAAGTTTCCCCCCCAAGAACGAAGCTACAATGGCTGACAAAGAAACTTACAAAGTGTCATATCATAGCTTAAATAGAAGATCTAAAAATGAGCTCATTAATGCAAGTTGCCGACATTATCGTCCAGGATGATACTAATATCGTCCTGTACGATCAGTGTAATTTAAGCCCAATCAGCCAGGACGATTTGAGACGATCAGAAGAAATTTGTTTATATCGTCCAGGATGATAATAAATCATCCTGGACGATCAGAACAAATCGTGGAATATCATCCTGAACATCACCCTGAAAAATAGATATCCGGTGTCCAATCATCCAGCACATCGGTCAAGACGATTCGGTGATCGTCCAGGCCAATTTGTTCATGAAATCAAGTCATAATTACTTTCCTTAAATTCCAGAGAAAAATTAGAAAAATTGACCTGGATCATCCTGGACGATATTTTATAGTCTTGGATGATCCACCTGGAAAATATTCAAAAATAGGTTATTTCTAGTTAGATTTGGTGGCAGATTCTTTCTGAATTGAGCCTATTGTCCTGGCCGATACAAAAGCATCCAGGACGATGTGTTTTGCATAATGACGGCTGCTTTAATGAGGATGCCCTAATTAGGGTTTCTGCTTTTGGACAGATCGTCCCGGACGATGTTACCAAAAATAGAAATCTTTAGATAGCAACAGAAAATCTTCCAAGTTACAAAACATCAAGAGCCACACCAAATACAATAGACTCAAGAAAGGAAAAAGTGTACAAACTGACTCAGACCTAGTCTACCCAATCTTGAGCTGGTTCCAAATTGCAGTCTGATCGTGTTGACCTGAAATGTTAATAAATAAGGCCATCGTAGAGAAATAAGAGTGTTTTCTATCATCAAAATCATAAACCATGAAAACAGATCCGCAACAACAAATACTACCACAAAAATCATAATATAAATTATAAAACAAAACATAAAAACATAAAAGTATGATAAGGTTTCCCTTTAAATAGTGTTAAATTTATAATCTTCAGTCAAACTTTCCTAAATATGTCACTTTAGCTGTAATGAATCACCAACACTTCTTAAGTGGCCAGCAATTATATTCTTTTTCTTTTTAATTGGATAAATTTTAGTATTACTATGCAAAGTTTCTTAAGGTTGACTAATATAAGAGATTGGAAGCTATCTTAATTAATTTTCTATGTTTTTGATTGAATCAATCTAACTTACAACTAACTTTATAATTGAATCACAGCCTCTTCTAAAGGTTATTTTTTCACTCTAAATTAATTATTTTCATTATAACCTAGGCGATACAAATGTAAAGGATTTATATTAGGTTGCTGAAGATTAATCAGATTCTCTCCATGAATAGATTGACAAGTTTTCAACTAATTATTACAACAAATATTATTATATGACCTGTTAGAATTAGGATGGTTACTCCAATCTTGATTATATTTATTGAAATATGTGTTATTTTATCTTCTAATTAAATTCACATTCTCAATCCCTAGTGCCTTACCCTCAGCAATAGAATTTAAATTATGCAATTGCAATTGCATAGATGATCATGACCTTGAACAAACTTGAATAAAATCTAACTTTTTAAAATTATAGCTACCTGAGTAGCACAAATTGAGAATGTATTTGATTCATTCACACCTACTACTCCCTTAAGATTCTCCCCATAAGAAGGCCATTAGAAATTTATTTTAAACATTTCTTTAATTAATTCTTTTGCTTCATCAAATGGCTTTGATATTCAAGATCTTCCAACTACTTTATCTTTATTTGATCGAAGGGATCCTACCAATAAACTACAAAAAGTCTAAATAACCAACCAATCGGGTCATGAATGGTGATGGAATTTCCTAAGAACTTCCTTAAGTCTCTCCACACTTTTATAAATTGACACTCCTTTAACCAAGCTAAAAGATGGTATAGATTTCTTATGTTTGGCAAATTTTGAAGGAGGGAAATACTTAGCAAGAAATTTCTATGCCAACTTATTCCTAGTGGTTATGAAGCTTCAAGGACAAGGAATTCAGATACATATTACCTTTTTCCCTTAGAAAAAATGTGAATAGTCTAAGTCTCAACATTATACTTAAATATTCTACAAATTTCTTATAAGTTCGTATAGGTTGTTAAACCTAAAGGAACCAGCCTGAGCCTAACCAAGCCGGGGGGGGGTTTGAATTGGTAACTTTATAATTTCATTTAATAACATAATTTTTTTTTATTTCTTTTTGAATGTCTAAATGTAGAAAATTAAATACCCTAATGTTGAAGCAGATTAATCTTATAATAACAAAAAAATTAAATTTTTCAACCACATAGTTAATCATAGAAAAACTAAAGTGCAAAAAAAAAAAGAAAAAAAATACACCAGATTTTATAGTAGTTCAGTCAAACATGACCTACATCAACTTCCCAAAACCCTATATTTTAGATATTCCACAAAAGTAATGTATCTCCTTTTGCCACCAAATAATTTAGAGAATCCCTTTTCGAAATATTTTTCACCAACTCGGTGAAGGCAAAAAGCATGAAAACCTTTTTTACCCTCATAGTGAAGGTAGAGATTATAGAATCATTTTTTTGCTTCTTGGAGATGGTAGAGATTCAAGAATCACTTTCACCTTCCCTGATATTATGGTGTAGTCGAGTCTTTTGGCACCAGAGAGATCTTCTTCTTCCCTAAACCTCCCATAAGATAAAACATGATAATGGTGGTCCTTAAGAGCATGTTTACTTGAGGAATAGTGTGAAACTCCCTTGAATCCCACAAGATCTTCTTCCTCTCTCAAACTATAATCATTCCTCTCTCAAGATCAAAGTTATATCTTTAAGTATTCTCTAGAAGAAAAATGACTCAATGAATGTCAATGACATTTTTAATTTTTTTTCAAAAAAGCATAAATAGAGGGCTTTAAAAACCTCTAAAAACTTAATTTTTATGGCACTGATTCTCTAGTATGATTTATGATCGTATTGTATGTTTAATTTAAAATAACCTATTTAAATAGTACAAATAGCTTTTCCCTGCATAATAAATTCAAGTATTTGTACTAATCATCAGTATGTTATTGGCGATCATGAACTAAAATTAGTTGAACAATTATGGTATTTCATCTTGGACAATGTGGAACATTAAATGATAGTCTTATGCAAGAATATGCTCATACAGTATGATCATAACCAATCATCCTATATAATATGTTTGAATAGATTAACCATAATTAATCCCCTAATTATAGGATTAATTTAGGTATAATTGTCATAAATGATACAATATGATCCATATCGTATGGTATAATTCATATCTTACAGTACGATGCATATCATACGGTATGATTAGAAACAATTCTTAATAATAAAACTTTTCCTAAATTGTGATTTGCTATTGAGTTTCATAATTTAATGGATCATCCTATATGATGTGTATCATACTATACGGTCTTTTCAAATTGCACTAAATATCCAAATTAGATATTTTGATGAGATAATGATTTAGTATACTAGAAATCACATAGAATGATTAGTTCATAAATGTGAGATTCTATTTTTTACCCAATCTTACTCTCTTGAGTGTGTGTGTGCGTGTTCACAAATCTACCAAACACCCTTAGAGGACATGACTCAAAAAATTAAAAATATATAAATGAATATTAAAAACTCTTTATATCATAACCTATTCTACCCAATCATGATCCCTAAATGTTCATTGGAAGGTGCATGCAGCTCCTGAAATATTAGAACACACATAAATAAATATAAAATATAATTACTACATGACATAAATATGCGAGCCACGATGTTTTTTATTATAAAAAACATAAAATTTTTAGCTCGAGTTGAAACATTTCTTAGAATATTTGCAAGTATAGGTTGGTTTCCTTAAGAAAAGTTCCTTGAAACTAGAAATTTTAAACCATCCAAATTATTGCAAGTTTTAGTTCAAAATTATTGTCCTACATAGTAGGTTTATTGTTACTTTAATGGAGTCCTAATACAAGGTAAACTTAATGTTTGTGGTCTAGGATAGTTCTGATCTTGTAATGGTTCATTCATATCTAAAATCTTACAAATTGTATGAATTTCTTTAGGGTCACTTATTTCTTAGCATCATACAACAAGTGCTCATTACTAGATTTTTTAAGCATTCAATAATGATGCAAAAAAATGAAGAAATAAAAATAAATAATCTTTTTTAATCAATTATAATAAATTTAAATTTTAACAAAAAAAAAACAAAAATAAAGTACTTGATACAAGTAGGTCTACGTATGTAACTAGTTCACCAATATAGTTTAAAACTGCAATACACACGTTACTTCCCTTATAATGGTATGAAAAAAATTGGGGCTATGTAGTTAATGATGTGAGAAACATACAAAGATAGATTGTAATATTAGTATGCTTGGTTTTTCTTTGATATAAAAATTATGAAATACCAAAAATACAAAAGTATATATTCCGATAAAATAACATTGTGATAGTGATCCCACCAGAAAGTGTTCTTCTTAATTTAAATTAAATTAATTTTGTCTAATGTAGATGCATAATCTATCCGAGTGAAAATGAAATCATTTTTTTTAAGTTTATTCCATTTGATGAAGACAAGCAATAAAATTTTAAAGTAATGAAAATAATGTGTTTTTGAATAATGGATGCAAAACCACGTAGATTTCATCTTGAGTTTCTTAAATATTGATGTCAATCAAAGCATACACATCCTTAAATCTATGTCTAACTTATTGGGGTGCAAAGGGAAGTCTATGGCCTTTCAATAATTCTAATAACGCTATAGAACCTAAACGATTTAAAATCTTATGTCTAGGTATGCAAAGATTCTATTTCAATACTACTATTTATCCCAAATTACTCTATCAAAATTATTATTAACTTCATACATAAAATTTATATGCATTAAATTAATAATGAGAGAAAACACAAGAGTCTACATTAGTACTTACTGTACGTTTACTTCATTAGCACAAAACAAAAAAATTTATATAAACATGAATAACATAGAAAGAAAATTCTAGTTCATTTTATTCATTAAAGAAAAAGGTACAAGAGAATTATTAAATATAAATGTTACCTAAAAGGATTAATTGATATTCTCCACTCTTTTCTCTAATAATAATATTACTTACACAATGTAGGCTAAGATCTCCAAATAAAAGTATATTGTACTTCTCTAGCCTCTCTTAGAGTCCACTCTATGGGAGAACTAAAGGATGAAATTCAAAAGTTAAAAACTAAAATTAAAACGATATAAATACCCTAATAAAATAGTTAAAAGAACTATTTATCTAAGTGTATAAATAGCCTCACAAGATATGACACTAGAAGTGTTGTTGCTACAGAGGTATAAGATGAACTAATTCCATGGTGTTGTTGGGCTTACTTTGTTGCAGCACTATGCTAACTAAATATGGTATATGATTGAATCAATGAGCCATTTTGTTGAGTCTGAGCAGCTAATCATTTTGTTAACTGCTCCACTATAAATCTGATAAAGTTGATCATTGTGGAGCTTGAAAGTAAAATTTAGTGTAATGGGGTTGAAAAGCTGAATGCTCCAATGCTCATTTTCCCTGAAATATAATGTTTTGCTATTAATTTATGGTGCATCAATGCTATGAGGAACTACAATGCTTTCCATTACTCCACGGTGGTCATAATCTCCTTAAAATTACAAAGTGACCATCATATCATGTCTTAATTAAACATTAGGGTCATTATAATTGGAAATGCTTCATTGTGAAATATGTGGGTTCTATTGCGACTGCTTAACAGTAGTGAATTTATTTACTTGATGTAAGCATTTTCTACACAAACATAACTAAAATAAACTATTTTTATTGAACTTTTACACAATAAATAGTACACAATTTATACTTAGTTGTGGGCAAATCCAATTGTACCGAAATGAGTCTTCTTGAGCCATTTCACTCTCAAGGTGAAATTAAACCAAGCTAATGCATAAAAAACTTACTAATATGTCCCTTGTACAGCAAGCTCAACCCATTTGTTATCTTGGGTTAATAAATTTGGCCAAACCAAAGTATTCAAAAATAAATTATAATGAACCAACCTTCAACTCAGACTTACCTAGCTTAAGCAAACACATATATTTTCTTCCCTTGTACCCCAAAGACCTATTAACACAATTCTAAGCATTAGATTTTCTTTAGCTATCCATAATCTTAAAGATAATGTTTGTATAAACATGGGTTCACCACTAACTTCTGAAGAAATTGGCCATATGGCCCATTCTTCATTGGACCATCCCTAACTAAACAAACAACCTACTTTAGTGTCCCCAACAAGAATTTAAGCTCTTCAGCAATAAATTAAAATATAATTTTTAGAGAGAGATAGTCCCAGTTTTTAGAGAGAGAAAAAATTGAGTTTTAGAATTTTTGGTTTCCCATAAAACATCTGCTCCTTCGATGACGGTGGAGGGCCGTCAGCCTCCATCCTTCGACGCTGGAGATGGTCGACACTCATTTTCAAATGTGTTAGGATTCTATTACATCCCATTCAAGGTTTTTCTCCTCCAACATTCGATGATGCAAACGTGCTTTTTGATCACAAGGCTAAGTCAAGGTTCAAAACTGGATTACCCTTGGTTATTAATGAAGGTGGTTTACTTCATCCTAAAAAAAACAACTAGATTGCATTGGTATGGGAAAGAATATTTTGGTGGATGTTTTGGATAAATTTTAGAATTTATCTATCTTTCAAAAAGAAGCAAAAGTTTATCTCAGGTCCTCCAATGGTGAGTCTATAGATTCTAAATTAAGAACTAAATGGGCGATTTTGAATGATAGAAGTGCTTCTAATGATTCTGGTAGAATGGGGAACGTAACATCTAGTGAAGGAATTTCAAATTCTATTCATGGTGCGGAGGCATTTGCTGGAGATATGGTCTCTGTAAATGTGGTTGTTGATGGTGAACATCATGATAGTGATGATTTGGAGAGGGATCATGACTGTATTTCAAGTGATCTGGATAACTGCAAAGCTATTGAGAATTTGAGCATTGATCTTCCTCCACAATAGAGCAAATCGATTGTCAATATTTGGAACAGAAAATCAAACTTTAAACCAATTGATTTTGATTATGGTGAATGTGTATCTGAAGATGGTGTGGTAATGCTTCATCGCCAAAGTGAGGTGGTAATACAAATCATTGGTGGTAAAGTTGTTTGGAGAAAATGTTCCATGCCATGTTATTGGTATGGAATTGAGGAGGCAATTGAATCATTTGGGAAGGTTTCATGTGACCTTGCTTTGAATGGGATGGGTATTGCGTGCTTTTGAAGACCTAAATGCTACGGATCCAGTTCTCTCTAGCAGTCGTTGGTATGTGAATGGGAATATCATAGGATTGGATAAATAGACTCCTTCATTTCAACCTTCATCTTTAAAAGGACTAGTGACTATAATATGGATTAGGTTTCCTAATCTACCATTACAGAGTTGGGATAAAAATAATGTTTGGAAAATTGCTTCTGTGGTCGGACCTCCATATTTAATTGATGAAAAGATGTTCTAGTGGGGAAAGAGGGAATTTGCTAGAATCTTTGTAAGGATCAAGCTTGAAAATAAATAGCCTTTGGGAGTCTGGGTGGAAGGTATCTCCAAAAAATTCTATGAAAAGTTTGAATATGAAAGAATTCCAAACTTTTGCTTTAAATGTGGCAAGATTGGACATTTGGAGAAGAGCTGTACTTGTGTGAATTTGGTGACCATTTTGGAATCTGAACAAATTATAAACTCAAGTGAAGACATGGCTATTTCAAAAATGGTTAACACAAATGTTGATTTGGCAAAGGAAGGAGTCAATAAGGCTAACAATGAAGGCTATGGCCCATGGATTCATGTAGACTATGGGAAGAGAAGATTCAGAAATTATAAATTCAAAAATACTTGGACTCGGTCCTTGATAGAAAAAGCTAACAGATCTTTGGGTGTGAAAGAAGATGTTGCTGCTGTGAAGAATCAATGCAGGAAGGATGATCAGATTGATTTTAAAAAATAAAATGGGGATGCCAATGGTGAAACAATTTCTCCGGTTGAGGAATTGCAAACTGAGGTAATTTCTCTTCCTCATTGTAATAATGGTGAATTCAGTTTAAATGAAGTCTCGGTTAGTGAAGGGAAGACTATTTTAAATTCTACATGTTTTTCCAATAATGTCAACCAATTTGATGTTTTAAATCAACTGGTTGAGGAAGGGGGGTTTATGTGCCTAGATACCAAAGTTTTGGTGTCACCTAAGGCTTCCATCTCTAAAACTAAAAGTGAAGCTAATGTATTGGAGACAGAAGCAGAGTTAAATGAATTTCAAATGGGCATCCCTAGAGATGGATCAAGCAATGTGAAGAAGAAAGGGTCTAAGCAACTCAAAGGTTTGGGACCCATTAAATTGGTTCCAAGAAGTAGAAGATTGGAAGGAGAAGTGAGAGAGAAGATGGGGAATCCCTCCCCTCTTGTTCAATAATGTCTTCCATTGGATTTTGGAATTGCAAAGGAGCTAGCAAAAGCAAAGCTTCCCTATATGCGAAGGAGTTTATAAAGGATCATATGGTGTTCTTTCTTGGGTTTGTTGAAACCAAATTGTCTTCAATTGACAAAAAGGATGTTTACTTGTTGATAGGTGATGAACATGATTTTTTTTTCATGTTCCTTCTGAAGGATTATCAGGTGGCATTATGGTGATATGAAAACATAACATGGCTTCATTCAACATCTTTGAATCTTCTTCTCAATTTGTAGTAGGGGAGTTAAATGTTATTAACAAGGGTATATGGAGAGTTGTTACAGTCTATGGGAGCAAGGATGTTTATAAGAGGAGGTCTCTATGGGAGAGATTGGAATATCATTTGTCTAATGAGATACCTATGGTAGTTGGTGGTGACTTTAATTGCTTGTTATCTAAGGAGGAAAAAAGGGAGGGAAAAGATTTTTTTTCCCTTGGATCGAAAGAAATGAAGACCTTTCAATAATGTAATAAATTATATGAGGTTGGTTGTGTTAGGCCCAAGTATACTTGATACAATAATAAAAAGGGGACAGAAAGGATCCTTAAGAGGTTAGATAGATGTTTTCTATATTCAACTGCTTTGAACTCTTCTCACCGTTTAATGGTTAGGAATTTGGCTAGAGTTGATTCGGATCATTATCCAATTTTGTTAAATTTATTGAAATTTAACTCATCCTACAAGAAGAATATCAAGTTTGAAGATGTATGGACCTCAATTCCAGCTTCTATGGTAGTGGTTAGGGAATCATGGAGGAAAAGAGCTAATGGTGAGCCCTCTAAAATTCTGAATCAAAAAATGAAAAGGTCTTTGAAAGCATTGTATTATTGGAGTAAAGCTACTTTTAAAGCCTTAAATAAATCAAAAGAAGCATTAAAAAAAGAAATTCTTGATTTGCAAAATAAAGAAGCAGAGCTCTGGTATCTCTTAGAGAAAGATAGTTGGCTTTCGAAGTTGAAAATTGATGATTTGAATTCAGCTTTGGCTTGAATCAGTACATGGTAGAGGAAACGAGCTAAGGTCAAACGGAACATAGAAGGAGATGCAAATTCAAGTTTTTCTCAAGCTTTTGCTAGTGCCAGAAGAAATTCAAACTTCATCCATGAAATAAAAAATAAAAATGGGATGATAGTTGAAGACGAGCACGAAGTAGAAGAGGTATTATTCCGTTACTTCAAGGACAAGTGGAAATATAGGAGTTATCCTATGGTGGGATGGCCTAAAACATGGAAGACATTAAATGAAGAAGGTATGCTATTGCTGAATAGAGAGTTTTCTTTGGAGGAAATTGAGAAGGTTATCGAGGAAGTTGGTGGGAACATTGCTCCAGGACAAGACGGTATGTTTTATTCTTTTTCCAAATCATATTAGCCAATTATTAAGGATGATTTATGTAATGTTATGGGTCACTTTTTCAAATATGGGGTGATGTTTAAAGAATGGAAAGATACTTTTATAGTGTTGATCCCAAAAGTAAAAAACCCTTTGTCTCCTTCAAATTTTAGACCGATATGTCTATGCAACTCTGTCTATAAAATTGCAAAAAATATGCTTTAAAATAGATTTTTTCTTGTTATTCCTAAGTTAATTTCAGAAGAACAAGTGGCATTTTTGAAAGGGAGGTCATTGTCGGATCATGTCTTTGTGGATTATGGAATATTCCACAAGTTTAGGCATTCTAAATCATCTAAAGGTTTAGTCTCATTCAAGATAGATATGGAGCAAGCATATGACTCAATGGGATGGCCAACATTAGTTAATGCAATGGAATATTTTTGGTTTCCAACAAGTTTGCTAATTTTATTTTGGAGTGTGTTTATAGTCCTAAATTTTCTTTGTCAATCAAAGGGAATTTTCCAACTAGATTGAAGCCAAGTGCAGCTTTTGACAAGGTTTCCCTTTATCTCCATTCTTGTTTATTATGTGTGCACAACTACTTTCAAATGCATTTCTTCAAAAAAAGTGATTCAGTTGGGATTCACATTTGTCCAAATGGGCCTATGATTTCTGATTTACTCTATGCCGATGATATAATCATTTTCTCTGAAGAACGAATTAAAATGATAAAGGAAATTCAAAGCATTCTTATGAACTTTTGTGGTTGGACGGGACAAAAGGTGAACATTAACAAATCAGGAATTCTGTTTGGAAAAATTGTGAAGAGAAGGAAGAGAAAAGTGTATGTAGAATTATGGATTACAAGGAGGTCAAAGAATTTTCCTATTAGGGTAGCAAAGTGGCATTAAGGAAACTAGTAAGAGAAGATTTCCAATTCATCTTAGACAAAGCCTTGAGTATGTTGAGTGTGTGGGGTGGCAAATTTATTTCCTTGGTCGGTAGAATCACATTGGTAAAATGTATTTTACATTCATATCCTACCTTTCATTCTACTCTCTCTTTGGTTCCAAAGGGTGTTTTGAATGAAGTAGAAAAGTTGTGTAGAAGCTTTATATGGAATAAAAAGGATGGAGGTGCTAGACTTCATTATGTGAGTTGGGATTTCATGTGTAGACCAAAAAGATTTTGTGGCCAAGGTATTAGTTACTGTTCAAAAAAAAACTGGTCCATTAAGGGCCAAATTGGCATGGAGATATAGCTATAAGATTGATTCATTAATGCATAAAGTCTTGTTTCCCAAATATTAATCAATCTTCAATGAAGATACTTCTCACAAAGTAGGTTTCGTGGCTAGGAAGTTATTGTGCAATGGAGGAGAGTTTCTTAAACCCATCGTAAAATGGAGAATTTTAAATGGTAAATCTGTTAATGTCTTCAGAGATACTTGGTTATTGGATAAAAGCATTGATAAGTGGCCGACCTTTGTCAATCCATTGGAAGGTTGTAATCAAACAGTTGACAGATTCATTTGCAACGGATGCTGGGATGTAAGTAAGCTTGAAGATTGCTTTGGTGAAGAGTTTGTAAACCTGATTACTAGTACACAAATTTTGGTTGGAAGTTTAGAAGACCAACTAGATTTCATTCATAGGATTTCTGACAAGTCTATTTAAGCTTTAGCAACCAAGGCATTGAAAGAAGTCTATTTAGATTATTCTGCTTGGAATTGGTTTAAAAAGTAAAAAATTAATCCTAGAGTGGAATCTTTTTGGTGGTGGGTAGTTAACAAAGCAATTCCAACAAATCAATTCTTATGTTATATAAGATTATATGAAAATGATGGATGCCCGAGAGGTTGTGTGGTTGTTGAAGATATTGAACACATTGTTACCAGATGCAGCAAATTAAGAGACGTCATATAGTATTTAAACAAATGGGGTTTTGTTATTCCTAGTTTCAAATCTTTTGATTTACACTACAGATGGTTGGATATCCAAAATCATTGGATGGTCAATATCTTTTGTAGTACAATTTACTTATCATGTAAAGCTAGGAATGTGTTTGTTCATGACAGAAAAGCAACCAGTCCGATGGTTATTACAAAAAATGTTGTGAGTTATTCTGCTATTTAACTCCTACAAGGCTGGAATTGGTGGATTTTTTTGAGACTACAAGGGGAGATTCTTGTTGGAATTCGGTCATGCTTGTGTTCATTGGGATATTTCTAAATTGGAGCTTCAAGCGATTTTATCAGTCAAAGATGTGGTGAAAGATTGGATGTTTGATTACAAAGTCTTAATCGTTGAAGGAGATAAAAATGTCATCACTTTCATTCAAAAGATGGTGACAAAAGGAGGGAACGAGCTGGGTTATCTTTCATTTATTAATAATTTCATCTTTGTTATCTTAATTATGTTAATAGAGAAAGTAATAAGTTAGTTAATCTTTGATCTAACTATGCTAGTTTTAGTTCATTTATTTGGGATGTTGTAGTTATGTATAAGGTTCCTCCTTCTCTTATCAATTTGTTAAAGGAGGAATCAGATGCTTTTAGAATGTAATATGCTTTTATAGTTTTTAATGAAGCATTTTTTTTTTCTTTAAAAAAAACTAGAATCTAAGTTATATTTATTTCTAAATACTCTATAAATACCATTAATTATTGATGTAAATGATTTTGTATTTCATTCCGTAAAGTTTATTTTGGGTTTCCTTATCTTTCTTGAGTTTCCCCAATCTTCCAACAATCTCACTAATCAAATTCAAGTAAGGATTAATGACCCACTTTTGGCTACAACTGAACTTTTTATGTTGTAGAAGAACTTTTTTTTGGGACAAGACAAATTTGAAGCAACCAAATGGCTCTTCAATTGAACACTAAATAGAAGAAATTATATATCATGAGCCTCCATTTGTCTAAGTTTGGTTAATTATGATGGAAACCTTCAATCAAAGGCAATCAAACTGTTGCAATGAAGGTTTCCTTTTAGATCATATTTCTAAATTAATTTCATAAAAAATCATTGAATGGATTAATTATATCAAGTGATTTTATTCTTACAAATTATAAAACGAGTTGGAGGTTTAAGATAAAATCTTAACCATTCAACCTTTTTGAATTTACAGGATGATTATGATCTTATTAGATTTGATATTATATGATGCTCTCACTTTATTAAGATAGATATTCTCAACTACTCTATCTTTGATCAAATGGCTAAGGGAAATGCCATGATGGCTGACGGACTTGCCACATTTTGAATAGTGAATCAGACATAATATTGATCTGCATGCTAACTATACAACTTTTTGTATTTAAATTTAGGGAAATTGATCAAAATTATAAACATTTATAACTCTTCACCTAATTAATTAAATTTTATGAATGAAACCTCTATGGATTCATCTTGAGGAGATTTCTTAAATCAATATAGAATTAATGTCTAGTGAGTTATCAATTTCAAGTAATTTGATCAAATTACTTCATGTAGGATATTTCAATTGTATTGAAATTTTTAAGGATGGTTTTGTAAGATGTTATACACATTTCAAAAAATTTCATGAAAATTTGATTCTTTGTATAGCCTTAGTTGAATATTAGAACTCCTAGGCTTGAGCATAACCTAGAATTTTAAAATTTCATATAGAATAAACCATCAAAATTTCTTTTGTATTTTTTATGGATTGTTAGATATAGTGTTGAGTGTAGTTAGCCATTAATTTTAATCCATGTTCTTGACTAGGTAGTCATAATTGGAATTTTCAAAGTTTAGATGTAATTACTTTAGAAATTCAAATTAAACCCTAGGGAGACTTTATTTTTTTTTCAAATTAATATAGTTTGATGCTTGGGTCAACATTGAACCATGGTTAAAATTTCATATCAAATAGAACCCATTTTCTCTACACTAAATTATATAAATAAAATGAAATTAAAAAAAAATCAACGTGTAGGACCTTCTACTAATTTTAACCAAAAAAATTATTTTAAAAGAAAAATTAAAAATCATATCCACCTAGAATCTCACACAGTGAGCTCTAGGGATATTCTTAGTGATTTTAAGGTTCCTCTTGCACCTGACTTCTACTACTTTATGTGACATTTATTTTGTTATTTTGATCGTTGGTTCTTTCTCTATTTCCTGGCTTAGGGCCTTCCTTAACTTTGTTTTTTATTTTCACTAAATTTTTTTATTGTATATGTTTGTTTCATCCTTTCAGTTTTCTTCCAATAGCATCTTTATCAGCTACAAATTACTTGGCTTCTTGTAAACCAGCTCCATCTAATAAGGCTTTAGTTATTTCTAAAGATGGTAACTCCTAATCCTTCAAAGATATTATTTGTATGGGTGCTTTATCTTCTACTAACGTTTTATCATTAACACTTGTTTAAATTGTATTCTTGCTTTAATGTTTAATAATGAAGCTATTAATAAGTTGGTTGCTCCCTTTGAGTTCCCTATCATGGGTAAATTTTCTCCAAGGATTTCTAACTTAGATGTTATATGTGTTTTCTTTGTGAATCTAAAACTCATTAGGTCATTCTCTATTGGATGTTTAAATTCATGCCATATTATTCTTCAACTTTTGAATGACTTGGACAATAGCTACATTTTCTTCTATATATCTTATTATATT
Organism: Dendrobium officinale; assembly: GCA_019514585.1. Lineage (NCBI taxonomy): Eukaryota > Viridiplantae > Streptophyta > Magnoliopsida > Asparagales > Orchidaceae > Dendrobium > Dendrobium officinale. Next base: position 14,742,817 of record CM033689.1, read on the forward strand.
AACTGGTGTTAAATGTGTTTGCTAAAACAGACTACTTACTTTAATATAATGGTTGAATCCCCTATTATGCTAATGTGGATTTCTTTTCTAAATTTAAGGTTTCCCATGTTTAATCCTCTTCTTTTGTATAGTTTGGCCACTATTTTTTGCAACCATTTCAAACTAATCAATATATGGCTTCAATCTCATGTCCTTTTATTTCTCATGTTTGATTGAAATTTATGTTACAAAAAAAGTATCCTAAGGAAATATGGCTTGGATGTGAAAACTTAGGATACTTGAAAAAGGCCGAATTTGATAATTTTCTTATATTCTATATTCATTACAAAATGCATAGGCATGGTCTTTCAGAATGTTTGAATTTACATCCAACCTCTATAAATAGAAAGATAGAGTAAAAGATGTTAATTAATGTGATACTGACTCTTTGCAAAACCTTAAAGTAAATGCTAACCATGCTGGTTCTAACACTTAGGTGTTTGAATACCATTTGGGTGATGCTATGCATAACTTAATTATCTAACCTTCTCAAAATGAACGGACTATTAGTGATTTTGATCCTCATAAAAAACAAGAAATGTTACAGTCTATTGCCATGGAAGATCCTTAAAATTCTCATATCCCATCTAAGCAATGCAAATATATTTATTTTACTAAATTTATTGATGATCAATTTACTATAAATTTTTTAGATCATAATAATGCATTAGCCCTCTCTTAGATGGAGTGCAATCTTAATAAGTACAGAGATGATTTTCAAAGCCAAAGCTCTGATAAAGTCCATCATTTTGATAAAATTTTTAATATTCCTTCTATCATCATGTAGGATATTGTTGAAGAAGGTGAAATTGTGAATGTTGTTGAGTCATGAAAAAACATGCAGTCCCCTCTAAAGTCTTATATTGTCATTAATAATTATGTCCCATCTGATACTTCTGATTTGAAGGCTAAACAAATTGTTACTTAGCACAATATTTAGGATGTGGAGGATAATATATTTTGTTTTACAAAAGCCTAAAGAAAAAAAACACAGGAAAACAAAAACCCTATTTTCAATCTCCTTCGAGCACACATTTTCAAGATGCTAGTAACTATTCTATTAATTGCTAAAACATTTATTTGGAATGTTAAATTGATTGGATGTAACTCTTCTAGGATTAGGGTTAAAAATCATTGCTATATTCATAATGTTTATCTGATATTTTTTTAAGAACCATTAACTTCATACGCTAAGTTGGTTTTAACTGCTCAATTTTTGGGCATTCATCATAGTGTAGCTAACACTTCTATTAATTTTTTCCCTAAAAGGGCCCCTTAGTCATTGATATTATTGGTAATTTGTCTCAAGCTATGGATTATCACATTGAGTTTCTTCATTTTAAGTGTTTTGCTTATTTTGTTCATGCCGCCTTCTCTCAGATTATAAGAATATTTCTTTGGGAGAAACTTTCTACTTTCCAAAACATTTTTTTTCTTTGTTGCCTTGTTGTTGGTTACTTTAACACTATATCTTCACCTTCAGAAAGGAGTTATGGTGCTAATCCTACCTACCAATCCATGAAGGACATTAAATTTTTTTTATTTGTCAATTAGTTGGTATTGGGTTTTTTAGAAATGCATTAACCTGGAATAATGGTTGTGTTTAGATCGTGTTCTCTTTAATACATTTTTATATGGTTCCATTAATGGTAGCTATGTTGAGCATCTTACTAGAAGTCTTTCTGATCATTCTCCCATTCTTATTGGTATCAAGAAGAGTCATAGGGGCCCTCCTTCTATGTTTAGATTTCTTAATATTTTTCTTTTTCATCTTGATTATTCTATCTATGGTATGTATAGGCTTTGGCATAAGCTTAAAAGACTAAACTTTAAAATGAATTGGCAGAATAATAATATTTTCAAGAATATATTCACTAATATTCTCTTGGATGAAGGTAAAGTTAATTCTTTAGAGCATACCTGTTAAGTTATGCCTATTGATGAAAACTTTAAGCTTATATTTGAGTCCAAACACTCTTTATTCAACCTTCAAACGCAGAAGTAGGCTTCTCAAAAATTAAAAATTACATTTAAGCACCATATTAAGGGTAATAATGATACTAAATTTTTTCATGCCCTTGTTAATATGAATAGAATTAAGAATTATATTCATAATATTACTCTCTTTAATGTGAACTGTGTTGAGGATGAGGAGGAATTTGCTAGTTCAATTGTGGATATTTTTAAAAACCACCTTAATAAGAATTTATCCCATCCTATTGGCCTGCCTATTTAATTCCCACTATTATTAGTCAATAGGATAACATATTTTTAACCTAACCCCTTTATATTAATGAGGTTTTGGAGACCATGAATTCCATGATTTCTTACTCTGTGGATTGGCCTGATGGGTTTTCCACTAAATTATTTCAAAAAGGCGATATTATTAAGGGTTATTTATATGATGTTTTTTTGCATTTATTTGGTGGTAATGCTATCCCTAAGGTTTTTTCTTCCACCTCCATTATTTTTATTCCTAAGAAGGATTTCTCCAAGTTGTTTGGATGTTCTAGGTAATTAGCCTCAATACTTTTATATCAAGCTTTTCTTTAAAATTCACATTAATCGATTAGTCTGATTTTTGCCTAAAATTATCTCTCCTTTCCAATTGAGTTTTGTTAGAGGGAGAGTCATATCTGAGAGCATTTTACTTGCCCTTGAAATGATTCATGAACTTGATGCCATGGTGAGAGGAGGATTGTTATTCTCAAGTTGGTTGTTGCTAAAGCTTATGATAATATTAACTGGAGCATTTTTTATAATATTTTATAGTTATTTGGTTTTAATTTAACTTATGTTATGCTCATAAAAAATGGCATTAAAATGGCAAGAGAGATACATAGTTGAGTAATTTGTTAGAGAGAGAAGGTCCAAAGTTTTAGAGAGAGAAAGTGAATTTTTGAATTTTTTATTCCTGCAAATTCTAGTTTCCATCAATGAAGGAGGGTTATCGGTCTCCATCGGGCAGTGGTTCCTTTAACGATTGTCGATCATCTTCAAATGGTATTAGGTTTCTTTCCCGATTGAATCTAGCTTCATCTTCTTCTGCTTTTAGATATAATAATTCTATATTTGATCAGGATGCAAAGATGAGGTATAAGTGTTGTTTACCTTTTGTTATCAATGAAGGCAGATTACTGTTACCTAAACAAAATGGAATGCATTGGAAAGGGTAAGAATGATTTCATTGATATCTTAGCTAAAGACCAATAATGTCTGGATATCTCTTAGAGTCCAAGTTTGAGCTTAAATCAAACATTGGTGCTTCTCCATCTTCTGGCTCGATGAATGTATCTGAAGTTATCGATGCTAGTTTTGTTGTTGATGATTCTGGAATACCCAGAAAGTTGGATTCTGCTGTAGCAATTTTGAATATGATCCATAGCAAAGAGGAAGAAAGAAGAATTTGGATGTGTGTCTGCTAGTGATCTTTACATTAAATAGGCTTTCTTGGATAAATATGTATATGATCTGGAGAAGGTATGTAGCTGTAACTCTTGTGACCTGAGCAATTGCAACACAATTAATAATTTGACAGATGTTCCCAAACAACAAATGAGTAAGGTGTTGATGAATGCAAGGAGTAAAAAAATCAAATATCAGAGCTCCAGATATTTATTATGGTGACTGCTTAACTGAGAATGGGTTTGTGATGATGTTACATTTACAAAATAAGTTGGAAAATTTTAAGAATCTTCAAAAGTCACTGGTAGTAAAAGTTTTTGGTGAGAATGTTCCCTATCATGTCATAGGCATGGAATTGAGGAGGCAGTGGTCTGAATTCAACATATTTCATTTGACATTGCTTAGAATGGGGTGGGTGCTTTGTGCTTTTAAAGATTCAAATCCAATGGAGTTAGTCCTATATAGTAGACCTTGGTATGTCAATGGATATATCATAGGAATGGATAAATGGCCACTTTCCTTTCTTCCTACCTCTTTAAAGGGATTATCGAATCCTATTTCGATTAGGATGCCTAACCTCCCATGTTCGGACGAGATCAATGTGTGCATGATTGCATCCATGGTTGATACTCCATATCTTATTAATAGAAACATTTCTAGTGGGGGACAAGAGAATTTACTAGAATTGTGTCAAAATCAAGCTAGATAGCAAGCTGCTATTGGTTGTGTGGGTGGAGGGAAGTCCAGGTAAAGTCTTCCAAATGATCGAGTACAAATAAATTTTTGAACTATTGCTTTAACTGTGGTAAGCTAGGACATATAAAGAAGAATTGTATGAGTTTTTGTTTAGATGCTAATCATGCTTCTAAGAAAACCAAAAATCTAGTTGAGAATGTTACTACAGCTAAGAAGGAAGATTATAAAATTGCTGAAGAGGTTAGGGATGAGGTCAGTGATGTTAACAAGCATGTTATGGACCTTGGGTTTGTGTCAATTATGGGAAGAGGAGGTTCAAAAATTCAAGCTTCAAGAATACTTGGTCACTGCCTATGAGGGCAGATGCTAAGAAGGAGAATGGAGATAAAGAAGTTCAGGTTGTTGAAAAGAGAATCAGAATGATATTGAAATAGATAAAGTAAATGATGAAACAGGCTCTCGATCTGAAGTGTTGGTAGTTGAGGTAAAGTCTAATTTTCCTTTAAATGAGAATAGTTCACTGTATTTACCTTCTACATATACTGGAGGGGTTATAACATCTAATTCCTATTGTATTCAAGTTAACAAATTTGATATCTTAAATGAAATTGTTGAGGAAGGGGAGATCATTTGCATAGAAAAGGATGTGGTGATGTCTCTTGATGCTTTTATTATTAAAGAAAGAGTTGATCTTGGTTCATTGGAAAGAGGACCTGATGTAATGAGTGTCCAATTAGAGTATAAAGATGGTGGATCTTCAAATGTTAAGAAGAAAGGTTCAAAGCAGCTCAAAGGATTGGGACCTATCCAATTGGCTCCTAGGAGTAGAAGAATGGAAGGTGGTCAAAAGCAAAAGGTCGAGATATCTTCACCACTTGTTCAATGATGTCTTCTATAGCTTTTTGGAACTATAGAGGAGCTAAAAAGAAGAAAGCTTCTCTATATCTCAAGGAGGTTGTAAAGGATCAAGGTGTTTTTTTTTTTCTCGGATTGCTTGAAACTAAATTGACATTTATAGATTGGAGAGATGTCAATTTGCTGATTGTTGTTGAATTGGATTACTTTCATGTTCTTTCTATAGGACCGTCTAAAGGTGTTGCGAATCTAGAATTATGGATTAGACTTTTGATGATAGAAAATATTCATATTTTTCTATGACTTCCTTGCCAACTAACATTTTAGGTCCACAAGATCGAGCGCAACTCAAGATCAGCTCAAGATTGGGTAGATTTAGTTTGAGTCCATCTGTAATGTTTTCTTTTTCTTGAGTCAATTATAAAAGTGGGTACTGATGCTAAGTAACCTTACACACACACACTTGAGGGAATTTTTGTATTTTTCTGTTTTGAGTACATCGGCCTGGACGATCAATTCAAAAACAAAAAATATAATTAAGGCATCCTGGTTAAGGCAGCCATCATTAAGCACATAGGCCTGGACGATCATTGTATCGGCCAGGATGATAGGCTCAAATTAGAAAGAATCAACTGCCAGATCTATTTAGGTAAGATTTATTTTTGGATATTGTCCAGGCCGATCCATTGTATTGGCCTGGACGATATAGCACATTTATGCCTAAATTAATCTAATAATTATGGAAAGCAATTAAGGTTTATTACACTATCACATCGGCTGGGCCGATCGTAGGATCGGCCCAGCCGATGGCGTGGAAGATTGACATTGGCCTACTTCAAATCAGGGCGATGTCCTGGATGATTTGGCTCGAATTTGAACTAATCGTCCAGGATGATATTTTATCGTCCTGGACGATGTGAATACAATTTCTTCTGATCAAGCCATGTCGTACAGGCTGATTAGGCTTAATTTGTACTGATTGTCTATGATGATAGAAATATCATCCTGGACGATAATGTCTGTTCTTGAAAGGACCCGAATTTTCTCATGCAAAAATATATTTTATTGTTGTCTTGACCTAAGTGAGCCAAGAGGAGAGGGAGAGAGAGTAAGAGAGAGGGAGGAACTTGTGAGGGGGAGTTTGTGACAGGGATTCATAAAGGTTGCTCCAAGCAAGTTTCCAAAGCGTCTTCTCCAGTCTTTGCCCTTCGTCCTTGCGGGTTCAAGGCAGGTAAGCTTTAGTAATAAAGCTTTAGTAATTGGTCAAGGTTCTCTACCTGCTTCAGGAGGAAGCAAAAGGAGTTAGGTTCTCTGCCTCGCTGGGGTTGGCAGAAAAGAGGTTTTGTAAGGGCTTCTCTGCTTTGCTGTGGGAGCAAAAGGAGAGTCACATTTGTAGTGCATACTAGGAGGGCACCTCCGGGGAGTGGACGTAGGTCGAGTTGACCAAACCACTATAAATTCTCTATGTCATTTTCTTACTACGTTTCTACATTTATTTTTCCGCACTTTGATTTTTGTGGTGATTTTGGTTTGTGATTGTGCTTTAGTTTAAGAAATTTTTTAAAATACCAATTCACCCCCCTCTTGATTAGCCTCGAGCTAGTTTCTATGGACTTAACATCCCTAATAAACTTTCATGTGGTATCAGAGCGGGATTCATAAAAAATAAGTTTGAAAACTTTTTGAATTTTGATCGATGGCTAACAACGGTAATTGTAATGCAATGAAAGGATATTCTATAACACGACCACCTTTGTTTGATAATCTTCCTTTTGATTTTTGGAAAACTCACATGGCTACTTTTTTACAATTGATTGAATATCGTATGTGGATGCTTATTAAAGAAGGATATTTACCACCTTCTCGTGAACTTAATGGAATTAAAACTGAAGTACCTTTTACTGAATGGACTTTTGATAAAAGAGATTTAGCACAACTTAATGCAAAGTGTTTGAACTTTTTTTTGTGCTTTAAAATCGAAAGATTAAATGTGTGTTTCCACTTGCACTATTGGTAAAGAAATTTGGGATAAATTGTGTATTACTTATGAATGAACTAATGAAGTTAAGCAATCCCGTGTGAACATTCTCTTGCATGATTATGAACTTTTTCGTAAGAAATATCATGAATCAATTTCTGATATGTATACAAGATTTACTCAAATTGTTACTTCGTTGCATGCCATAGGAAAAGTACTCACTAATTATGAAAAAGTCAACAAAATTTTAAGATGCTTGTCTTCCTTTTTTTTATGCTAAAATCACTGCAATTACTGAATCTAAAGATTTAAATGCTTATTCAATCAATAAATTACTTGGATCACTCATTGCTTACGATCAAGGAGTGAATCAAAGAAATTTGGATGCAGGTGAAAAAAGATGGAGAAAACCATAACATTGAAGGCTAATGAAACAAATTCAAATTCTTTCAGGTCTGAAAGCGATGAAGTTTCCTTCATCACTAAGAAATTCAATAACTTTCTAAGGAAGAATCACAAGCATCATGACCAATTGCTTGAAATATGTGAGAAAGATCAATCTGAACCTGAGGAGGAAACAACAAACTTGTGCTTAATGGCTGATGATTTTGAACAATCTGACCAAGAAGAGGTATGCCAATCAACCTATGACCAATTGCTTGAAATATGAGAGAAAGATCATGCATCATATAGAAAAGTTAAGAAAACTCACGCTAGTTTGAAATTGGAGCTTCATAACTTACAAAAAGATCATGAAATTTTGAGTAAAGATCACCTTCAAATTGATAGTAATCACATGTCTCTACTTGATGAATTTGATAATTTAAATAAAAAAGCATTCTAAAATAATAATTGAGCATGATTCTTTGAAAGCTTCCTACACCACACTTGAATCTGATTTTAAAGCATCTACTAAAGAATATGAGCATAAAAAGCAATGTTTGGAGATTAATTTAGAAAATGGTCACTTGAGATTTAAAGGAAAATTTATTACACTCAAGAGAAATTGGAATATATCAATAGTTGATTTAAAGTCAAAAACTAGGAAGAGGCATTATAAACCAAACCGATTAAGAAATTCTTTTCCTAGTGTTAGATGTTTTTCATGTCACATGTTAGGACATATAACACACACTTACACCATTCACCATTGTACACATTGGGTTTGGAGACCAAAACTGCATGTTTCACAACTTAACATAAAAGCATTACATTCTTCTTTTCATAAGGAGGGACCCAAATCTGTATGGGTTCCTAAATTTGACATTTGATAAATTTGCAGGTGTGCTCTCACCAAAGACCTCGTGATAGCATATGATACTTGGACAAAGGCGCGAGCTCATAAATTGCTTACACTTACTGCAAAATAAAATCTTGAATTGCATGATTACTACTCTATTGATTGTTATTATTTTCTGCCTTATTTTTTGTGTTAGCTTTTCATATTTGTTGTTATAATTGCTTTTACTTTGGTTTCTTTTTGCTTTATGATATTTTCTCCTTATTTTTATTTTTTATTTTTTTTGGATATTTATAGTCAATGTTTAAACAACTCTAAATCAGTTAAATGGAGAAACATCGTTGATGGTTTCTCTCCCTCTAACCTCTTTTAATGATATAATTTTCTTTTCTAAATAAAAGTCAATCTCAAATAAACAACTAGTTGTTAAAATTAAGATCTTTTCTATCTTGCTACAATAATCTACCTTATATTTATAATATTGAAAGTTTTTATATATCTTTCAAGTTAATTGAAATCTTGCCATTGCATTTTTCATATAATTACTAAAGTCTGCTTTGTGGTTTATTCTTTCTTATATTAGAGAGTGAGTTTCTCTTCTTTAATATCTAGAAGATCTACTAACAATTAGAAATATTTTAAGAGTTTTTGAAAAGGGATCTAACTTACAAAAACAAAAAAATAAAAAGGCCAAAGACGCCAAAAATAAAAAGATGTGCAATGCCGCCAAATTGAATAATATACACAAAAGAGTATCAAAAATCAAAAGATGCACAAAGTGCGCCATTCAAATTGACAAGAGGCATAACTGAGCCCACAAAAGACAAGCTTACCTCTCTTTCAAACTTTTGAAATTTTAGAAGAATTCATGGCTTGATATTTTCAAAGGATTGATTTCATATTCCATGATTGAGACAAATTGCTTTGGTATATTATTCTATAAGATATTTTCTTTGGAGCATGTATTGAACGGATCTTTTTTTTTTTTACCCAATTAGTTTGTTCTGAGTTAGGTCTTTTGTTTTCAAAAGACAATTTTTCCCTGATAGAAGTTCGAGCTAGGGTTAACAGGGTCAGATATTCTACCATTTTTAGATTTCTACTTTATTTACTCATTGATCTTATAAATCTTTAAAATTTAATTATTTGGAGCATTTATCATATGCATGCCTTGTTCAACTTAAAAAAAAAAAACTTTGTTTCTTTGCTAGTTTTTATGTCTTTTTTCATGTTTTATTGTTGTTGTTCTTAGTTGATTTTATTATTTTAGGGCCTTCTCTGATCATCTACATCCTTCCTCTGAAGTTCAAAATTTTGTCACATCTTCCTGTCGATACATATATCATCCTAGACGATATGTTCTTTTTTTCATCAAAAACATCATCTACTAAATATTATGACTTTTCTACTATTCAATTATCCTGGACGATATGATCATCCTCTGCTACAATCATCTTTATCGTTCTAGCCGATCCATTTTCAACCTAGATGATGCATTTATTTTAATCTTCCCGTCCGATACACCTGTTCATCTTAGACGATACACATGTCAATATGATTAAAATCTTTAAAATCGCCTATGACGATCCATTTTTAAACAATCAACCTAGACGATCCACTGTTCATCTTGGACGATACACATGGCACACAATTTAAAATGTTTTAAAATTTGGCCGGTATGATCAATTATTGAGCATCATCCTGGCCGATCCACCTAATCGGTCTGGACGATCTACTTTTTCAACTGTCATCCAGCCAGACCCCTCGGGATGATCGCCTGTGTCTAATCTTCCCGGCCAATCGGATCACCTTTTTGACCAATCGGCCAGCCGCAATAATTACACCGAATCAGCCTGGATGATCCTGCAATCATCCTGGATGATCCGGCCGATTCTTTAAATTGAGCCCAATTCAGCCATTTTTCTTCACACCTCTCCTTCCCTTTTGCTTTCTACTTCCTATTTCTTGCTTTTTCTTATTGGCTGGCGGTAAGCATACTCATCAAACATTTGGAAGCTCCTCGAGGGCCACGCTGGACCCTCAATTTTGCGAGGCAAATAATTAGGCTGCCTATAATAGATATAAGTCGTACAGCATCACTGTCTTTCGAACAATTAATCCAGTCCACCTCTTCTATCCGGTACTCAACCTTTTCACTCACACCTCTCTGTGATTTATTCTCACCCTCATAGTCCCCTTTAATTCTAAACTTCTTTTTGAATTTTATGCCAACCTTCGTATCAATTCTTCCTATACTGCTCTCAACTCTTATGTGAATCGATGCCCTGTCGAAATCACATATCAGGATTGTGCTGAACTATTGCAGCTGTCCACCACTGGGGATAAGCTACATACCCTTATTTATGATCCTAATTTTGACTGGTCTACGGCCAATCACTTTCTTCGACACACTAATGCCCATTTTCATGTTAGAGAGACTAGCTCTTTACTTAAAGATGCTAGGATGATCTAGCACATCCTCCACACTTCTGTTATTCCAAAAGCTGGTGATCGAGTCCATATCACTCCACTTCTTTCACTTACAACTTTTTACATTCTGGCCCATAGAGAATTCAATGCCACAGACTTGATCTTTCTCTACATCAAGTATTTGACTACCATTAGAGATCCAGGTCATAGAAGGAAGCCCAATCTTGCTCTAGGACATCATTTCATATGTTTTAGAATCCCAATACAACCTTCAATATCCTGCTCCTCCCGACCTTCAGCCTCCCTTCTACTCGAACAGTTCCTTCAATGTCCTTCACAGTACTCATCTCCACCAGGGGATGTGGAAGCTCAGGAGGCCGAGGAGGGGCCGGCTCCCACTTCTATTCCTGCACCTATTCCTCTCCGCCAGCACTCTCAGCTGGATCTGTTAGTGGAGAGATTTGATCAGTGGGAGACCCGCTTCGAAACATAGGTAGTAAACCAGCAGCAGCAACATGCTGAGGACATGGCCTAGTTTGATGCCTATGCTGCACACCAATAGCAGCAGCATGACCAGGATATAGCCTGGTTTGGGGCATAGTTTCTTATGTTGTCCAGTTACTTATAGCAGCAACCACCACCACCACCACCTTCGTCTGATGATCAGGGTCCCTCGTTTTACTAGTTTTTGTTTTTGTTTTCTATAGTTTTTTTTCTTATGGTTTTTTTAGTTTATGTTATATTTTTTTAGTTTCCTCCTCCTTTTTTGTGATGTCAAAAGGGGGAGTAGTCTGATGTATCTTGTAATTTGATTCAGGAACTTAGTGAACTAATTTTTTTATCACACTATTTTTATTAAACTATCATAACTGCTTGAACATTTCCAATTGTGTTTGCCATCATAAAAAAGGGGAAGATTATTGTAAATATAAGATTATGGATTAGAATTTTGATGATAACAAACATTCATGTTTTTCTACGACTGCCTTGCCTACTAACTTTTTAGGTCCACAAGATCGAGCGTAACTCAAGACCAGCTCAAGATTGGGTAGATTTAGTTTGAGTCAGTCTGTAATGTTTTCCTTTTCTTGAGTCAATTGTAAAAGCGATTCCTGATGCTAACTAACCTTGCACACACACACACTTGAGGGATTTTCTGTGTTTTTATATTTTGAGTATATTGGCCTGGACGATCGATTCAAAAATAAGAATGCTAATTAGGGTATCCTGGTTAAGACAGCTGTCAATAAGCACATCAGCTTGGATGATCATTGTATCGTCTAGGATAATAGGCTCAAATCAGAAAGAATCAGCCACCAGATTTATTTAGGTAAGATTTATTTTTGGACATCGGCTAGGTCGATCCATTACATTTGCCAGGACAATATATCACAATTATGCCTATATTAATCTAATAATTATGGAAAGCAATTAAGGTTGAATACACGATCACATTGGCCAGGCTGATTGTAGGATCGACTGGGATGATGGCGTGGATGATTGACATCGGCCTACTTCAATTTTGGGCGATGTCAAGGATGATTTTGCTCAGATTTGAACTAATCATTCAGGATGCTATTTTATCATCCTGGACAATGTGAACAAAATTTCTTCTGATCATCCCATGTCGGGTATGCTGATTAAGCTTAATTTGTACTGATCGTACAGGATGATAAAAAGACGATAAGGTTGGTTCTTGAAATTCTATTTAAAGGACCCAAATTTTCTTATGCAAAAATATCTTTTACTATTGTCATGACCTAAGAGAGCCAACAGGAGAGGGAGAGAGAAGGAGAGAGAGGGAGGAACTTGTGAGGGGGGGTTTGTGAGAGGGATTCACAAAGGTTGCTCCAAGCAAGGTTCCAATGTGTCTTCTCCAGTCTTCGCCCTTCGTCCTTGGGGGATCAAGGGATGTAAGCTTTAGCAATTGGTCGAGGATCTCTGCCTGCTTTAGGAGGAAGAAAATGGAGTTGAATTCTTGCCTCATCGGGGTTTGCAGAAAAGTGGTTTTGTAAGGGCTTCTCTGCCTTGCTGGGGGAGCAAAAGGAGAGTCACATTTGTAGTGCAATACCCGGAGGGCGCCTCCGGAAAGTGGACGTAGGTCGAGTTGACCGAACCACTATAAATTTTTTAGTTTTCTTTTTTTACTATGTTTCCGCATTTATTTTTTGCTCTTTGATTTTTGTGGTGATTTTGGTTTTTGATTGTGCTTTGGTTTAAGAATTTTTTTAAATTACCAATTCACCCCCCCCCCCCCCCCCTTGGTAAGTCTCAGGCTAGTTCTTAAGGGCTTAACATCTCGAACAAACTTTCAGAAGGTATTATGGAACTATGGAAGTATAACATGGCTTCTTTTAATGTTTTGGAATCTTCTCCCCAATTTGTAATTGGAGAGTTAGATGTTCTTAATATAGGTAGGTGGAGAATTACAACTGTCTATGGGACTAAGTATGCTTATAAATGGAGGGCTCTTTAGGAGAGATAGGAATTTCATTCGACTAAAGAATTGCCTATGGTGGTGGCGGGAGACTTCAATAGTTTGCTCTCTAAGGATGACAAAAATGGAGGGAAAGATTTTCTTTTTCCCAAGAACCTAAAGAAATGAAGTCTTTTTTGGATAGTAATGATTTTCACGAGGTTGGATGTGTTGAGCCAAAGTCTACATGGTGTAACAATAAGTGTTGGGCTGAACTAATCCTTGAAAGGTTAGACATGTGTTTTTTTAAATTAAGCTACTATAAACTCTTCCCACGGTATGGTGGTTAGGCTCATGGCTAGAGTAGCATCAGATCACTGCCCGATCCTTCTAAAATAGTTGGAATTCAGCCTTTTGTGGAAGAAAATTATCAAATTTGAATATATTTGGGCATCAATCCCTGCTTCTATTGTGGTGGTAAGGGATGCTTGGAGAAAGAAATTTTTTGGAAATTTTTCTCAAATTCTGACTAAATGCTTTGTTTTACAGAAGTAAAGCCAAGCTTAAAAAAACTCAAATCTTTAAAGGAATATCTCAAGAAAGTGATCTTGGAGCTACAAGAAAATGAATCAGATTTTGGGCTTCTTTTGGTTGAAGACAGCTAGTCGTTAAAAGAAAAAATAGATGAATTGAGTTCAACCTTGGCTTGGTTGAATACTTGGGGGAGGTAGCGGGCTAAGGTCAAATTGTTAATTGAGGGTGATTGTAATGTCCAAATCGACCAATGATTTCTCATTTACTTTATGCATATGACATCATTATTTTTTCTGAAGCCAGGTTGAAAGTGGTGAAGGAGATTAAAGGTATTTTAATGGACTTTTATGGTAGGACAGTTCAAAAGGTTAACATTAGTAAATATGGTATTTTGTTTGGAAAAGATGCGAGGAGGAAATGGAGGGCAATTTCTCGAATCATGGAATTCAAAATGGTTAACAAAATCTCTTGTATGGGAATTAAGATCACACTAACGAGACTAGTAAGAGAAGATTTTCAATTCATTATTGATAAATTTTTGAGGATGTTGAACATTTGGGGTGGAAAATTCATCTCTTTAGCCGGAATGATCACTCTTGTCAAGTCAGTTTTACTATCTTATCCAACTTTTTATTCTATTCTTTTATTAATTATGAAAGGTGTCTTAGAAGAAATGGATAAGTTATGTAGAAGCTTCATTTGGAATAAAAGGGATGGAGGTATTGGGCTACATTATGTTAACAAGGATTTGATGTGTAGGCCATTGAATTATGGAGGCCGAGGAGTACATTCTTGTTCAAAACAAGTTGGACTATTATGAGCTAAGCTTTCTTCGAGATATAATCAAGACAAAGATTCATTGTTGCACAAGGTTTATTACCCGAAATATGGTTGACTTTGTGATGTTGATACTTTGAAGAAGGTAGGCTCAGCTTCTTGGAGATTTATTACTGATGGTGGGAGATTCCTCAAACCAATTGTTAGATGGAGTATTGCTAATGGTGAGTCTATTGATGTCTTCAAAGATACTAGGATTATTGATAAAAAAATTGATAGATGATCGATATTTGTGCTGTCAAATGATAAAAGTGAGTTGACATTGATATGTTAATTTCTATTGGATGCTGGGATAAAAGAAGATTGAATAATTTCTTTGGGAAGGATCTTGTGGATCTTATTATCAAGATACCAATTCTATATGATTTTTTTGAAGACAAAATGGAACTTTTTCATTATAATTTTGGAATGTTTAATTCTGCAATGGTAGCTGAGGAATTGGAACAAGATCATTCTGATTTTCAAAACTGGGTGTGGATGAAAAAAGCTAAGCTTTTTCTTTGGATAGAAACCTTCTGGTGGAGAATTCTCAACAGTTCTATTCCTACTAACCATTTCTTATCATATAGAAGATTTTAAGGGAATGAATGGTGTATGAGGAGATGTGATGAAGTCGAAGACATTGATCATGTTGTAACTAGATGTAAGAAGTTGAAAGAGGTTGTTCAACACTTAAATAGATGGGGATTCAGAATTCCGGTATTTGAATCTTTTGAAGATTGATGTAGGTGGCTAGTTAATCAGAATTCTTGGATAGTAAAATTGTTTTATAATATTATTTTCTTTTCTTGGAAGGCTAGGAATAAGTTGGTTCACGGTGGCACTGAGGGTAGCCCTTTGGTTATTATGGCTAATTCTGTTAGTTATGCTGCAATTTCAAAATCTTATAATTATGTTCACTCGGGCAATTGGGATGCCAATCAACCTTTTAAGCTGTTCGTTATTCATTGGCATCCTCCTCCACGCGATTTGATCAAAGTTAATGTAGATGCATCGCTATTACTATCTTACAAGGCTAGGATTGGTGGTGTTTTTTGCGACTACATGAGCAGATTTTTATTGGCATTTGGTCATGCTTGTGTTCATTGGGATGTATCCTGGTTGGAGCTTATAGCTATTCAATCTATCAAGGATGTTATTAAAGATTGGATGTTTGCTTATAAGGGTCTAATCATTGAAGGTGACAATGAAAACATTATCAAATTTCTTCAGAATGCTATTAGCAGAAGTGGACAAGAGTCGAGGACCTTACTTTTATCAAGGATTTCAATTATGTAATTTTTAATTATATAGATAGGAAATATTATAAGTTAGCATATCTATGTGCTCACTAAGCTATCTCTAGTTCTTTTATTTGGGAAGACATTAGTATGAGTAAGGTTTCTCCTTTTTTTTACGTTGTTGAAGGAGGAATCAGATGCAATTAGCTTGTAGTTTCTATTAGTCACTTTAGTTATTAATGCAGTTATTTTCTTCTTTAAAAAAAATTAAAAATTTCATTAATGGTTATTATTTCTCTATTATTGTTAATGGGAAAAGCAATATTTTCTTGAAATCCTATCAAGGTTTAAGATATGTTAATCCTATATCACCTTCCTTGTTTTTCATTACTATTGAACACTTGCCTAGAGGCATTTTTAATCATTATGGTAATTACCCTATCCTTAACAATAAGACAATGGGTGGTTTGCCTGTTTCTCACTTAAGATTTTCTAATGATTTAATTATTTTTACTAATGGATCCCTGAATATGATTAGCATTCTCATGAGATTCCTTCATAAGTTCAACAATATTAGTGGTTTTTTTGTCAATAATAATATGACCTACTTTATTATTCCTAGTAAGTTTCCTCATGCGTGTAATAACAATATTCAAGGCATTACTAGTTTTATTCATAGTTGATTGCCTGTTAAATATTTTGGTGTACCTCTTTTAAAAGGTATGATAATATTTTTCCTTTTTTGGTTCTTATTTCTTTTGTTCAAAGTCATTTGAATTCATGGAGTTTTAGCTTGCTCCCCTTTAGGGGCAAACTAACTTTTATCAGAAGTGTTTTATGCTCCTTATCCATCTACATGTTTCATACACTTCAACCTACTACAGTCAATTATAAAGTTGGAAAGATTATTTAATAAATTATTTTGGAAAAGTTCCAATAATGCTTATGAAATCCTTAGGTCTTCTTGGTGTAAGTGTTGTGGGGTGATGGATGATGGGGTTTTGGGTTACGAAATTATGAAAGATTGTTGTTGTTAGCTCTCATTCTTCTATTATGTAACCTGTTGTTTTTTCGTTACATGACTGCAAAATTTTCTCTTTTATTTTGCTATTGCAGCTTCCTATTTGATATGACTAAAAGCTCAATGATCTATTGATGAAAAGGCATTATTTTAATTGTTATAGTGATTATTACCATTTATTAACTTATGATATATATTATAATATTTTGTTGATTCTTTCACATCTTGGTTTATAAGTACTTTTTTGATGGCAGGTCTTGGTTAAGTTTTTAGCTGTTGCAGGTTTCCTTTTTTGCAGGATGATCATGTTGAATGTCCTAAAGTGGATCTCCGAATTTTGGGTTAGCACCTGGCCGCCTTAAAATATTTCTTAGATTTTTTGTTGCTTGTCCTATAAAGGGATTTTGAGTTATAGGTTTTATTTTCTTTTGGATGTAGCTCTTTGGAATAGTAGTGAGCTTGAATCTGTCTTAATGACTTATAATCCTTTTTTTGGGGAAATACATAGGCCCCTTTAAGGATTTCAATTTTTTTAATTATTAATTCATTTATTAAAAAAAAAAAACTGCAATCATCATTAAATAAACATTACAATTAAAAAACACCTCTATTATTAAACAAAAAATTTTAATTTTTTTAAAGCTTATAGAAAATATAATAAATGAATGAATAAGATTATTGAAATTTAAAAAAAAATCTAAATGGGCCCGAAATTTCGTCACTAACCTATTGTAATGAATGTATTATTAAATAAACAAAAAGTGCATCTCATTTTAGGCCATTATTGACCTATAGTGATGATTGTGTGATGATTGAAGTTAATTCGGTATAAAAATCAAAATACTTCATGCTCCTTAATTAAATAATGTCATTAATAAGATTAAGTTTTCTAATAAATCATAAATAAATAAATAAAACACTTAAAAATATAAAATGAAGTTGCATTGAACACTAAATAAAGAATATATATATATATATATATATATATATATAATTTATACTACGAAAAGGTCAAAGTTTTGTTGAACCTTTAATGTAGCATTATTGATTATGTGAGACATTAAATAAAAAAATAAATAAAACCACAAACCAAATAAATATAAAATGTAATTAAAAGAGAAAAAAATATATATAAAAAATAAATAGAAAACAAAATTTTAAATCCTTAGTCATAACATAATTCATATTAAATTGACAAATTAAATGAATTCAAAAAATAAATAATTAAATACAAAAATAATGAAAATAAAATAAAATCATTAAATAAAGAAAAATTAAATTAATAAAGCAATAAAAAAATTATAATAAATTTAAATAAATATAAATATTAAAATCAAATAAACAAATCAAAATAAATCAAAATTCCAAAATAAAATTAAATAATCCACCTTATATAATTAAAAGAATTAATTAAATTTTATAAAAATTATAATAAATTTAAATAATGAAAATAAAAATCTCAGTATAGCAAAAAAAAAATTAAATGATTTTGACTAGATAAATTCAAATGATAATTTAAATTAAGTAAAATTTTATTAAAAAACCTGTTTAAATGAACTCAATTAATTTAATAAGTCCTAAATAATTAATTAAAAAAAATGAGGCTTTATATGCTTGCTTCACTTTTTGAGGTTAAACAAATGCATTCATTTAGAAACGTGGGACTTGTTGATCAATAACTTTAAGCACATTAAAGTTATTTATTAAATATGGTTCTTTAATACATAAAGTAAATATATTTATTAAAAAAATGGAGGCTTTACGTATATGTTTTATTCTTCTGAATTAAACAAACACAACACCTTAGAAGCCTAGGAGTTGTACATTATTTACTTTTCATTGCTAGCGACATCTTAAGCAAGGGGGCAGACTATGCTATTTCTACTAGTATAGAGTTGTTATATAGCTGGACTTTTCATAAAAGGTCGACCATGTAATTTTTTGTTATCAACTTGAAAATTTTCAAAGTAGTAGCGCTTGGGAGAGTAGCAGTATGACTTTAATCACTCAGCACTGCGATGCTCAATTAATTTTTTTTTCATTCTCATTTAATAAATTTTTATTATAACTTTAATTACCAAAACAAAATAAACCGCAAAACATGAAAAAATATTAACTTACAACATGGCTGATGTAAATTCAAATAAATTAACATGTCACAGTGAACACAAATTTGGGTTACTCCCATACAGTAGTAAGTTTATAGTTTTAGCCAGACTTACCTAGATTTATTAGTTTTGTTGGGGTATATTGCTTCCAATCCTCGAATGATTATCACTTAGATCATTTTTCTTTTTTTCTACCGGTTTACTTCAATATTTCTAGGCAATGATCTAAGAGGTCTACTACTGACAAAAATTTTAAACGAACTTAATTAGATTTTTAAATTTTTAATAGAATTAGCTTGATTTCAAAATTGTGTTCCTAAGTGCTTCACTACATCTTATAACAGTAATTTTCTACTTCAAAATTGTTTTCTTTTATAAAAATCAAGAGAATATTCAAGTATAGATTTAACATCATGTTATTGAGGATTATTCCAATTTACTCCTTGATAATTTTGTCAAGAATTTCATTGTTCGTTCCCAATAATATTACTTAACCAATTAATGTTATGATGGTTCCTCCAGCCTAGATTATATATATTAGAGTAGGAATTTTATTATCTTCTAATAAAATTAATATTTTTAATCAATTACACCTTATTATTTTAAATTAACTTTTGATCCTCCAATTGCATAGATAATTCACTTATAAATTCTACATTTTTTTCTATTATGCTTAACTTCTTAAAAATTGCTGCAACTTGTGCAATCAAAGTTGATAAAGCATCATAGCCTTATAGTCTTACTACTCTATTAGGATTTAAGCTATCAGTAGGCCATTAAAAATTATTAGGAATAATTTCATCTATAAGTTCATAGGCTTTCTTTAAATGGATTAGACATTAAAGATCATTCAACTACGGCATCTATAATTGCTCAAAGTGATTCTATTAATCCATTATAAAATGTTTTGAAAAACTAACCAATCAAGTAAAGGATGGTGAGGGCATTTCTAAAGCATTTCCATAAATCTCTCCCAACTATCATATATTGATTCTCCTTCAAATTGAGTAAAAAAACTAATATCATTTCTATGTTTAGTAGTTTGGGAAGGTGGGAAATAATTAATAAGAAACTTATGAGACAACTCATTCCAAGTAGTTATAGAGCCCGGGGGTAAGGAATTCAACCATATCTTATATTTATCTTTTAGAAAAATTGTTAATAATCTAAGTTTAATAATATCATCACTTACACCATTATACTCAAATGTTACATAAATTATTAACAAACTGACTAAGTATAAATTTGGATCTTCAGTAAGAATTCTCCCAAACTGGAAATCTTGAACTGTTTGAATTATGATAGGTTTTAATTAAAATTTATTAGCTTGAATTCTATCTCTATTAATGCTCTAATGAATTATGTGTACTAAAGGATTAACATAATCCCTAAGAGGTCTAGGATGATCTTTATCAAATACAGGTTATATCATTTTAAGAATCTTTTTAGTTTTTTTTTGAATTTTTGAAATTAGAGTACTTTTTATTTCAACGTCAAACAACAAAGGTTCTTTACTATGACTATTAAGCATGTAACCTTAAATATGAAATAAAAGAAATAAGATATAAATTAGTCTAATTACGCAATT
Source organism: Dendrobium officinale (assembly GCA_019514585.1). NCBI lineage: Eukaryota > Viridiplantae > Streptophyta > Magnoliopsida > Asparagales > Orchidaceae > Dendrobium > Dendrobium officinale. The sequence goes on from CM033689.1 coordinate 14,763,184, forward strand.
AATTCAACAATATAATTAAAATTGTAATAAATAAAATACTTCCCTAATAATGGCACCAAAATATTGACAGGGGCTATGAAGAGAACTTTTTGGATTATGTAAAAATAGGGTTCTATCACCCCTAAACAATGCTTTTGTTTACTTTTATATGAATAATAACAAAATCCCACTTAATATACACAAGTATATATTCCGAACTAAGTAAAAAAATGATAAAGTAGAACCCAAGAGGAGGTAAGCTTACTTATAAAAAACAACTACTATTTACTTTAATTACAATAATTATTCTATTGAAATAAAATACAATTTTAGTAGATTCTATCACTGAATAAAACTGTAAAAAAGTTGGATACAATATTTAATAAATATAATTTAGAATGACAATAATTGCATTTTTTTCTTAATAAGACTCTTCATAATGATATTTATAGCATATTCATCCCTAGATCTCTATCAAGTTTGTTGCGATGAAAATGATATTTGTTGATCTCCTACACCTATAGTATCTCCTCAAGATCCTTGAAAACTATATATAATATGTCTAGGCATGCAACCATCCTATCTTAATACTCTGGTTATTCTTGTAATCTTTCATCAGGGATATACAACACACAAAATGCTAACTACATATATGGCCATTATATGCATAAAATATAGTGTTAGATAATATTGAAAATATTTTAACAATTATAGAACAAGAGTGGTCATTAGTACTTCACATGTATTTTATATTATCATTAAAAAATAAGAGAATATTCCAGACATAAGATGAATAACTAGCAAACTTATTCTTATCAAACTCATGGAAGAATGAAAATATAAGAAAGTGATTTCTCTAGGAAGAATCGAAGTGTCTCCTCTACACTTCTTCTCCTTTAAATTATAGAGTTGTTTCACGAAAGTGTTTTCTTACTAAGTACTCCAAATGATTATATCTAGTACTTCCCTAACCTATCTTAAATTTTACTCTAAAAGAGAACTGAAAAAGTATTCTAAAAAGTACTGAATTTTACTCAAGTGATTGAATTCTCCTACAAACATAACATCACAACTATTTTTAAAATATATAAAAAGTCATCTGGCACTATGGCATTTGAAAAAAAGGCGATGTGGCGCCCTTGAAGTGAAGTAGAGAATTGGTGTTGAAGCCCTTCCACAGCAACACTACTTTTTGATGTAGATTGATTACTTAATGAACAACCACATCTCTTCACAGATAGAACATGGACCTTGGAAGTTACAACTGCAATGTTGTGTCTCTGCGAACATTTGAGCGTTGTGGAGCTCAAGTGCAAAAATGGCACTAAGGCATGAGAAATTGTGGCATCACGACATTTGAAAATAGAGAATTGTGCTGACAAGCTGACTTTCTAATTATGTGGCATTGATAACGCTTCGAAGCTTTTTGTGTTACAACCACAGCTCTTGCAAACAGATAACTCAAAGTCGCATTGTCCAAATTGGAGCACTTTGGCAGTAATGAAGGAAGCATGCACTATAGCGCTTTTCATCGGACGCCGCGGTGCTATTGAGTATGTAGAGTTTTATGATTTTTTTTTTTTGTTTTTTCTTGCAAAAAAATAACTAAAATGACACATTTTCTCTGAAATAATTCACTTAAAACAATATCTAATTTACACTTAAAAACCATCAACACGAGCTCTAGCTCCCCAATGTCTGCACTAGGATTTATGCTAGACGTATTTTCCATGATATCCTCTTCTCAAAGATGTACGACTAAAGAATGAAGCAAAGAAATTCTTATAAATAGCTCTCATGCAACGAAATTCTTATATATAGCTCTCATGCTATAGGGATCTTTTATGTTCAACCACATACTTTGTTCTTTTCACCGTATCAATATCTTCTCTCTAGGGAGGACATTATTGATAATAATGTTAAAACACTACTGGAATCATTTTACTAAAGCAAAACGCCATGTTTTTTTTTTTTCCATTTCCCTATTTTTCACTTTAAAACTCTCGTATCCCTTACATTTCTTGAAAATTCTCTTATTGGTGTGCATGCTGGAACTTTGTGAGAAGTTATGAAGTTAAACTCTTTATTATTCTATGGTTGTTAGTGTTCTGACATGCAACAACTACTTTTGGTCGATGATAAACACTAGTGGAATCAATTTAGATAAGCTAAATCCAGTGGTTTTTCCTCTTTCTTTGGTTTTACTATTAAAAACTCTAGTATCGCTTACTATTCTTCTGCTATTCTCTTCTTGACACTATCAAAAAATAGGGCTATCGCAGCACAAATTTCGACCTGTACCGGAGATTTTAACCGCTACTTTTTCTTTGCGGCGGTTTTAAGACCGCTACACGACTGAGATATAAGACGATAGACAAGTTTGATAGCGATCAAAACTGGTGGTACATGCACCGATTAAAACCGCAACAACTAGTATTGGTTTAAATCGCTGCAATAGGGTGAATTTGTCAGCGTTTTAAAACCGCCCCAAATATCCACTATGAAAATATCATCTTTTTGGTAGTGTGTGTTGGATCTTCGTGCCTAGCTATAAAGTTAAAAACTTTATTATTCTACTGCCGCAAGTGTTCCAACTTGTAACAACTACTTTTGTCCAATTTTTCCTTAGTGGTTACGATTTGGTTGTTCACCTTGATGTGAAAATGAGTGAGATTAGCGATGTCATAATAGAAGGCAACAAGAGTACCAAATTGCATGGGTAATGATTAAATCCAAGATCGGTGATAGAAATACCACGGGTTAGATTAGAGAAAGAAGAAATCAAGGGGAAAGAAATAAGAAGGAAATGCAATAAATAGGAGACAAAGGAAGGAAAACTGGGAATAAGATGAAGAAGGAAAAAATATTTCATTAAAAATTCTTGAAGAAGAACCTCAGCAGCTTATACCCAATTTCCAATGTAGCACTCAACCATACAGCTAGATGATGAGAACTGTCTGCCCTTTTCTAATAACTTTTAATCAATTTAAGAACGCTTTCTGCCTAGTTTGTTACAGCAAAAGCCATGTAAAGCGAGTTGCGTCTGTAGCTTATTCCGCCTGATCTTGTCCTTCAGTGCTACTTGGAAAATTGCTGTTGCATGGTAGTTTTGTATGTGTATTTTTTCCCCGTTCTAAGGGTTGAGAACGCTTTCTGCCTAGTTTTTAGAGCTTACTTGATAAAAATTCACGTAATATTCACAATGAACAAAAACATCAAACTGACCATCCAAAATCGGACATTAATGCGAAGTAATCGTAGCACCTTAATGTGGAAACAAAATGAGTTGGAATCCATTTCCAGTCTCTTTACCCGAAGTCCCGAAAATAATGATCCCCACCTCATCAACAATAAATGAAAATAAAGACCCATTTATTAAAAAGTAGTGCGTATTTAAGAACCTTTATGAGATTCATTTATTTCCATTTATTTGCTTTAACGAAGATGTCTTTGCAGACCCTGAGACTGAATAATATTGGACAAAAACGAAAGGACATACTAAAAATAATAATTAAATTAAAAGAAAGAGAATCCTATATATAATTGTTATTCATCAGCAAGGAAAAAATGCATAATAATCTATATATATTTAAATTTTTTTAATGCAATACATTATGCTTTATTATTAATGGAATTAGAATATCATCATTGATAAATGTTTTAATTCAGATTATAGAATTCAATTATCCTTATTTATACAAAATAATACGATTTGTAATTACAACCAAAGTATCAAACTGCAATTTCTTTATTGGATATAATTAGCTTCAAAATGCATGTACGAGTTTGCTTTGGATGTGCACCAAATAGATTCTTAACGAGTGAATTAGGAGGGGTTCTTGCATTCATCTTTTGCTGGGTAAAGGCATAATTGCAAGTGATAACATGTGCAGAAAAAGAGTTCTAGAGAATGTTGGAGAAGGCATGAAGTTGGTTGATGGGATTGACATTAACAGGGATGAGTAAATTCGAGGTTGAGTGAAAGGGTGAAGGCACTGACATCAACAATGACATGTGAATGAAACAAGGTGTTCATTGGTGAATGAATCGATGCATGTGGCTTCTTGTGATGGCATCATGTGAACGATAGGGGGAGTTTGCATGTTGAATAATCTATGTGAGTTGTGATGAGTGGTAAAATGAGGTGGGCTTGAAGAGGTCCCTAGTAGGAAGCTTTCTAGTGAAGGCAATTATGTGGCTATTGTGAGTTGGTTTGACCTAAGTTTGAACAACATTCTAATAAGGGAGAGGGAAATTAAGCCCCCCTTGTGGGGCCAATTAAACCTATCATTTCATATGTGTGAAGGGCAATTACGAAAGAGATTAAGAAGAAGTTGTTTCCTTTTTAAAAAGAGTTGATTTGGGGCTGATTTGAAGGAGATTAATTAGGAGATATTTTAAAATTAAAAATGGCTTCTTTGGGGACTTATTTGGAAGTTGAATTGCAGGAGATTAATTAGGAGATATTACCTAATTAGAGAAGGCTAATTTGGGAGCTGATTTGAGAGGAAATTGGGGGAGGGCTGTTTTGGAATATGTTATTTTATTGTTTGGCATAAGTAGAAGGATTTATATTATATTTGTATGGAGAATTTTATTTGAGGTTTTCATTGTCTTCTATTTGTAAGAGATCCTAGCGACAGCTTAGGTTTGGGAGAGAAAGTCCTCTAAAAAGATGACCATTCTATCTTTCAATTATCGTACTTGGTTTTCTATCTATAAAAAAATATTTTTGTGTTGAATCTCTTGGAGAGTTGTTTTTTCTAATGCCAAAGCACATCAAATTGGTATCAAATATGTGTCCTAGAACAAAATCATAATTCTCTTCACTGATTTTTGCTACGTAATTCATCCCCATTTCTATTTTTTTCTATTTGAATACCATAGTTGCTGGGTTTTACTATGTTTGTAGTTTGGAACTTAGATCCATGATTTACAACAAAGAAGGTTGATGCATTGAAAGGGGAAGTAAAGCATCAAATTAGAGATGAAAGAAAAAAATTCAACTCTGAAAAATTGAATGGAGTGCTGATTACGAGGGATGGAAGGGATGATAAAGAAGCTTATCTAGATGCAATCAACACCCCCTCTGGCAGTTTTAATTGCTAACCCTCACCACGATTTGACCAGGGTTCCCTAGGATGAATCCAAGGGAAAGGTGATCAATTGGTAGGAGTTTAAAGAAGCAAGTTTCTTCCATCAATAACCCCCCCCCCCCCCAAGGCTTTGAGAAAGGATGGATCAGGATTTCTAGATGAATGGAAAGCATGAAGTAAGTCCTATGGTGTGATTTATGGAGGAGGTGGTAGGGCGACCGACCACTATGGGAGGCTATTTGAGTAATGGGATAGATAACAAGAGAGGGAGGGGGATACCTGATCCATGGGAATCAGGTCATGTGAGGTAGATCAAAGAAGGATTAGATTGCCACCCTCGACACATAAGGGGAACTATTTATATCAGAGAAAGTTGGGGTGATGAAGCGAAGGTAAGGAAGTTGAAGATGTCGATGTTCAAAGTGAAAGATGCCAATGGGTGGGTATATCAGTTGGAGAGGTATTTTGTGGTGAATGGGCTCAGGGAGGATGAGAAGCTTAAAATTGTTGGTTAATGTCTGGAGGGGAAAACTCTCACTTTGTTATAGTAGACAAAGGATAGACATCTGATCTGTTTAAAGAAGGAGTTTAAGGATTATTTTTTTTTGGGGAAAAACCCATGGTGGGGCCTACGCATTGATTAAAGAAGAAATTACAAAGTCCTTAAAGGGAACTCAAGATCACTACTGCTCAGAAAAGCTATAGAAAATAAAAGCCAAAAAAAAAACTATGAGCTCGAGTTCTCTGCTAAGCAAAATTACAAAAAAAAAAAACCTAAGAACATTCTATAGTGTATAAGAGAGAGCACCCAAAAAATCATAGAACTACGAAAGCCAACAGTCCTCTCCAGCTTTCCCATCATCAAAACATTGTCACGATCATCTGCACTAATCACATTTGGCAAAAAATGTAAAACACAGAAGAACAAAGACAACAAATATAATAATAGACATTATGATGAAAATACCAACAACAAAACCAATAATCACTATAAGATATGCCACCAATACCAACAATATACCACCCATATTCCACCAACCCAGGTACATAACATAATACATGATTTTCATATAACTATTCCACAGTCACGCATACGAACAATAGGCATCCTGAACCAACACCCCCAACAAAGAGAAGGGCCCCATATAATCCTTGCTATAAGTAAGGTAATTGAAAGAGACCTGAAAAACCATGATCCAAAAACACCAGAAATCACCAACAACCGAACTCAAGATATTTTTAAAAACACCATCACTATCACTAAGTTTAGCATCCAACCAGACCCAATCAAATAGACGAGCTAGACAGAATGAACCACACCCAAACTAAAAAAATTCAAGGAACACCCACCAATAACCTGGCATCAAAAATACAATCACCCAAACACAGGAAAATCCATCTTGAAATAAATATGCACAACATGCTCCCCAAAAAAGGAAAATAGCCCAACAACCCGAGAGAGACAAACCAACCTGGCAGGCACCAGAAATGGAGCTACAAATAAGCTGTCCAGAACACTAACCAAACGCCAACAACCACAATAAGATTATGGATTAAAATAAGGTAAACGATTCTTATCCAATCTTAAAAGGCCTTTCACATAAAGAGTAAATTAGATACCATGAAATTAGCCATATAATCCAAACCATAACCCCATATGGCAATCGAATGGGCACAAGCATTGCCCTCCATAGGAATAATAGAAAAATAACAGTTTAACAGAGTTAAGAAATTCTTAATGTCCCTCCTTATATAAAATAAATTAGAAGAACAAACCGTATCATCCCTTGAGTTAAAAAAATTCTTAACAATAATTTGAACCAACCTCAACAGTAATATTAATGAAATCTAACGAGAAACAAAGTCTTAAAACATAAATAATAGAATAGGAAGTTGTATTATTAACATCATAGTTATATAAAGGACCAACAAAAATCAAAATGGAATTACCTTTAGAATCTCTGATGATCCCACCACAACCCGCAATAGAATTAATTCTAACACCATCAACATTTAACTTTAAAGTTGCAAGGAGGCTTCATCCAAGAAACAATCCTAGGAACTTTATGAATTTTATGCAACTCCAACTTAATACCAAGCTCAACTGCAGAGGGAATATAGTTTTTAAAATTCTTAATAGAAATTAACTTAGCAGAGTAAAGATCCACAACCTTATCTTTAACATTTTGAATAATTCTATGGAAGTTCATAACCACACCATTGAAATGAGAATTGCTCCTCTTCAACCATAAATACCAAAGGATTAGAGGCGGAATGACATTTCTGATATGACCTTTGGAATTAACAAACCAACATTTTAGTAAAGTATTAATTGAAGCAGAGGCATTAAAATAATTTTAATGAAATATGTTATAAAAAAAGTCCAGTCTTTGATCGCTAAAGGAATAGAAATAAAAACATGATGCATATTATCAATATGGTAGCAACATTGACATTTAGAAGGAAGGATAAAATCTCTTTTAATCAAATTATCATCCGTAGGGATAAACTTGTGTAAAATTCTCCAAATAAAAATAAAAATCGTAGAGGGAATTCTTTTATGCCAAATCATGTGAAAATTTTTAGAAACCTCATTTTAACCCTAAAGGAATGCCTAGCATCCTTAAGTCTAATGAACCCATCTTTATTTAAAGCACATAATTAAACATCAATAAAATTAGTGTTAAGAGGGATCTTTATAATTTGATGAACAATAAAATCTGGAACACAACTAGAAAGTTAATCAAGATCCCAACCATTGTCAGTAAACAAATATTTAACCTTCACAGTGGCATTGTAACAAATATTGGTAATAGAATCAATATAACTACTCTCCAACCAGCTGTGATCATGTTAGAAGAAAAAATTATCACTACCAAGGCCCAAAAAAAAAAAGGCTCAACATCCCATTTAACTTTGCAAAGACGCTACCAAACTTTAGAGTTACCTTTACTAAAATAGCACATGGTGGTATGCTTCCCCCATAATATTTGGCAAACATAAAGTTAGCCCAAAGGCTTAACGTAGCACATAAATTATATAATAACTTAAAAAAAAAAGGCATAAGCCAAATCCTTCAAAGACATACACCCTAGAGCACCTTCATCCAACATACCACAACATTTATCCTAAGATGACTAGTGGATTTTAGAAATGCTACTCAACCCATTTCAAAAAAAAAAAAAAATTAAAAATTCTATCAATCTTGTTACAAACTGCCTGAGTAGGAAACAATGTTTAAAAACAATAAACATGTATAGAACAAAGGACACTGTTAATAAGAATTAACCTACAACCAAATCTTAAAAAATTATAATCCAAAGATAAAAGTTTTTTTTGCACAACCGTAATTAAATCATCAAAAAGAAAGGATTTCTTTCTACCGTTATAGAGAGGCACACCAAGATACTTTAAAGGAAAGGCCATGATTGAAACCAGTTAAATTCTTAATTGTAACAATACGATCAAAAGGAAATTTCTTAGCAGAAATAAAACAACATTTATGTTTATTAAGGGCCAGACCACTTAGCAATTCAAAATTGTGAAAAAACCTTAGAAGTCTATGCATCCTATTAATTGAAGAAATCATAAAAATGATGAAATAATCAGCAAAACATAAGTGAGATATGTAAAAGCCACCTAAAGTTTTGAGTAAAGGCTAGGATGCTTTTTGAAAAGATCAACAAGACCTCTAAAAAGGTACTTAGCTACAATAATGAAGAGGATAGGGGAAATGGGATTGCCCTGTCTCAGCCCATGAGAAGCCTTATAAAAACCACAACTCTTACCATTAATAATGATAGAAAAATAAGTACTTTCAATGAAAAGTTTAATGAGGTTAATAAAATTAAAATCAAAAGCAAATTACTTCATAATATTGTAAAGGAAATTTCATTCAATATTATCATAAGCCTTGGCAATATCAAGTTTCAGAATCATATTACAACCTCTAACCTTAACATCCAAATTTTGACAAAATTCTTAAGCCAAAAGGATGTTATCAGTAATAGCATAGTCTTTGACAAAATCGATTTGAAAGGGGGAAATAATTCTTGTAATTAGGTTGTTAAACCTAAGTGAATGTCCCAAGGCTACCAAGAGGGGGGGGTGAATTGGTACTTTAAAAATTTAAGTCCCCTTTTGAAAATTAAGTTGAACCGAAATAAAAATTTCTTTTAAGTTTTTCTAGAAAAATATTTTTCAACCACAGATTTTTAAAACTAAAATTTAAAGTGCGGAAACGTAAAAACAGTAAAGTAAATGACACCAGATTTATAGTGGTTCGGTCTAAAACCAGACCTACATCCACTCCCCAGAGGCACCCTCTGAGTATTGCACTAATACCAATAGTGACTCTCCTTTTGCACCCACAGCAAGGCGGAGAAGCCTTTACAACACACTCTTTTCACCACTCCCCGGTGCGGCAGAGAACCGTCCGTCCTTTTACACAATCCCTAGTGTTGGCAGAGAACCGTCCGTCCTTTTATACAATCCCCAGTGTTGACAGAGAACCGTCGTCCTTTTACATTCTCCTAGTGCGAGCAGAGAACCCTTCGGCTATTTACACTCTCCAAGTGTAAGCAGCGAACCCCTTCGGCTGTTCATACTCTCCAAGTGTAGGCAGCGAACCCTTTGGCTGTTCACACTCTCCAAGTGTCGGCAGAGAACTAGATCTCCTTGACAGATCTTCTCACAAGAATCTAGAAGGAAGAAAGAAAAGAGTGAAGTAATCTCAATTCATAAGTAGAGATTCTTACCTTTGAAATTAAAGTGAAGCCTTCTCGCTCCAGTGGTAGGAATCCTCCCTTGAATGCTCTCTTTCACTCTCTCCTTGGCTATTCTCTCAAGAGGCACGAAGATCAAATGACAAAAAGATTGGATGGCAGTCTAATTTAGACTATTTATGCAAAAGACAAGAAAAACCGACCAAAAATTGCAAGTTTTCAATTCTGTACGCAGTGGATCGTCTTGTACGATCGTGGATCATCCTGTACGATCGTGGATCGTCCTGGATGATTTTACTTAAACGATCTGAAACGACCCTATTTGAATATGTGTATGAAATGTCTTCGTACAGATGATCGTCCTGTACGAACTAGGTTTGTCCAGTACGAATAGTTATTACAAGGTCGGTTCTAAAAACTGCTGAAAACTGTTCTAAGTTGGTTAATCGTTTGGACGAGAATATGTTCTGCTGGACAAAATTTTTATAGAAAACCGATCGTCCTGGATGATTCTTGACTTCGTCTGGACGAAAATTTTCCAGAGGACCAATCGCCACGGACGATAATTTATTTTCGTCTGGACGAAAATTTTCCAGAGTTCCGATCGTCCTGGACGATTTTTGATTTCGTCGGGACGAAATTTTTCCAGAGGACCAGTCGCCACGGATGATAATTTATTTTTTGTCTGGACGGAATTTTCGAAAAGTTTACATCCTGAACCATTTTTGATTTTGTTTCGTCGGGACGAAAATTTTTCCAGAGGACCAGTCGCCACGGACGATAATTTAAATTCGTCTAGACGAAAATTTACGTGAACCAATCATCCTGGACGATAATTAATTTCGTCCTGGACTAGGACTTAGAAAAAAATTTTTTGAGCAAGTTCCTATTCGTTCCATATGCTCTATAGGAGATAACTGTCTGATCGTCCTGTACGAACGAATATCGTCCAGTACGATCAGTATAAAAATTTTATATGATCTCCTTATGTGTGTGTGTGTATGTTTTTATTCACTCAAATTACAATCACTCCCTTTCAATTTGATTTTAAAGAAAAGTGCAAGCTTCAAATTTTACAATGTATCTCATGCTGAATTTAATTTGAAGTCTTCGTAGTCTGGAGTTTGTTTTTTCTGAAAAGTTAGTACACACAAGAGCAAATACAATTCTTCTAAAAAATGTTAGGATATAACTGCACATTTGAATAATAATCTTTGGAATAATCAAAACTACATAAGTTGCAAAAATGTAAAGCATGCAAATAGCAACTACCTTAACAATCTCCCCCTTTTTGATGATGGAAAAACGATTATTGTTTGTATGATTTTAAATTAAACCAATCTCCTAAAATCCCCCTGAATTGATGTATATATGAAAATAAGGAGGCATTTTGAACCATAAAACACAATTTTTTTTTTTTTTTTTAAAAAAATAAAAACTAAAAAAATAACAAAAACTAGAAAAAAATAAACTAGAAAACAATAACACACAAGCCAAGCAAAACATACAAACACAATAATTTCTCCCCCTTTTTGACAACAACAAAAAGTGAAGAAGAAATAGACGAGAAATGTAAGTAATTGTATGAAATTCATTTGAAAATTTAATCTAAATGGTGATTGACATATGGTATGCAATTTTAAACTAAAAATATTAGGTCAATCATAGAAATTTATAAAATTTAAGAAGTGATATAACATTAGAAGTAAAAAGAATTTATCAAAGATATGATTCAATTTAGACATTCAAATATAGAAAATCATTACAAGAGAGATGTAAAAAAATTTTATATTTCACATTTCAATGTCAAGTATAAATGAACATAAGATCAATTTGAATTAAGAGATTGAAAGAATTTGGAAAGAAGAGAATTACCACATGTGGCACTTTGCGCATCTTTTTCAAAATTTTCAGGCACATTTTTGTGCATCTTTTGATATTGGGCTAATTTTGTGCCTCTTTTTTATATTTGCGAACCTTTGCGCATTCCTTTTGATTTTTGTACTCTTTGTACAATTTTCAAGAGTAATTGAGACCAATTCTTTCCAAAATCAATAATCTAAAATTTCAAATATTTCTAAGTGCATAAATATCACTTGAGCAAAGAAATACAAAATAAGAAAACATCTGAATTACAATAATAATATTAACTTTTATGTAGTCTAAATGAATAGACATGAATTTTAAAAGTTCTAATTACAACAAGTTATAAACAACTTTTTAAATTTAGAAAGACTAGATTTTCTAATGTAATTAATCTCTAATTACAATCTAATTTAAGCACTATTGAGATTAAATAATACTAATGAAATTCATAAAAATTAACCACATTAAAAAAAAATAAAATTTGAAACAAGTACAACATGCATTGATATTAATGAAAGGATTACATATTCATTTCATAATATCTAAAAACAACTAAGAAAATACACTGAACTTAAAATTAAAGATAAACATAAAAACAAACACTTAACATAAAAACTGACACAAAAAAACATAAAACACGAGTACAACAAACACAAAGAAATTCATCTCTACTGTTCTGGAGGAGGAGGAGGAGGAATGCCGCCAAAAAGGTTGAAGTAGGAGGCCATCAACATTACATTGGTATTGATTTCATGTACTTCATTTCTAATGTTACCAATGTCTTGTTGCTGCTGCATAAGTTGAGCATCAAATTGATCAAACCTTTGATCAACACGAGTCTCTAATCTATCAAATCTTTCAATCAGATTCTGATAATCTGACTGAGGAGCAGATGTTTGCACTCTTCTTCTTCTTCTTCTGAAGCACTGGCATGTGCTTTTTTTTTTCCTCCTTGAATAACAATCTGAAGGAAGCATCATTATAGTAAACTGGCTCTTCATACTCATCATCAGGATGCACTAAGTTGTATTTCTTTTCCAAGATGTAGGTAACTAAGTGTCCTAAAGAGATGTTCCTTTTTCTTTTCTGATCTGCATGTCCTATTTCTGAAAGCCCATAGATATGATCTATGATAAGTTGGGCTTCGTCGATAGGGTGACAATCTATAATAAAAAATATTAGAACAGAAAGGAGAGAGGTAATATTGATCCTATCACCAGCTTTAGGAATGATTGAAGATCTAAGGATATGCTGGATGATACGGGCATTTTTGGTCATCCCGGAGACTCTAGCAACATGATAGGTTAGACCACTTTTTCTAATCGCATTATTGACATCATCCCATTTGAATGTGTTTTCACTCATTAGGGTGTGGGCTCTATATCCTTCAGTCCTTAGGTTTAGAAAGGCTCCAATGTCATGCTTAGTGATTTCCACTTTTTATTTGAAGACAAAGGAACTTATGCTAGAGTGGTCTGAGTTAAAACTCATGTTTGCTAGGAAATAGTGGAAGGTTTGCTTGTTGTAGAAGTGGACGAGAGAAAGTATGAAATGAAATTGGGTTGAGGCAAAAAGGTGCATTACCTTAAAATTTATCTCGCTTTGAATTAAAATGCGAGATGGAGTTATTTTGGCGGAAGCAAAACGAGGAAAGGATTCCTCATTCGCCTTAGACAGGAAGTTTTCTGAGGCATTCCTATTTGGCTTCTTCACTAACACCTTTTGTCTCTTGCTTGAGGAGGCCATTGACAATTTGAAGTAGAAAGGGATTGAAAGAGAAGTTTGAAAGTGTGATTGTTAAGTTAGAAAGCCTTCATATTTAAAGAAAAACGATACGTTCGTCCTGGACGAAAAAAGTTCGTCCTGGACGAAAATCATCGTTCGTCTGGACGAAAAAATTTTGTACAGACGATCAAATTTGTCCAAAATGTAACGGCTTTTTGTAATCAACATAACTTACGATGCGTCTCTTCGTACAGGCTTTTTGACTTGACTGATCGTATAGACGAAAAATATTTCGTACAGACGATCAAAAAGTAACTCATTTTAATGCCTCTTGAAAACCGTCCCCTACAATGAAACGATATCTGTTCGTCTGGACGAACCAAAAATTCGTACAGACGAAATCCATATTTAAAACTGTCTTATCCACTCAACCGCTGCATTCAATCGTCTCGACGTTTGAGAAAAAAAAATTTTCGTCCTGGACGATCGTCAGATCGTACAGACGATCTAATTAAAAACTGCTCTCAAAACGGTTAAAATTCGTGCAAACTGTTCTTTCACACATCGTCCAGTACGAAACAAAATTCGTCCCGGACGATTTCCTCCAATTTTTGAATTTTGAATTTTAATTTAAGAAAAAAATCAAACTAAACTTTCAAAAACACAGAGAACATAAAACAAAAAACTATAGACTCAAAAACAAATTCATTCAAAACACACAAAAATTTCACAAAAACAAAAAAAAAAAACAAAAACAAATACACTTAGAAAACATAAATATCAATGTTGCAAAGACATTTTGTTTAGGCATTCAAATCAATAACACAAAGCCTTGTTCTTAAAGTACTGAAGGTATCAAAGGCTAAAGGTTTTGTAAAAATGTCTGCAAGTTGATTTTCAGTTGAAACATGTGTGAGTTCAATTTCTCCCTTGGATACATGATCCCTTATGAAATGATGCCTTATATCAATGTGTTTGGTTCTAAAATGTTGAATAGGATTTTTGGAAATGCAAATAGCACTAGTATTGTCACAATAAATTGGAATAGTGCCTATAGTTAATCCTAAATCAATCAACTGTTGTTTTAACCAAAGTACTTGTGCCACACAACTTCCTAATGCAATGTATTCTGCTTCTGCAGTAGATAGGGCTACTGAATTTTGCTTTCTACTGGACCAGGAGACTAATGAATTTCCAATGAATTGACATGTTCCTGAAGTGCTTTTCCTATCCACTCTACAGCCTGCAAAGTCAGAATCTGAATAACCAACAATTTCAAATGAAGAGCTGAACTTAGGATACCAAATTTCCTAAGTTTTGAGTTCCTAGTAAGTATCTTAAAATCCTTTTCACTGCTGTCAAATGTGATTCTTTTGGATCTGATTGAAATCTAGCACATAAGCAAATACTGAACATAATATCTTGGTCGGCTAGCAGTCAAGTAAAGCAAAGATCCAATAATCCCTCTATATTTCTTTTGATCAACAGATTTTCCCTTAAGGTCCTTATCCAACTGAACTGAGGAACTCATTGGTGTACTAACAGGTTTAGCATTGTCCATTTCATATTTCTTGAGGATGTCCTTAATATATTTAGTTTGGCTAAGAAATGTTTCTTCCTCAAGTTGCTTAATGCTAAAACCTAGAAAGTAATTTAAATCTCCCATTAAACTCATTTCAAATTCACTACTCATTATTTTAAAAAAATCATCACAAAGAATTTTATTTGAAAATCCAAAGATGATGTCATCCACATAAATTTGAACAATGAGTATTTCCTTTCCAAATTTCTTTAAAAAGAGAGTTGTATGCACACTTCCTTTTTCAAAAGATCTTTCAAGTAGGAAGGTGCTCAATCTCTCATACCAAGCCCTAGGTGCCTGTTTTAATCCATATAATACCATCTTTAATTTAAAAACATGATTTATGTATTTTGAATTTTCAAATCCTGGAGGTTGTTCTACAAAAGCATATTCTTCAATAACCCCATTCAAAAAGACAATTTTTACATCCATTTGAAACAATTAAAAACCTTTAAAACAGGCAAAGGCAAGTAAAACCCTAATTGCTTCAAGTCTTGCTACAGGGGCAAATGTCTCCTCAAAATCAATTCCTTCAATTTGATTATACCCCTTAGCAACTAATTTAGCCTTATTTCTAATGACTACTCCTGAGTCATTCATTTTTATTTTTGAACACCCACTTGGTTCCAACAACACTTTGATCTTTTGGCCTTGAGGTTAATTCCCAAACTTTATTTCTTACAAATTGATTCAATTCTTCTTGCATGGCTAATATCCAAAATTCATCAGAAAGTGCTTGATCAATATTAGTGGGTTTCTATTGTAGAAATAAAGGCTGAATGATTGACTTCCTTGTTTAATCCACGTCTAGTTCTAACACCCTCACTAGGTTCACCTATAATCAATTCTCTTGGGTGGTTTTTAGAAAATCTCAAATCTCTAGGCAAAGGGTTTTCTCTTTCCAAATTTTCTTCTCCACATTTTCTTCCAAATTTAATCTATCAATCTTTTGGGAGTTTTCCTCAATCTCTTCTTCCACAACATTTGGCTCTTCCAAATTTCCAGATTCATCAAATACAACATGTGTGGTTTCTTCAATGATTAAAGTTCTTTTGTTGAATACTCTATAAGATTTTCCAACACTTGAATATCCAACAAAAATTCCTTCATCTGATTTTGGATCAAATTTTCCTAAGGCAGATTTTCCATTGTTATGTATGAACACCTTGCAACAAAAAACATGCAAATGTGACAAATTAGGTGTTCTTCCTTTTAACAACTTCATAGGGTGTTTTATTTAAGTTTGATCTTACATTCACCCTATTTAGAACATAGCATGCAGTGCTAACCGCCTCAGCCCAAAAAATATTTAGGAAGTGAGTATTCTGCCAACATTGCTCGGGCGGCTTCTATTAGAGTTCTGTTTTTCCTTTCAACTACTCCATTTTGTTGAGGGGTTCTAGGTGCTGAAAAATTGTGATCAATCCCTTTTTTCCTTACAAAAATTTTCAAATCTTTCATTTTCAAATTCTCCTCCATGATCACTTTGTAAAGAAATTATTTCACATCCTAGTTTTCTTTGAATCCAAGTTGAAAAATTTCTGAATTCCTCAAATGATTCACTCTTATGAAAAAGAAATCTAACCCAGGTGAATCTTGAGAAATCATCCACTATAACAAATCCGTATACCTTCCCTCCTAGACTTACAGTTCCTACTGGTCCAAAAAGATCCATGTGTAGAATTTCTAAAGGTTTACTGGTTCTAAGATCCTTATTGGACTTAAAAGAGGACTCTCACTTATTTTCTAATTGACATGCATCACAAAGATGGTCCTTAGTAAAGTCTAGTTTTGGTATACCTCTCACCAAGTTCTTTTGGGTAATTCTCCTAAGATTTTTCATACTAGAATGACAAAGTCTCCTATGCCAAAGCCATGATTCATCAGAAACAGTTTTTAAACAAAAAGCAGTAGGAGATTGAATAGAATTCAAATCTATCATGTAAACATTGTTTACCCTTTTTCCATTAAAAATTTCTTTCCCATTTAGGCTTAATATGCAGCTAGTAGGTAAAAAAAATTTCACATTATAACCCTTATCACATAGCTGACTTATACTTAACAGATTATGTTTTAAGCCTTCAACCAATAATACATTGTCTATGAAAAAGTTTTTAAAATTTCCAATCATACCTGATCCAACCACTTTCTTTGTGGTATTATCTCCAATTGTAACCTTGCCTCCATTCCTGGCTTCTAGCGTTATGAATTGAGCAGTATCTCCAGTCATATGCTTTGTACATCCGCTATTCAGGTACCATATGCTCCCACGAGGTCTTGTGTGAGAGTACTCCTGCAAAAATCTCAAATGTTAGACCTGGGAACCCAAACTAGTTTGGGTTCACCTTTAAGAAATTTATAATCAGATGCATGTATGATATGTCTAGGTTTGTACATCTTAGTTCTCCACACCAAATTAGATTTCATCTTCAAGGTACAGGTGTGAGCTATATGTCCAAAAAATCCATAATTATTACATTTAACATTAAAAAAAATATTCCTATGTTTTCTTCCATATGATTGTCTTCTAAGGGATTTCATGAATTTAGGATAATATTTAAGATTTGTAAAATCTTCAAGTTTAGGGGGAATCCTATTATACTCGAGAGCTCTTATTGTCAATTTATAAAATGAATTCATATCTTCCAAGATTCGATTTGTATAATTGATTCGATATGTTTCTCTCTCAGATTCATTCTTAAAATTTTTAAAATCTTTTTCAAGTTCAGCATAGGATGATTTTAAAATCCCAAAATTTTTATTCAAGCCATCATATTCATCAAGTAATTTCATGTGGTTATCATCTATTGAAGCATGGTCTTTCCTAAGGATTTCATGTTCCTTCTTGAGTTCTTCCAGTTCCAACCTAACACTAGCATGCATCTTTTTCATTTTCCTATATGCATCATGCATGTGTTCAGAAACTTCAAATAATTCATCATAGGTTAAGTCACATACCTCTTCTTGATCTGAGTGATCCACATTGTCTGCCATCAAGCAAAGATTAGTGACTTCTTCTTCTTTTTCAGTCTCAGATGAGTCTGAAGCTGAGTCCGCCCAGAAAGCTCTTTGAAACTTCTTCTTGCCCTTCTTTACCATTTGTTTCTCCTCTACCTTCTCCTTGCTAGGATTGGCTTTGAGTTTTGGACAATCAGTCTTGATATGACCTGGTTTCCTGCATTCATAACAAATTACTTCATTAGAAACCTTACCATTTCTGTTAAACTTACCTCTGTTCCATTGCTGGCGTCTCTTCTGCTTCCTCTTTAAAAAGCTTCTGAATTGTCTAGTCATCAGTGCAATATCATCTTCATCCTCAGGTTGTGAGTGTTCACTCTCTGACTCTTCCACCTTTAGTGCAATATTCTTCTCCTTTCGTGGTTCACCTGCATCAATCTTTCTTTGACTTACTCCTTGCTCATAAGCAATGAGTGATCCAAGAAGATTGTCAATAGAATATATGTTTAGATCTTTAGACTCTGTAATTGCAGTAATTTTAGCATCATAAGCAGTAGGTAGACATCGAAGAATTTTATTGACCATTTCAGCATTAGTTAATTTCCTACCAAGTGCATGCAAAGAAGTGACAATTTGTGTGAATCTTGTGTACATGTCAGAGATAGATTCATTAGGTTTCATGCAAAACAATTCATAGTCATGTAACAAGATATTGAGTCTTGATTGCTTAACCTCATTTGTCCCTTCATAAGTTATACAAAGTCTATCCCATATGTCCTTTCCACTTTTACAAGTAGAAACCCGCATGTAGTCTTCAGATTTTAAAGCACAAAAGAAACTATTTAGACATTTGGCATTTAATTGTGCTAAGTCACGTTCTTCTATAGTCCAATCTGTAAAAGGTGTTTCTACCATAACTCCATCAACTAATCTAGTTGGTTTTGTGTATCCATCCTGGACTAGCATCCACATTCGATAATCAAGTGACTGTAAGAAAGTAGACATGCGTGTTTTCCAAAATTAAAAGGAATATTATCAAACAGTGGAGGTCTAGTGATAGAGTAACCCTCAGGTGTGTTTCGGTTTCAAATGTAGCTATCTACGTTAATCAAAAAGTAGTTCAAACTTATAATTTTGAAACGAAGCTCTGATACCACTTGTTGAGTCTTGTAATTAGGTTGTTAAACCTAAGTGAATGTCCCAAGGCTACCAAGAGGGGGGGTGAATTGGTACTTTAAAAATTTAAGTCTCCTTTTGAAAATTAAGTTGAACCGAAATAAAAATTTCTTTTAAATTTTCTAGAAAAATATTTTTCAACCACAGATTTTTAAAACTAAAATTTAAAGTGCGGAAACGTAAAAACAGTAAAGTAAATGACACCAGATTTATAGTGGTTTGGTCTAAAACCAGACCTACATCCACTCCCCAGAGGCACCCTCTGAGTATTGCACTAATACCAATAGTGACTCTCCTTTTGCACCCACAGCAAGGCGGAGAAGAGTTTACAACACACTCTTTTCACCACTCCCCGGTGCGGCAGAGAACCGTCCATCCTTTTACACAATCCCCAGTGTTGGCAGAGAACCGTCCGTCCTTTTACACAATCCCCAGTGTTGGCAGAGAACCGTCGTCCTTTCACACTCTCCTAGTGTGGGCAGAGAACCCTTCAGCTATTTACACTATCCAAGTGTAGGCAGCGAACCCTTTGGCTGTTCACACTCTCCAAGTGTCGGCAGAGTACTAGATCTCCTTGACAGATCTTCTCACAAGAATCTAGAAGGAAGAAAGAAAAGAGTGAAGTAATCCCAATTCACAAGTAGAGATTCTTACCTTTGAAATTCAAGTGAAGCCTTCTCGCTCCAGTGGTAGGAATCCTCCCTTGAATGCTCTCTTTCACTCTCTCCTTGGCTATTCTCTCAAGAGGCACGAAGATCAAATGACAAAAGGATTTGGTGGCAGTCTAATTTGGACTATTTATACAAAAGACAAGAAAAACCGCCAAAAAACTGCAAGTTTTCAATTCTGTACGCAGTGGATCATCCTGTACGATCGTGGATCGTCCTGGACGATTTTACTTAAACGATCTGAAACGACCCTATTTGAATATGTGTACGAAATGCCTTCGTACAGCTGATCGTCCTGTACGAACTAGGTTCGTCCAGTACGAACGTTTATTACAAGGTCGGTTCTAGAAACTGCTTAAAACTTTTCTAAGTCGGTTAATCGTTTGGACGAGAATATGTTCGTCTGGACGAAATTTTTACAGAAAACCGAACGTCCTGGATGATTCTTGACTTCGTCTGGACGAAAATTTTCCAGAGGACCAATCGCCATGGAAGATAATTTATTTTTGTCTGGACGAAAATTTTCCAGAGTTCCGATCGTCCTGGATGATTTTTGATTTCATCGGGACAAAATTTTTCCTGAGGACCAGTCGCCACGGACGATAATTTATTTTCATCTGGATGAAAATTTTACAGTGAACCAATCATCCTGAATGATAATTAATTTCGTCCTGGACGAATAGGACTTAGAAAAATTTTTCGAGCATGTTCCTATTCGTTCCATATGCTCTATAGGAGATAACTGTCTGATCGTCCTGTACGAACGAATATCGTCCAGTACGATCAGTATAAACATTTTATATGATCTCCTTATGTGTGTGTGAAGCTTCAAATTTTACAATGTATCTCATGCTGGATTTAATTTGAAGTCTTCATAGTCTGGAATTTGTTTTTCCTGAAATGTTAGTACACACAAGAGCAAGTACAATTCTTCTAAAAAATGTTAGGAGATAACTACACATTTGAACAATAATCTTTGGAATCATAAAAACTACATAAGTTGCAAAAATGTAAAGCATGCAAATAGCAACTACCTTAATAAATATAAGTTGAGGTAAAAAACTTAGGTATAGGATTACCATAAAAAAATCATTAACAGCAGAAAAAAAGTAATCATTACCAATAATATGCCACATTTTTTGAAAAAAATTCACAGTAAAACCATCCAGCCTAGCAATTGATTAACAATTCATACCAAAAATAGTCTCTTTAACCTCCTCCAAAGAAGGATGTTTAGATAAGTAAAAATTATCATCATGAGAAATAAGAGTAGGTATGATAGAAGGATTATAAATAATGAAAGGGTTAAAAGCTTTATTAAGATGATTATTAAAATATTGAATAGCTAAATTAGCAATCTCACCCACATCTTCAGTAGTAGAATCATAAGCACGATTAATTTTATGGATACAATTAATAGCATGCTTTGAAAGTTTGTTAGGGATGTTAGGCCCTATAAAACAGTCCCTAGGCTAACCAAGAGGGAGGGGGGGTGAATTGGTATTTTAAAAAATTCTTTAAAACTAAGAACAAATATCATAAACCAAAGTCACCACAGAAAAACAAGTGCGGAAAATTAAAGTGCGGAAACAGTAAGAAGAACACAAGGATTTATAGTGGTTCGTTCAAACCTTGACCTACGTCCACTCCTTGGAGGCACCCTCCAAGTATTGCACTAAACTATGTGACTCTCCTTTAGCCCCCACAGCTAGGTGGAGATGCCCTTACAAAATCACTTCCACCTTTCCCGGTGCGGTGGAGTCGCCGGGTCCTTTGACACCAATGAGATCTTCTTCTTGGTGAACTTTCCTCGAGATAAGCCTTGAATACAACAATATTCAGGTGTGAGCTTGTCGGAGAAACCGTGTGGAACCCCCTTCACACTCCCTTGAGTCCCCCCTCACTCAAACTCCACCCTTTCCTCACTCCCTTTCAAGCTCTCATTTCAAGTTCCCCCCAAAAGAATGAAGCTACAATGGCTGCCAAAGACACTTACCAAATGTCATGTCATAACTTAAATAGAAGATCTCAAAATGAGCTCATTAATGCAAGTTTCCGGCATTATTATCTAGGACGATACTAATATCGTCCTGTACGATCAGTGCAATTTAAGCTGATCAGCCCGGGTCGATTTGGGACGATCAGAATAAAATTGGTTACATGATCCTGACCGATATCATGATCATCCCGGATGATTAGTTTAAAACCGATTTTAATCGTCCTGATCATTGCCCGGAATAGAAGCTGGCCGATGTAAATTGTCCAGGCCATTGTCCCGGACGATCCTACGATCATCCTAGACGATGTGATCGTATCAATTAGCCATTAATGCTTTCCAAATATACCAGATCAATATAATCATGATTGTGTTAGATCATCCTGGATGATGTGTATATCTTCCTGGCCGATTTCCTAAAGTAAAGAATACCTAATCTGATCATGGAGGTTGATTCTTTCTGAATTGAGCATATCATCCTGGCCGATAAAAATATCATCCAGGCCGATTAGCTTATAAAGACTACCTAAATGACGATGCCCTAATTAAGGTTTCTACTTTTGAAAAGATCATCCATGATGATAGTTATATCATCCCGGATGATGTTACTAAAAACAAAAATCTTTAGGGAATAAAGAAAATCTACCAAGTTACAAATCACCAGGTGCCACACTAAATACAATAGACTCCAGAAAGGAAAAAAGATATAAATTGACTTAGACCTAATCTACCCAATCTTGAGCTGATTCCAAATTCTAGTCCGATCGTGTGAACTTGAAATATTAGTAGAAAGCAGTCGTTGAGAAACAAGAATTATTTTATATCATCAAAATCATAAACCATAGATCCGCAACAATCTCCCTCTTTTTGATGATGGCAAACATTTCAATTTGAATTTGTAAAAAGGAACATTTTCACCTAATCTCCCCCTCACTAGAATAACACCTTAAAAAATAGGGGAGAAAATTTTTTTTTTTGTTGTTTTAAATTTTTTGAAAAAAAAAAGATACAAATTTAACAGTACGTCAGTACGTTCTCCCCCTTTGACATTATCAAAAAGAGAAGAGGCACAAACAAAAAACAAAACGAACAAAAGATAAAAAATGTTCCTTGATCTAGTAAAAAAACAAATATTCTTAAAATGAGAAAGTTACCTCTTGGTTTTAATCAAAAA
The DNA here is from genome assembly GCA_019514585.1 of Dendrobium officinale. Lineage (NCBI taxonomy): Eukaryota > Viridiplantae > Streptophyta > Magnoliopsida > Asparagales > Orchidaceae > Dendrobium > Dendrobium officinale. Next base: position 14,786,128 of record CM033689.1, read on the forward strand.
CTTAGTAGAATTGGATTGACAACACAGCCAGAAAAGGTTGGAAATCCAAAATTTTATAATCCAAACTCAAGTTCTTTAAAGAGGCTTAAAAACTTTTTAATTTAATATCTAAATCAAGGAATAAATTAGAGAAAGAAATAATCATTTTTCAAAAACTCCTACCATGAAATATATCTAATAGAAGATCAATGCACGAATTGTTGAAAGAATCAAAGTTTTCAAACTCAAGTATCGAAAGTATTAAGGGTTTTCTTAAGCTTTTTATAAGTACAAGAATGGTAAGCACTAAACTTTGTGGGCTTATTTTATGCCTCTTGACAATTGGTTGGTACACTGCAAATCTTTTGATACACTTTGTGTATTCTTATTTTTTCAATTTGACGTCTTTGCGCATCTTTTAATTTTGGCATCATTGGCCAGTTTTTTTAATATGCTACCTTTCTGAAATCTTAAAAACCAAAAGTAAACCCATATTATTAACAAAATGAAATTCTTGATTAAGAAAATTATGAGGTAGATTCAAGACCTTGCAAGAGATTCCTATACGATAAATAAAATGTAGGGAGATACAAAAAAAATTTATTTCAAAAACCAATTTAAAATATGAAGAATATTTTAAATCAAAAGTAGAATAACCTCCTTTAGGAAATAGAGATTGAGAGTAAAAAAAAATAGTGAGTTTCCTTCCTTCGACTATTTTAGAGAAGTCAATCACAACTTACCAAAGATTTTATGAAAAAATAGGAACTAGATTTTTCATTTTTAGAAAAGTGAATGTGTGTGATGATCAAAGAAAAATTCCACGAAACAAAAATTTCAAAGAATAGACAAAACAAAAACACAAAATAAAATAAAAAATAAAAAAAACAAAAAAACAAAACACAACACAAAAATATAATAAGGCTTTTAACCATTATCTTTCTCCTGGTCTGATGCTTCATAAACTAGGTCTGCCTATGAGATTTTTTTCTTTTCATTATTTCCCCAGTTTAAATTTTGTTTCTCCTTACCCTTTTCTTTTGCTAGAAGAATTCTTAAATTAGGGCACTGATTTTTCATATATCCAGGCTTCCTACATCCAAAGTAGATAACGTCAGAGGAAATCTTGATATTCTTACCATTTTTACCTTTATTCCATTTTTGTTGATACTTATGCTTTGGTAAGCTTTTTAACTTACTCGACCATTTATTGCTTTCGTCACCAACTAAGATATCTTTTTCCGTATATTTTGCTTTTCGAACAATCGTTTCACCTGCATCCAAAAGTCTTTGACCCAAACTTTGCTCGTAGGCAATGAGTGAGCCAATCAAATTTTCAATAAAATATTCAATCAAATATTTCGATTCACAAATAGCAATTACTTTAGCATCAAAATTATTTAGTAGACAATGAAGAATTTTGTTAACTTTTTCAAAATTTGAAAATTCTTTTCCTAAAGTATGCAATGATGTTACAATTTGGATAAACCTAGTATACATCTCTAAGATTGTCTCATAAGGTTTCATGGAAAATAGTTCATAATCATGCATTAACATATTCAACTTGGATTGCTTGATTTCACTAGTGCCTTCGTATATGGTATGTAGTTTATCCCAAATTTCCTTACCAGTAGTACATGTGGATACTAACAAAAAATCTTCAGAATTTAAAGATTTTGCCTTCAATTGAGCATCGATTCATTCATCTCTATTCCATTGACTAAAAGGAATGTCAGTTTTAATTCCATCAAAAATACGTGATGGTGATGAATAACCAATTAAAATCATATGCCACATGCAAAATTCAATCGATTACAAAAAAATAGACATGCGAATTTTTAAAAAATCAAATGTAATATTTTAAAACAAAGGTGGTCAGGTGATTGAATAACCTTCTGCAATATTATGATTTGAAAAATTAGCCATGGATCAAAATTCTAAAAGTTTTCAAACTCAGTTTTTATGAATCCCTCTCTGATACCACTTGAAAGTTCGTTAGGGATGTTAGGCCCTATGAAACAGTCCCGAGGCAAACTAAGAGGGGGGGTGAATTAATATTTTAAAAAATGCTTTAAAACCAAGAAGAAATATCACAAACGAAAGTCACCACAGAAAAACAAGTGCGAAAAATTAAAGTGCGGAAGCAATAAAAAGAACACAAGGGTTTATGGTGGTTCGGTCAAACCTTGACCTACGTCCACTCCTTGGAGGCACCCTCCAGTATTGCACTAAACTAAGTGACTCTCCTTTAGCCTCCACAGCTATGCGGAGAATCCATTAAAAAAGCACTTTCACCTTCCCCGGTGCGGCGGGGTTGCCGGGTCCTTTGACACCAAAGAGATCTTCTTCTTTGGTGAACTTCCCTCGAGACAAGCCTTGAATCTGACGATATTCAGGTGCGAGCTTGCCAGAGCAACTGTGTGGAACCCCCTCCACACTCCCTTAAGTCCCCCTCACAGGATCTTCTCCCTCTCTCAAACTCCACCCTTTCCTCACTCCCTTTCAAACTCTCTCTTCAAGTTTCCTCCAAAAGAACAAAGCTACAATGATTGCCAATGACACTTACCATGTGTCATGTCATAGCTTAAATAGAAGATCTCAATAAGAGCTCATTAATGTAAGTTACCAACATTATCATCCAGGATGATACTAATATCGTCCTGTACGATTAGTGAAATTTAAGCTCATCAGCCCGGGTCGATTTGGGACGATCAAAAGAAAATTGGTTACATCGTCCTGGCCGATATCATGATCATCTTGGATGATTATTTTAAAACCAATTTCAATCATCCTGATCATCATCCGGAATAGTTGCTGGCCGATGTAAATTGTCCAGGCCATCATCCCGGATGATCCTACGATCATCCTGGACGATGTGATCGTATCAATCATTCATTAATGCTTTCCAAATATACCAATCAATTTAGGCATAATTGCGTTAGATCATCCTGGATGATGGGTATATTGTCCTGGCCGATTTCCTAAAGTAAAGAATACCTAATCTGATCATGGCGGCTGATTCTTTCTGAATTAAGCATATCGTCCTGGCCAATAAAAGTATCGTCCAGGAAAATTAGCTAATGATGGATGCCTTAATGAGGATGCCCTAATTAGGGTTTTTATTTTTGGACAGATCGTCCAAGACGTTAGTTATATCATCTCGGACGATGTTACCAAAAACAGAAATCTTTAGGGAACAAAGAAAATCTACCAAGTTACAAATCATCAGGTGCCACACTAAATACAATAGACTCAAGAAAGAAAAAAAGATACAAACTAACTCATACCTCGTCTACTCAATCTTGAGCTGATTCCAAATTCTAGTCCGATCGTGTGAACCTGAAATGTTAGTAGAAAGGAGTTGTAGAGAAATAGGAATTGTTTGCTATCATCAAAATAATAAACCATAGATCCGCAACATGTTTCCCTTAACCAATGCATGGAAATATTTAATATTATTATCACCTTCAACCAGGTGTTTAACAGCCACTTTTTGCTTGCAAAATATTTCCTCCTAAGAATTCACTTTATCTTCAGCAATTAAAATTTTAGAGAAAATATTCTTAAAAATATTATGATTTCACCAATTTAAAAAAAGCTTAAGCCTTTTAAGCTTAAATTACAATCTTTTCATACCAGAAGTAGCATTATTGGGGTATAAGGGCACATGCCAATTATCTTGAACCCAATTCATAAAGAAATCATGCAATAACAACATATTTTAAAATCTGAATTGAGAAGGAGCACACCTAACTCTAGGCTTAATTTAAATAAAGAGAGGAAAATGATTAGAGAGGGTCCTGCTCAGTTATTTAATATTAGAAGAATCAAAAGAGTTAAGCCAATTGTCATTAAATAAAAATCAATCAAGCCCTTGCCATAAATGTCCACGATTCTAAATAAAGTTTTAGCAAAAAAAAAAACCAATATCAATTAAGTTAAAATCCATAATCATACTACTAAAATCCTCCATAGAATGATTGATAAGAAGGGAGCCCCCAATGCGTTCAGATGGGTTAGCTATATTATTAAAATCTCCCCCAACAATCTAGGGAAGGTTACAAATACTATGAAAGTGAGTAATTTGATCCCATAAATTTTTTCTGGTAAAACTAGATGAAGCATATTTAACTTGAAAAGCACAACATTGTAAATTAAAACTTTCAATATTATAATTAAAAACTTGAGCAAAATCACCAATAATGTCCACCCGAACAAAATCTTTCCAACACACCCAAATTTTTTTAGCCACATTCGAGAAAGCATATTTAAATCCCTAAAATTTAGCACTACCAAGTAACTTATCAGAGGAGATAAAAGGCACAAGAAAGACAAGAATCAAAACATTATAAATACGACATAAATTTTTACCTCTAAATTTAATATATTGGCATCCAATGGCCCTAATATTCCAAATAATTGCACTAAACATAAAAATAAGTGATTAATGAGAAGTACGTGAATGGGTGTTTCTAGGAGATTGTAAGAAAAAATTCTTTTTCTTCCTACGTCTCCTACCATGAACAAGGTATAACTTAAATCATTATTATCTCTAGTAAAACATTTAGCCAATATATCCATATCCTTTATGTAATTAAATGACTAAATATGATAATGATCCTTTAAAGAAAGCTTACTATCATTAATCAAACCTAATTTCCCCTTAGAAAGAGGCATTTCTCCTTCATCATAGAAACCACCATCTTCCACATCGGTTTCATTATTTATCGTATTAGCACCTATCACCTTCACTATTTTGGGATGGACAAAATCCTGGGCAATCACATTAGTTTGATTAATATCCTCATCCACACCAATATTATTAATCAATCCAGCCTCCATAAGAGGCAAAGTAGAATTAGAAAGATTCTTAAATTTAGTATCAATGCTTTGATCTTTCTCATTATGACAAATAATAGGTAAAGGGGAGATAGAGATTAGATTAACTTCTTGCACTTTATTCAAATCCTCAATAGTATAAGGATTTTGCTCAACCTAAACATACTTCAAAATCAGTGAATTCTTAATAGGAACTTGTACATAAGAGGCATTACCCACAGTACCCTCAGGATTAGGAGTGACAATATCCAATTCAGTTGAAGGTAAAACAATTTTAAGCAAAGGTTTAGAAGAGTTTCCTTCCGGAGCTACTGTTGAAGCTTATAACAAGCATTTAATCCATTCCCATGTATCTTACAATGTGAACAGAAAATAGGTAAATTTTCAAATTCAACTTTTTGAAAATAGCCGTTAAGTTTTGAACAAATCCAGACCTCATTCAGATGCTTCTTCAATATATCCAATTCAACTAACACATTAGCTACAGATGACTGTGAAATAGATATTGTAGCTTGATCAGCTTATAAAGGTCTTCAAAGATAAAAGCTAAACCAAATAAGATCTGTGAAATAAAAAAATGCAATTGAAGATTCGAAAAAGAAATCCACACAAGAGCTACGGGAGATTCTTCATGCACATCGAAATTAGGTGTCCATTTCAACAGTGTCATTTGACAGCCCTAAATATAATAAGCCATCCAAGAGAAAATATGACTATAATCAAAATCATTACTAAGTTGAATCACAATATGCTTGGAATATAACAAACTGACATAAAATGATTTAGATAATTTCAGATTAAGAAAAAACTTGTGAATAACATCTAGGTTCTATCTCCGAAGCATTAACTGACCATTGAGAGTTAGCTCAAAAGGTTAAGCCAACATAGAAACCATAGAGTCCTCATGTAATAATGTCAGACAACATTTAAAAGAAAAGTGGTGGATGAAGAAGAAGAAGACACGCCAACTAATACATCCTTAAATGAACGAGATTTACCATTAGGAAGGACCTGAGGCAGAGGGGTGGATGAAGACGAGGTCTACATTTCCTATAAACCTCAAAACCCTAAGACACACTAAGGAACCAAAACCAAAACAGGATGAAAAATAAACCAGAGATTCAAAAGTAATAGAAAAAACCATGGAAAAAACACCAAAGATAAAGAAAATAGAGGTCGGGGATGAAAACCCTAGAGCGCCTCAAAATCGCCTTGGAATTGCCTTAGAACAAAGAGCCATTGCAAAAAAAAAAAAGGATTAATGTTTTCTTCAAAGGTTTTTTTAAGGATTACTTATTGTAATGATTTTGATCCATTTGGGAAGGAGGGGATTATCATGGAGTACATGGAGAGGTTTGAGTTTTTGTTTGGGTGGTTGAGGGGAATTTTGGGGGCAGTATTTTTAGGAAGTTTCTTGAAGGGCCTCACGCATGATATATGAGAATAGTTTTATTTACAAAGGTTTAAGGGTTTGAAGGAGATGATGGAGCTAGCACATATAATAGAGGATTGAAGGATGATGTTGTGAAGAAGTAAGAGTTGGGTTGTGAGAGGCTTTAACAGAAGCACCTCAATTTCATTGGTGCTAAGGGCTTAGACTTTATCATCTAAGTTTGAGGCACCAAAGGAGATTAGTAGGGGGAGTTTTCCCATGGGCCAATTTTATGGACCTTATAGATATAGAGGTGCAGGATAACAAAAGCAAAATTTTTATGTTTTTATTGTGATGAGAAGAACACAATGAGGCATTGGTGCAAGGATCGCACACTCCAAGTATATCTAGTTTGTGAGGCGGACGAGACTAAAAGGGAGGACTAGGTAGAGGAAGGAGAAGAAGGAAGAGATCATCTACTCATTAATGTGGTGGAAGTGTCCCTAAATTATTTGGTGGGATTTACTCCAAATTCTACCATTAAGATGAGGGGAAAGATCATAGAGTGGCCAACAATGGTCTTTGTCAATAGCAGGGCTACTCATAACTTCATCTCCAATCGGATCATTGATCAACTGGGATTGAAATTTGTGGATTCAATGAGCTATGGAGTCATGATGTGAATGGGGAATGTAGGTATGAGCAGGTAGATTATAGGAGGAGGGTATTGAAACTCGTAGCTATATAGATAGTGGAGGATTCTCTTCACTTGAACTTTTGTTAGCACTAATACAATTTTTTGAATGAAATGGCTATAGATGATTAGGAAATGAAGGTGTATTAGAAATATCTGACTATGGAGATTTAGGTAGATGGAGAAGAGGTGGTATTGTGGGGAAATATAAGTCTATGTAATACCATAGTTTCACTCAAAACCTTTGTCAAGCTAGTACAGGGAACGGGGCTAGGCTATTTGGTGGAGCTATAAAGATTAGGTGAGTTCATTTAGTTAAAGCTGATAGATGTTGTTGATTATGTACAAAATATTTTATAGCATTGGTTTGAGGTCTTTAAATGGCCTAATGGGTTATTGCCACCTTGGGAGCATAAGCTCGCAATTACCATAAAGGGGGGAGTGTCGCTTATAAGTGGAAGACTAAACTGATACCCACATAATCATAAGAATGAGATTTGAGAAACTCATCGTAGAGATGCTTTAGGCAGGAATCATCAAGCCTAGTGTGAGTCATTTTTCCAACCCCGTGCAACTAGTAAAATATAAAGACAAAAGTTGGATGTTTTGTGTAGATTATCAGGCCCTACGTTAATCAAGTTTATATCTCTATAATTTATGAGTTATTAGATAAACTATTTAAAGCAATCATTTTCTTAAAGATTGACCTAAAGTCAAGATACTACCTGATCAAAATTAAACGAGGGGATATATACAAAAAATATTTCATGACATATGAGGGTCATCACAAGGTTTTTGTGATTCCTTTCAGCCTCACTAATTATTCAGCCTCTTATCAATCTCTCATGAATCAAGTTTTTCAGCCCTATCTCGAAAAGTTTATATTGGTATTTCTTTTTAATAACATTTTGATATATATTCATACAAGCGTAGACCATATGGGTAATCTGAAGATGATACTAAACACATTGAAGGAGAACTAATTTTATACTAATCTAACAAAATGTTCATTTGTATAGCCATTGGTGGAGTACTTGTGATATGTGGTGAGTAAAGCTAGGGTAGCTCTAGACCAATCCAAGATTGAGGCTATGCTGGATTGGCTTTGACCTAAGAACCTAAGAGAGCTAAGAGGCTTCTTAGGACTCACCAAGTACTACCAAAAATTGGTATAAGGGTATGGCATGATCATATAGTTATTGAATAAGCATCTAATAATGGACAATTTCAAATGATTTGAGCTGGTTATGCAAGCTTTTGAGTAGTTAAAGAAGATCAACGAGTGTACCATGGTTAGTACTACACGAATTCAAGAGGCCCTTTAAGGTGGAGGAAAATGCATTAGGATTTGGTCTGGGGTAATTATTTATGTATGATCAATGACCTATCACCTATTTTACTTTTGTGCTCACAACCAGGGTGAGACTCAAGACTATGTATGAGAGGGAGATGATGGCTACTATCATAGCTATATAAAAATAATGATCATATTTATTAAGAAGACTATTCATAGTTATGACAGAATAGTGGAGCCTAAAGTATTTGTCGGAACAATGGGTGGTCATGGAGATGCATCAATGGTGCTTATCCAAGTTTCTTGGAAATGCTTTGAGATAAAGTAATGGCCAGGCTTAAAAAACATTGTAGCGTACGCCATATCCCAAAAAGGTGAAGAGCCTCATTTGTTGCAATCTAAGATACCTAGCTTGTGATTTTGATGTTAAATAATATTTTTTATCGAGATTTTATTTTTTCTACAATATATATTGGATTTTGTTTTTTCTATGTACTAATATTTTAGGTACATCATACACAACTCATTATCGTTAAAGACTCAAGTTTGGTAGAGTAGGATGTATTTTAAAAGAGATTGTTTTTTTATTATCATAATTTTAAATTTCTTGTGTTTTCATATGTAAGGGTGTATGCTAAATTGGCAATCGTGCACACACACATCAGCGAGTGAGGAAAATTGAGGTTAAATTTATTTTGAACTAATCCTACCATATGATTACTATCGCACTATATGATAAGGTATATAAAAATTGAAATTTAATAACTAATGGTGCCATTAATACTAATGAGCTAATCATACTTTATGATCTATAATGTATTGTATTATTCATTTCCATAAGGAAACCCTAACCTCTAGATAATTTAAAAAATTGTTTTAAAAATTAAAATTTAAACAAATCATATAATATGATCTTATTCATAATATACAATATTTAAAATCTAACTTAATTGTCCCCCATGATTAGTTAATTAAATTTATGTTTAATAAATATGGCCAATCGTATTGTAAAATGATTATCATATAATATGAAATTGTACAGTACGTTCGACTGAAATTTATCATCTAGAATGTTGAACTATAATAAAACATTTAATTTTGAACTAATCTTATAATACATTGTTAATCATATTGTATGAATAATTAATGTTTGAACTAAATGTACTCTATGATATAAATCTTACTGGACAATCAAGAGAGATGATTTCCAACCATCCCATTAATCATACTATATGAACAAGGTGAAATTAAACTAATCATACCATACAAACTTGTAGGTGAAGAGATATTGATACATAGAGTACCTTTGATCAATTTGAAGAGAGTCAAGTAGTACATACCCTATTGAGTTCTATGGTAGTTTGACAATTCCCAGTTGGGCAACATCATGCCTATGGACCCTACCTTAACAAGTGTTGATGGTCATGTGAACTCTAACATGGATTGCATGTTATATAATAATCCCTACATCAGCTTATGGGAGAGTTGGAGAGCAAATGTTATTGTTCAAGATCTCTATGGTCTTAAGCATGGTATTACAGTAAACCACTACTTGAAGTTGTTTAGATCCTAGGCTACATTGTATATTTTGAAGGCACCCATTGACCCTCTCACTTGCTATTTCCCTAGGCCCCACTTAAAGTGCCATTTGGTACACATAGATGATACTGAATGTTTCTTTGAAGAAAAAAAAAATAGTAACCTCACATATTCGGCTATTGGAACACAATTTTTTCCTTCAGATGGAGAGGAATTTATGTCATACATTTGTGGAATTGAAAAAAATAATATGTAATGGAATGTCAATAGAGTAGTGGAGTTATGCCATGGGTTGTGCCAAAAAATGCATATTACGGATGATGACAGATATTTTCATGAACAAGATGCTCCCCAGACAACATGAAGACTACCACTTGGTGCTACAAATTGTTAAGTGTTTGTTCATCCACTTATGCTAATCATGGGCCCTCCCAAGGCTACATAACTTATTCATCCCAGTTGGATTTTCCTTCTTATTTTAGTCCATAATTTTCTTCATGATCATTGGACGTAACATACATTACACAAACTAATGTATGTACTGAAGAGCAACATGACCTAGAATATAGACCATTGCAACCACCATAGCCTTTTACACCTGGTTGTAATGTATTATTACCCATCAGGATGAGGCATTAGTTTCAATTATGTTTTCACGAGGTGAAGCATTTATTGTTCGACTGCTATGAAATTCTTCATATTATATGAAAGCTTATTTAGTTAAACCATATTCTTCATAATTTTTTAAGATAAATTTGGAAATTTATTTTGTATGAATTATTAAAGAGAAGCACCATAATTAATTTCTAAAAAAAATATGTAAGTACATTAAATGTAATTATGACATCAAATATTCACTTTTGAATTCAAAAGCATTAATGCTCAAATAAATCTCAAGCGGATAGAGAGAGAAACAACAGTTAGAGAGAGAAATAACCATATTTTTTTTTAATTTTTAATTCGCAGTTTTTCTGCTACCTTCATCGCCGACTCTTGGTGATGACGGCAGAGGACCGCCTTCCATCGGTAGGCGCGTGTAACATTAATGGATGTTTAGATGGACAAATAAGAGTTTAAGATGTTCAACAATATTCGATTCAGCAATCAGTTGATGACATCATTCATACCAGAAATACCGCAAGACCTCTGATTATCAGAGAGGTAAGTGAATCACCTGTGAAGAAGACTGTTTATTTTGTGGAAGGTAAAGGTAAAAGTATTTTGACATCCTGATTGCATTGCTCTGCGTCTTAAGAAATTGAGTGCAAATTTGAATCAGAAATCTAACAATGTGGAAGCTTCTTCATCAGACGTGCAGATTTTTGTTAATAAATTCAGTTGTTAAAATGTAATCTTTGACCTGTGTCTAGAGATAAATGCGAATAACTAGAATAACGTTAACAATATATATCATTCTAATGATAAGCAACCTTCTGATCTTTGAACTGATTTGACTGTTAAGAATTTCATGCAAGCTGTACTTGGTGAGAAGATCTCCTGTGAAACTATGGTAGAGAATTCAGATTATGGTCCTAAAGATAATTTTCCTAATGCTTAGAAGAAGACACAGCACAACAAGCTCAATTATAATATGAGCTCAACTCTCGTTACTGATGACGGGATTGCTGTTATTATGAATCCAGAACTAAAAAATATTAATTCACACGTTTTGAGAAACTCATTGGTTATCAAAGTCTTGGGAAGCAATATACCATTCCCGATCTACAGTAGAGAGCTTCGAAAGCAATGGTCCCGATTTTGGAACTTTCATCTTACAACCTTGGGTCTTGCTTGAATCCTATGTCCTTTTACCAAGCCTGATGCTGTTGAAGAAGTCGTAGAAGGAGGTCCTTGGTATATTGGAGGAAATATTATTGGTTTGGATAGATGGTCCCCATCTTTTCCCCTGAATCTCTTAAAGGTCTTACATCACCTATTTGGATTCGTATGCCGTGTTTAGCTCTACACTGCTGGGATGAACAGAATATTTGTAGAATTGCATCTATGATAGGAGTTCCTTTATATCTAGATGGCAACTCTTTTAAATGGGGGAAGAGGGAATATGCCCGAGTATGTGTTCATATTGATCTAGATAAAAAATTACCCATAGGTGTTTGGATTGAAGGAAAGCATGATAGATCCTTCCAAAAAGAAGAATATGAGAAGATTACTACTCTTTGCTATCACTGTAGTAAAATTGGCCATTTGAAGAACAAATGTCATTCTTCAAAAACATTTGTTGCCAATTCAAATGGTGGTGATAAAAAACTGAATCATGAAGAAGGAAATTCCAATGGACAAGATGAATTAGGACCTTGGATACAAGTTAAATTCAAGAAGAACAAAGCTTTCGAGAAGACTGCACCTAGACAGAAAACTGCTCTTGGAAATGATCGTCCAGCAATGTTACATTCCATCATAGAAGAAGGTGAAATAATTGAATTACAGAATAAATCTAAAATTCAGAATTCTGAATCTACTTTGAAGAACAAATTCAGCATCCTAGACAGTTCACAGGTTGTTTACTTGGAGAAGGATAATTCTTCTTCTATTTCAAATATTATAGAGGGGAAGGGTTGCTTGAGAACTTAAATAAATCCTAATGGATTACTTGTGAACTCAAGTATTCCCTATCATAAATTTGATCTTAAAATTCAGAAAAGAACTAAATGACCTAGAAGTGGAAAAGGTGGAATTGGTTTCTATCAGCAATTCTGCTGAATTGATAACAGGAAATATCATGGATATGGAAGTTCCTGAAGTTCTTGAGAGAAAAAACATGTTCTCCATACTTCAAATTTTTAATGAAGAGGAAATTGCAATTACTTTTAAAGCAAAGTCATTGATTGATAATGAAGAAAGACGGCTGGAATCGGAAGTTATAACAGATGAATTAGGAATCAAGTCTAACATGATTCCAGATTCATACAATATTATGAATACTATTAAACAATCAGTTGCCACTCAAAAGCCTGTGTTTAATGTAGACACGGGTGACAAGAATGATAAAAAAGATGGGGAGATTATTGAAGATTGTATTGAGTTAACTACTACTCCTGTCACAACAATGAATCCAGCTACTAATGTGATCAAGTTTAAACTTCAAAAGGAATTGAAGGCCTTGGGTAATGTTAGTTTACCTTCAAAATACAGGAAAGGTGAGTTGATCAAAAGGAAAAGTAGTGGGTCATTATCCACTTCTAATCCAAAATGATCTCATTTATATTCTGGAATTGTAGGAGCATGTGGGATTTCTGTGGAAATTGTGAAGGAAAATGATGCAATTTTTGTGGGTCTTCTTGAGACTAAAATTTCATCTATAGATCCTTTGGAGTTTAAAATATTTATAGGAGCATGTGGGATTTCTATTTATTTCCAGCTAGAGGTTTATCTGGTGGTATTATGATATGTTGGAGGTTGGATTTGGCCTGGTTTTATGTTATGGAAGCTTCTAATCAACAAGTAGTAAGAGAATTGAACATTGCAAACAAAACCTCTTGGATCATAGCCACAATCTATGATAGCACAGATAGTTGTGAGAGAAGAATCCTTTGGAGCAAATTGGAGAAATTTTCATCCTCTAGACTTCCTATGGTCATGGGAAGAGACTTCAATTACAGTTTATCTCAAGATGAAAAAAAGGAGGTAAAATTTTTTTTTTTTGTCACAAGGAGCTCAAGACATGGTTTCGTTCATGAGGGATTGTGATTTTCATGATACTAGATTTATTGGTCCAAATTTTACATGGTGTAATAATAAATCTGGTAATGCCCGTACCTTAGAAAGATTGGATCAATGCATTCTTAACTGTACAACTTTAAATCATCTGAAAGTTGCACTGGTAAGACATCTAGGCTATATTGCATGAGAACATTGTCCTATTATGTTAAGGATATCTTCTCCAATTACCCATAAAAATTGTAATCTGAGATTTGAAGATACTTGGTTATCATATCCAGCTTTTCACTATGTTGTTTGGTTTTATTGGAAAAAACCATCAGGAGGAAATGCAAACATTATTTTGAATAATAAATTCAGGCGTTCCTTAAAAGCTCTATTTTTTTGGAATAGAGCCAAACATAGAAGCTTAACTGAGTTGAAAATTAGTTTAAAAAAGGATATTATGGAGCTCCAAGAAGAAGAATCATCTGGAGGTGGTATTTCTGATGAGAAAATTGATCTGTTGAGATCCAAGGTTTGGGAATTGAATGCAACGCTTAGACGTTTATGCACCTGGTGGAAACAAAGATCCAAAATGCTTTGGCTCAAAGATGGTGACAGTAATTCTAAATTTTTTCATGCATCTGCAACAAGGAAAAATGTTAATTGGATCAATCAAATTATTGAGTTGTTTTTGAATTTCTTCAAAAACAAATGGAGAAGTAGAGTATGCTCCTTGGATGATTGGCCTTCATTTTCAAAAGCCATTGAAGCTACTGATTTTAAAATGCTTGACAGAGATTTTTTTAAAGAAGAATTGGAGGAAGTTGTCAAGAAGCTGGGTTCGAATAAAGCCTCAGGAAGAGATGGAATCACTTATTCTTTTATCAACGCTTATTGGCATATTATTCATAACGATATGTGGAATGCCATTAATTATTTCTTAAAAATAGGTTCCATGTGCATGGATTGGAAAGAAACTAATGTGGTCCTCATTCCTAAGGTAAAAAATCCTCTGCTACCTTCTAACTACCGGCCATTAGCCTTTGTAATTCAATTTATAAAATTGTGGCCAGGATGTTAATAAATAGAATGGGTAATTTATTTCCCAAGATTATCTCAGAGGTTCATTATGCTTTTGTAGAAGGGAGACTTATGTCGGATCAAATTCTTCTTGCTCAAGAATTATTTCACAAATTTAGATTTTTCAAATCTAAAAAGTGATTTGTTTCTATTAAAGTTGATATGGAGCAAGTGTATGATAGCATATGCTGGCCTACTCTCAATCAAGTGTTTCATTGGTTTGGATTTCCCACAAGATTTTCATATCTTATTATGGAATGTGTTATGAATCCAAAATTTTCTATCTTTATCAATGGAAAGTACTCAAAATGGATTGAGTCTAAATGTGGATTTAGGAAAGGATGTCCACTTTCTCCTTACCTCTTTATCATGTGCTCTCAACTACTATCTGAAGAATTCTCAAGAAAAGGAGGTAGTATTGGTATGAAAATTTCTCCAAATGCTCCTTTGAACTCTCACCTTATGTATGCAGACGATATAATAATCTTTTCAGAGGCTAATAAGATAAGCTTGAAGATTATAACTACCATCTTGAAGAATTACTGTAAGTGGAATGGACAATTGATGAATTCAGGCAAGTCTTCTATGCTTTTTTAGTAAATCCATCTCTAGAAGTTCGGTCAAAAGTTTTCTAGATTGCTAAACTTTAAAGTTGTGAAGGAGCTGGATTTTCTTGGAACTAAGATTGTATTAAGAAGACTTGTCAAATTAGATTTCAATTATTTAATTGACAAAGTTGCTGCTAAACTGAATTTGTGGGGAAATATGTTTATTTCTCTACCTGGAAAAATAGTTCTGTTAAATGCTTCTTTTCTTTCATTGCCTATTTTTGTATCTACTCTATCTCTTGTTCCTTTGAGAATTTTAAAAGAGATAGTTAAAATGTGCAGAAATTTTTTATGGAATAAAAGAGATGGGATCTTTGGTATTCATTTTTGTAGCTTGGGATGTAATGTGCAAACAAAAAAGGAAAGGAGATAGAGGGGTGCGGTCGGTGCTGGAGAGAATCGGTCCATTAAGAGACAAATTAGCCCTCAACTTTATTTCAAATCCATCATCTTTGCTGAATAAGATGCTAATTGCCAGATATGGGAATGATCTTTGGGAAGGCGGAATTAGAAGCAATTCCTGTTTTACCTGGAAAATTTTTTTGAATGGAGCTAACTTCTTACATCCTCTTTTAAGATGGAAGATTTGTAACCGACAAGATGTGAATACCATGAATGATGTATGGATTATGAATAAATGCCTAAACAAGTGGCCAACTTTTATATCTATTATATATCAACGTTGCTATAATCTTTCAGCATTTATCCGAAATGGAGAATGGAATGTTGACAAGCTAAAAAAATACTTTGGTTTGCAGCTTGTTTACTTAATCAGCCATGTTCCTATCTTTTCAAATATTGATAGAGATTGTATGGAATTTATTGCCAAATGCTCAGGAAAATCAATTGCTGCTTTAGCTTATGAAAAAACAAGAGAAGATGACATGGAAAGCTTAAACTGGAGCTGGATTAAGAATCTAAAATTAAGACCTGAAGTTGAATTGTTTTGGTGGCGTCTTTGTATTAATGCTTTACCTTCTAAAAGTTTTCTTCATCATAGAGGTATTATTAAAGATAATGGATGTCCAATATTATGTCCAAGCATGGAAGACTCTGAACATATAGCTGTGAAATGTGGAATTATCAAAAAAGTATGCGGTAAGCTGGAAAACTGGAATTTTCAATTGCCCGTTTATAATTCTTTGGATGAATTTTTGAATGAGTTACTGAAGCTCTTGGTACATAATCCTATCATTGGGAATTTATATTATTCAGTGATTTTTTGCTGTTGGAAAACTAGAAACAAAATTATTCACGGTGGTAATGAAGATAGCTGTTCTTTCTTAGCGCCTAATGCATTAGAATATGCATTGGGATCATTCCATAACAATACAATATGGGAAAACTAGGAAGCTAATCAGCACATAGTGCTGGGTAAGACAGCTTGGCTTCCTCCACCTCCTAGCTGGATTAAATGCAATGCCGATGCTTCTCTATCCAGTAACAATTTAGCCGAAATTGGAGGCATTTTCAGAGATGACAAGGGAAGATTTTATGGAGCATTTGGTTTTAGCCTTAATCACTAGGATATTTCTCAAGTAGAAATACTTTATGTTCTTTCCTTAAGAAAGTATGTTCACGATTGGATGCTTGATGCAAAAGGTTTTATGATTGAAGGTGATAATCATAATGGTATTATTCTCTTTCAAAGGGCTCTTCAGAATAATTTTATTTCAGAAGAATATCTGAATCCAAAGGACTTAGATTTTCTTAAAGATTTTAAGCAAGTTATTTTTTCTTTTGCTAGAAGAGATTGTAATAAGTTAGCTGATGTTTGTGCTAACTATGCTGTACGTTCAGACTTTTTTTGCAAGGATTTGAACAATAGTAGCATTCCTCTTTTTCTTCATTTGTTGAAGAAGGAATTTATTTGTACTTAGTTTCTTTAATAAGATTATTATTCTTTGCATTTTCTCAAAAAAAAAAAAAAAGAATTCAAAAGCATTTACACACTAGTTTGGAGTTGGGTTTGAGTTTGACAATATTTAAAAAAAAAACTCAAACTCACACTAGAGATCTTTCCAGTCATTTGCAGATATGACTATTCTCTTGCTATTAGGCAATAACATGCTTATTACTTTCTTATAGAGGCCTATAATAAATTCATCCTCACCTTAATTTCATGGACAGTAAAGAATAACATGATCCAAATAAACTTCTTGCAAGTTTGCTTTACCAGAGTTACTACCTTCTCTTTCATGTCATACCTCGTGATATTTCATCTACAGAAAGTGATAACTAACAAGATGACGACCGTGTTTCATGAATATCATCTCAATGTATTTCCATCGAGAAGCATTTAGGAAATATCACATCTTATAGAGGTTTATCCTCAGCATTTAAATGCCTATGCAAACAATCTATATCTTTTGTCCATTTATGTATGGAAAATATAACTATTTCATGTGGATTCACATTTTCCACCAAAGGGCTATCAAATTATTGGGCCATAGAATTATCCATTCATATAGTTGCACTATCGAACATTTATTTAATGGTGATGCCTAAAACTTTCAAATAACTTTGCAAATGCAATTTTTAAGTAACAACTAAAAAATTCATAGGTTAAGTGTTTCTAATAAAACCACTTTATAAGGAAGTTTTGCTATTACTCAACATCACCCATACACACTTATTATATAGTACATCTGCTACATTGGTCACATTAAATGAACCTTGAATTTTACATATTCATAATATATTAAAGGTAAATTAAAGAAAAGTAGATTAGACAATACTACTTTACAACTCAGCTATTTTGACATAATACTGAAATTAATAGTACCAAATAAATGACTTCAATAAAACTTTGACAACAAATCAGGGATCCTATATTACTAGGAGAACAATATAAAACACATTACTACTATAGAAATCATCTCATGTGCCAAGTTACTACCATAATTAAGATTAAAAATTTTGTCTTAATGAACAATTAAGATAGAAATATCCTATCTTATGCTACTATACAAGAAGTTGAAATTACATTAATCATTCAAAGCATATGTGGTATGTTATGGAAGCAACATGAATAACATCAAAGAAGAACATGTTATCAAGCATGAAAAATTATTAGGTCAGCGATCGAATGATATTATTGATTATATGCCCTTAGTAAGGAACTTATATTAAACTAATTATCCTTATTAAATTATGTAAATTGTTATTGTATTATAACATATTTATAAAGAAATAATTCATCCATATTTAACTAAAACAAGTTTCCACTCAGAGTGAAGCTTATTAAAAATATTTCAATTAGACTTATTATAGGTGCAATTAAAATAAACTAACAAATGTAATAATGAAATTATAAATTGTATAATCTAAACATTTTCTTATAAACTTAAATTTACAAATAATATAAATTTTTTTTTAATAAATAAACATATAGTTATTTATATATATTACTTCACACCTAAGCTAAATCTATATTATTTCCTAGTTAAATAAGTTAACAACTCCAATACATAATAATTATTTAAAATAAAATACATTATGCACAAAATTTCAAAGATTAAGAAAAGGCAAGAATGCAAATAGTGGTTTCTATGTTTGTTGGGCATGGAGTTAACCATTTATAAATAAATCATGAGAAAGCATTAGGGTTTCTTAAGAAAGTATAAGAAGAATTTCTAGTTTCTAAAGAAACCAGGATAAATTATTCCATTTTATCAAAACCATGAAAGATTTCTCTGATTTTATTTAAAATTGTAATTCACTTTTACAGTTTTGCTAATATTTAAATTACCTCAACTGTACTCTTATATACCTCATTTTAATTAATAATATGCACCTTCTAATAATTTGGCAATAGATTTATTCAAAGTTCCAACCATCCTTTTCATCATTACTATTTATTTGCATATTAACTTTCAAAAATCACCTAAGTTATAATAAATTAAACAGATCTTTATTCATTCTACTATAAAATTTGCTCCTAAAACATGTTCTACAAATTAAAACTTGTAACCCTTTCTTGAACTTGCTAAGATATATTTAAAAATTAAATTAAAAAAAATCATTTTATACAGGTTTCCATTTAACATGTGACTTGGATATAGCCATAAAATTGCCCATTGAATGGGCATCTAGTACGCTACCTAACCATACCTGAGTCAAGTGAAATTTATCTATTGAACGAGTGACTTTGACTACTTGAATTTTTTTTTTTACATTGGCATAATGACTAAATAAATTATTAAACATATTTATTTTATAAATTTACCCTTCCTATTAATCTAAAATAGGACAACATGAAGTCTCAATTAACTTTAGAGCGAATTATCCTAGGCTAGTGATATTAATTAAAGAAAGATATTTTCTCTTTTAATATCTAATTCTTGAGAGCATTTAAGCCATTTAATAAAACCTGGTAATTAAATATAAGATAGAAAAAAAAAACTAGTATAGTACCATTTTTCTTCAAGATTATCTTGTAAAATTCTATATAAAGTGGCAAATTTTTGATCCTATTGCCAGGATATTCATATTTATATTTCTCTAGTAGAATATCACACCATCTTGAGGGAAAAGAATATAAAATTCTACCTTTAATTCAATGACCAAAATTGGGTTTTCAAAATTTACTTTTCTCATGATTAAATTTAACCTAAAGAATAACATATTACCTTGGAAGCAAAATATGTTATCCTCAATGTCTCTCTGCGCTCTAGCATTTGAGGCAATTTCGGGGTGATTTTAGGGTTTCTTCTCACGCACTTATTTTTTTCCCTCCTAGCTTATTTTCTTTGCATTTTCTATTCGATCTTTTTTTCTTTACATATTTTGTTTTCATTCCTTTACTGATTTTGAGGTTATGTTAGTTTTTTGGTTATGGGTGATCATGCCTTCATCGTCATCCAACTTAACATCTTTTTCTCTTTTTGAGGGGAAAACATGATCCTTCAAAGATGTGCTTGCTGTTTCTTCATCTACTTCCCCTAAATTGAATTTTGTTCATTTTTTTCAATGGTTGTTCGACCCTATTATTTGAGGATTATGTTGTTGCTCAGTTGGCTGCTCCTTATGCTTTGACACTGGTGGGTAAATTTATTCTGAGGAGTTCGAATCTTGATGTTATATGAAATTTTTTTCTTAACCTAAAGCTTTCCAGGTCATTTCATATTGGCTTACTTGATCAAAGACATGTTGCTATCCAACTCTCAAATGATCTTGATTCTAGTCACATATTTGCTATGAGATCTTATTATATATGAGCTTATCAAATGCGGTTGCTTAAATGGACTCCATATTTTGATGTTAGGGAGGAATCTTCTATTTCCCTAATTTGGATTTCCTTCCCTAATTTTAGACTTCACTTTTTTAATCATCAAATCCTATTTAGTATGGCATCAATCTTTGGTCGACCGTTACAAATGGACCAAGCCACTACTTTTGTGTTGAGGCCATCTGCGGCTCAAGTTTTGGTTGAATTGGATGTTTCTTAAAAGCACCCAAGTGAAAAATGGATTGGGTCAAAGGTGAAGGGTTATTTCCATAAAGATGAATTTCAAATATTTACTTAATTTTGATCGTTTTGCAAGATGCACAGTAATGGCATTAACTATTATTTTTGGATTCATCCCCACCTTTGTAAAGAGAAGGATTCATTAAGACAAACGAATGGGGAGGTTTCCAATTTGATTCCTCAGGAAATTATTAATCCTAATCTAGTGCTTTTAGAGGGATAGCCTCTAATCCATCTCAAACAATTGAAGAGTCGTTGGTTGTAACTGTTGATGATCATGTTCTTAGTTTTACAAATCTTTTTTATTTGAATCATGATCAGGGAGTTATTGCTAAAATGTTTGCTATTTCATCTATTGATTGTGAGAATAGTGTGGAGAAAACTTTGCCTAATAATTATATCCAAAATGAAGCTAATGTTGATTCCATCCCTTCTTGTATGATTTATGAAAATGTTTAAGATTCCAATGGTAATATGATTTTACACAATCTCTCTAATCCCTTGAATGAACAAGAAATTGAAATTGAAGCTAATGTTTCTATTATAAATAAGGTGGGAGGAATGATATCCCATTAGAGGATGGTGAATTTGTTTCTATGGAGCATAGTTCTCCTCTTGCAAAATTCATTGAAGATCTTGTTGTGAGTGATAAAGATAATTTGGAGGATGATGGTATGCTTATGAAGGATAAATGTCCTCAACAGACTAGTCAAGTGGTCCAATAAAATGATTGTAAGACTCCTTTAACCTCTAATTATAATTGTGATGCTTTTACTCATACACAGGATAAATGAAATGTTGCTAAATGTTTTGCTAGAGATGATATTGATACTAGTTTCAATAAAGTTCATAGCAAAAGAGGGAGGAAGAAACAAATATTACTTTGTAACCTCCTAGAAATACTCGCTCACATACTTGCCATTAAGTATATTTTTATATTTAATTCTATTATTTGGAATGTGAGGGGCGTCTTATAGAATTTGTGTTAAGAATTTATGTCATGTTCACAATATATCTATTCTTGTGTTGCTTGAGCCTCTTATTTCTTCTTCTAGGTTGTTAAGAACCTATAAGTTTTTGGGTTTTAATTATTCTATTTGAATATGGCTAACAAGATTTAGGTTTTTTTTGAAAGACTCAGTTAAAGTTGATGTTATTGGTGATTTTATTGAAATGATCTATTGTAAAGTTGAGGTTTTCATTTTCATTGATGTGATTCTTTTGTGTATGCTACTTTGTCTCATTACATTAGAAAATTTCTTTGGGATCAACTCATTAATTTTTATAGTATTTGTAATTTTTCTTAGCTTGTTGGTTATGATTTTAAAGCTATCACTAACCCCACTAAGAGGATTTGAGTTTCTTCTCCTTCTTATCGCTCTATGGAGGATTTTAGTAATATGTTTTTGGATTGAAATTTAATTGATGTTGGTTTTTCTGGTAATAACATCTCTTGGAATGGGGGTCACTTATGGTAATGGTTGGATCATTTGCTCTTTAACAAATCTTGGCTTAATTCTCTTAACTCCAAAATGTATAGAATCTTAGTAGAACTCTGTCTGACCATTCTCCTTTGCTTATTTGCCATAATATTTGACAATTTAATTTTCTTTTCAATTCAAATTTCAAAACATGTGGTTACTTCATGCCTCTTTTTTTATGTTATTCAAAATAATTGGCAAGCTCCTTTACATCTGGATAATTCTAGTTTAGGCATATGGAGACATTGGTTTAAGCTGAAAAGGCTGAATTCAGTTTTAAATTGCTGGAACCATTATGTTTAGAAATATCTTTTCTAACATTTTGGATGCTGAACAACTTGTTAATACTATTGAGCTTTCTTATCAAGATAATCCTTCTGATGCTAATTTCACTCTTTTGAAGAATGCTAAAGAGGAGCTTTTTAATTTCTAAACTTAGGAAGACATTTTTTGGAAGCAAAAATCTGCTGCTAAGCACTTGGTTGAATATGATAACAATATTGAATATTTCCATGCATTGGTTAAGAGGAAAAGGGCTAATAACTATATTAATAAAATTTAACGAGCGGATGGTTCTATTACTGAGAATACTGTGGCGATTTCTAATATCGTTATTCCACATTTTCAAATCCATCTCAATATGGTTTTTAACCTGACCTAGATTATGAATCATTCTTTTATTCTTAGACTTATATCCCAAGTGGAGAATGTGACTCTCACTAATCCTCCTTCTTTTATGAAAGGTAGGGCCATTATAGATAACATTTTTTTGGCTCAAGAATTCTATCAAGACTTGGATGTTAGGGTGAGAGGGAGCAAATTGATTTTGAATCTTGATATTGCCAAGGCGTATGATAATATTGATTGGGACATTATTTACCATGCTTGGGAACTTTTTGGCTTTAATTCGGTCTTTACTAAGCTGAATAAGAATTGTATTGAAGATGTCTATTTTTTATTATTGTCAATGGCTCTAATAATAGTTTTTTCAAATCTTCTCATGGGTTAAGGCAAGGTGACCCTATTTCTCCCGCTTTTTTTTATTATTGTTGTTTAATTTTTATCTAGGGGTCTTACCAATCTTTTTAAAAATAATCCTTGTCTTTAGTTTAGAATGGGTGATTTTCACATATCTCATTTGTGCTTTGTGGATGACTTTATTGTTTTTACTAAGGCTGCAATTAATTGAATTCTTAAACTTATGAATTTATTTTATCAATTTCAGATCGTTAGTGGCTTATCATCCTTTAGAAAAAAAAAAAAGTTTTTTTTTGTTGCTTCTAAAAGGGTTTCAAACTATCATATTTTATCCATTAAAGATTTAACTGGTTTTAAGCATGCTCATTTGCCCATCAAATGTCTTGGTGTCCCTCTTTTCAAAGGTAGAAGGAAAACCTTTCTTTTTGATGATCTTATTACCTCAGTTCAAAACAAACTTTTATCTTGGGATTTTAATTTTCTTAGCTTTGGTGGTAGAGTTACTCTTAGAAAAAATGTTCTATGTTCTTTACCGATTTATAGTTTTCAAACTATTCTTCTAGCTCAAGCTATTTGTAATGGTGTTCAGAAGCATATTAATAAATTTTTTTGGAAAGGCACTTCTACTAATTCTAAAATTACTTGGACTGCTTGGGAGAATTGTTGTGGTGTTTTGGCTGAAGGTTGTCTAGGTTGCAAGAATTTTAATGATTTAGCTATGGTTTTTGCTTTTAAACTTTGGTATAATTTTTGCATTAAAGAGAGCTTTTGGGCTAATTCTATGGTCTCCAAGTATTGTGTTAGCAAACATCCTACTACTTGTATCTCTAAGCAAGGTGATTCTAGAGTATGGAGAAGGCTTTGCAAGGATAAATGGGATGTGGAGCCCTATATATATATGTTAGATTTATATTTGTCTTCCTTTTATCTATATGGGTAGATGATCGTATATCCATCATGAATAAACTTTAAGCCATTGCTTAATCTCATGAATTTACTTATATATTCTCTATAGCTTCTTGCTTATATATTTGTCAAACACTTTCCCTCAAGTTATCAATTATTTCTTCAATGGATTTCCCTATCACATTATGATGATCCATGGGAGTGTATTCTCTAGCAATTGCTACTTCTTCTATATGTTTTCCCTTCTTTTCTTTTACTAGTGTTATATGTTGTTTATGAGTAACTAACGTAGTTGATGTGGTGATCATCTTTGGATTCCAAACATTATCACCATTTGATAATACCATTAGTTGTTTTGTCAATTTTAGCCTCATTTTATTAAGGCTAGAAGAGAATTTTGACCCTGTAATGGATGTCTATCAACTCTTAGCTAATGTTGGCCTAAAGAGTGACCAGTTGTTCTAATTGTGATGCTTCTAGATTCAACAAAAGATGGAGATGTAATTTGATAATACCCTTGTTGGCCTAACACTCTATAAGCTAATAAGTCAATGTAGTAAACTGACCCTTCTCATTCATTGGAACTATTTTGTGATTGAAAAATAAAATTCATTTAGATTCTTTTTTGGCAACTTATATCATAAACTCGTTGACTAAGACCCACTTCTTAAAAATGTACCCTTCTCTTAATTGGTTAAGAGACCTCTCATTCTTCCTGAGTGTTTATTTGTACTCGTATGGACATAACATCCTTCACACTTCTTAAGAATTCTATCTTGGACCATCCTTTACCAACTGCTCAGTCAAGTACTAATTCATTCAAAAAAGAATTAAAATTCATTTTCCAAATAACTAGAGGATGTAGAAAAAGATTATAGTGAAAAGGAGTAGGTAAAGAATTTTCATTTTGCACTAGATTCACTTTTCCAACTGTAGTAAACAATGGATGAAAAGTGATTTAGACCCACAATAGGATACTTGTAAAGACACACCATTCAATATATCCTTCACTGGTGTAGCATGAACATATTTAACCATGACCACATCAGATTATAGAACAATTAAGGTGAATTAGACATTATTCATCACTCCAAATAGGATCAAAACTACATTAACAAATGATCCCTAGTTGAAAGTCATGTTCACATCATAAAAGAATTAAAACATCAAATTTTAAGTCATTTTTATGGAATTGACTGGATTGGTATATCAATCTAAAAAAACCACTAACATTTAAGCAAGAAATAAGTTTGAAGATATACTGAGCAAAGTTTACTTATTCCCCAAAGCAAGATTAAACCAAGGTGATTAAAAATTCTCTATATTTAAAATGGTTTCAGCTTTTTTAAACATAGGCTAGAGAGGTGTAAAAATTTGAGATTTAAATTTATTTTTAATATATTGAAAGAAATATAATCCAAATGAACTTAAATAGTAAAGAAGTCAATTGAAATTTGATTTGAATTTAAATTTTAAAAGAACATTGAAGAAGTACCCTTGTTCAAAGGCACTCAAGTGTGTATAATGGAAGAAGGTATGAACTTGATTTGAAATTTTATTTAGATAATGGCATCAATGAAAGGACATTAGACAAAAGAGTGAAACAACTTTAGAATTTATAATATATAACTTGAGATTATATTAAATTTAATAACCCAAATATTTAATTAAAAAATATGTATTTTATAAAATTTAGTCTTCACTAAAGATGGAGAAATAAGTCTATTCCTAGCAAAGTCGCCAGAAAAGTATGTGGACAAATTTAATTTAACTTGATTATGCAATGTCAAACAAGATTTTTTTTTTAAAATTTATATTTTGATTTTCTTTAGTCAAATATGAATAAGTTGAAATTATACATTTCTTAAGAATAGACTAATGCATCACTATCAATTTAAGAAGAGAAACTTTTTATTCATGATAAAATATTGCATAAGGAATATAAAATTTTTCCCAAAGGATAAAAGAAATATTCATTTATCATTTCAATTATAAAATTAATTCAATGTTTAGAGCTTAGGTCTATGTTCTATAAATCCTTAAAATATCTTAGAAAGATACTATGAAAGGGTTAATTTTATTCTACTTTGTAGACTCTCTATAGGGACAAGCCCTAATAGTTATGTTCATGTCCTAAGGGAATACTCTTTTTTACGCCTTGGATCTCCACATCTTGCAATCCACCTTGAATTATGCTTTGCTCTCGTTCTCTTTGCAAGTTTGTGGCAATCTAGGGTTTTTTTCTTTTGATATTCATCTTTCTCCCTCTAGCTATTTTCTTCCTCGATCTATTACCTTTTCTTATTTCCTCTCTATGTGCTTGATTTGGTCTGTGTTTATTGTTGGATTTCATCTAATTTAGATCGAGTTCGGGCGATGAAGACACCATCATCATCGTTCTTCACTAACTCTTTAGTTTTTGATGTTAAATCACATTCTTTCAAAAACGTTCTAGCTATATCTTCTTCTTCTACATCTAAAGTGAATTTTGTTCAAACTTCGTTCAAAGTATGCCAGGCCCTAATGTTTGATGACGCTGTGGTTTCTCAGTTGGCTGCTCCTTTTGTGTTTACCTTGGTTAAAAACTTTGTTTTGCATCTTCTAAACCTTGACATTATATGAAACTTTTTTTCTAATATAAAGCTTTCCTGGTTGTTCCACATAGGTTTGTTATATCTTAGGCATATTTCTATCCATCTTTCAAATTATCTTGATTATAGTCATATTTTTTTGAGGCAATTGAATTAAGTTCAATCTTGTCAAATGTGGTTACTTAAATGGTCTCAAATTTTTTATATTTTTGAAGAGTCCCCTATTGCTTCTATGTGGAATACATTTCCTAATATGCGACTTCATTTTAAACTAATAAATATTTTTTGGCCTTGGCTCGATTTTTTGTAGGCCACTGCAAATAGAACAAACTACAGCTTTGATTTCTTTTCCACTAATGGATCGCACTTTAGTTGAATTGGATGTCACTAAGAAACATCCGAATAAAATCCAGCATGGGTAGGAACTTAGTGGATATTTTTAAAAAGTGGATTTTGAAAATTTGCCTATTTGTTTCGTCATTATAAACTGCATGGCCATGGTTTAAAAGATAGCTATAGATTACATCCTCAACTTTGTAAGGAGAAGGAGTCTTCTAAACAACCACAGGGGAATAATGGTTTAGCTTCATTTGTAGCTAATGGAAATGAGACTCCTCAAGTTTTGATTGAGGAAAATTTGGCAAAAAAACTGGACAATAGTGATGTCCCTATATATATGAATAGTGAACCGCCATCTACAAATGTAGAAGATCTAAATATCTTTTAGGAAGTCTCTAATAACTTCAATACTTTCTCAGCTAATGGTTCTGAGAATGTGGATGAACAAATGTTAGTTATTACTTTTAATCAAAATATGGTTTGAACACCTTTATTTTGTTCTTATGTTACTAATAAAAATCTGGTTGAAATGGATTTTTTGATGATTAACAATAAATGTACCAATGTTTTATCTTCTAAACTTATTATGCATGATCAGGAGAATAAACAACTCAAAATTTTTTTTTTTTTTGAAGAAATGCCCATAGCAATTTTATTAATAAAAAAAATAGAGACCTAAGAGAAGTAAAATCTATCATATTCCTCCTTCAACACTTTGTAAAAGAGAGGAAGAACGTTATTGCTTACCAAATTATCCCAAATAAAATATCCAAAACAAGCATAGTTATCACAACAATCGGCTAACGTATTACATACTCTATTCACAAATTGAATAATAACTTGATTGAAATTTCTAAGAAAGAAAAATCAAGTAAACTAGAGCTATTACCTTTGGTTTTTCCTTCATTTATAACCTTTTGGATGTGCTTCATGACATGATAGTTATCTCCTTCAATAATGATTCCTTTTGCTTCATAAATCCATTCTTGAACTACCTTCTTCAAGGAAATAATAGCTTCCATCTCCAATGCCGAGATATCCCAATCTAGGCGTTTGAAACCAAAGGCAAACAAAAATCTATCTTTGTAGACAGCTCAACTTGGAGGAAGGAGAGATACATAATAATGCTATGGTTTTGGGTGGTAAGGGAAATATAGAAGAAGTTATAACTCTAATGAGGGAGACTTCGTTCAGGTGGTAACACAAATGGGGCTACACATTGATAGTAAGCATTCTATTAGCCGTTAGCATCATACTAATGCCTTTATGAATACAGACAATACGGATATTTTGGCTAAATGTTTTGCTAAAGAAGATAATGACTCTAGTTTTACTAGGTTTTCTAGTAGGAGGGGTTTAAAAAGTAAGAACATCATTTTACAACCATCAAGGACCACTTGCTATCAAACTAGCCACTCACCCCCATTTTCTTATGTTTAAATCTCTTATTTGGAATGCTAGGGGTATTGATTACCCCTCCTCTAGGGTGAGGGTTAAGAATTTATGTCGTATTCATAGAGTTTCTAATCTTATTTAACTTGAAACACTTATTACTTCTGCTAAATTACTCACTACTGCTAGATATTTGGGGTTTACATATGTTGTTGCTATTAGTTCCAATAAAATTTGTGTGTTTTGGAAGGATCTTATTTAGATGCATGTTATTGGTGACTTTTCTCAAGTTCTTCATTGTAATATTGAATTTTTATATGTGAATTGTTATGTTTCTTTTCTGTTTGCTGCTTAATCTCGTGGTATTAGAAAAGCTCTTTGGGAATAACTCATCAATTGTCACAGCATTTGTAGTTTTCCTTGGCTCATTGACTGTGATTTAACACTATTTATAATCCTTCTGAACGCATTGGGGGATATAATCCTAATTATCATTCTATGGAGGTTTTTAATAATATGATTATGGATTGTAACTTAGTGGACATTAGCTTTTGGCAATTATTTCACTTGGAACAGTGGGCATTTATGGCAAAGATTGGATCGAGTTTTGTTTAATGATAGCTGATTTAGTGCTTTTAATTCTATTTCTATTGAACACCTTAGTAGAACTCTTTCTGATCATTCTCCTCTTTTAATTAGCCTCATGTCGAGGCATATGTGTCCTCCACGTCATTTTAGATTTCAAAACATATGATTACTTCATTACTCACTAATGATATGGTTAAAGATAATTGGCAGGCCCCTTTGCATCTTGGTACTTCTATTTTTGGCATGAATTGATTTTGGTTTAAATTGAAAGTCTTAAGCAAAAAATTAATTGGTAGAGCAATAATGTTTTTAAATTTTTTTTTTACCAATATCTTGAATGTTTAAGATAAAGTGAACAATTTTGAGCTTAATTATCAATCCTTTCCTTGTGATGATAACTTCATATTTCTTAGGTGTGCAAAAGATTGCTTGTTTAAATTACAAGCTTAAGAGGAATCCTTTTGGAGGCAAAAAGTTACTGCTAAGCACCTTGTTGAAGGTGATAATAATGCTAAGTATTTCCATGCACTGGTTAAGTGAGGAGGTGGAGAGTATTGCTAATTTGGCTATTCAACATTTTTAGAATCACCTAAACAAGGTTTTTTATCCTAAACCTATAATAACCCTTGTGTTATCCCTAACCTCATTTCTCAAAATTATAATGACTACCTCTCTAAAACTCCTACTATTTAGGAAATCAAAGAGATTGTTTGTAGTATGAATGCTAATTTGGTGGATGGTATGGATGGGTTTACCACTAAGTTTTTTTAGAAAGCTTCGAATATTAATAGTATTGATCTCCATTCTTATATTTTGGATTTTTTTGCTGGTTATACTATTCCTAAATTCTTTACATCCATTTCTATTATGCTTCTTCCTAAAAGTAATGTTGTTACCAACTGGAATGATTTTAGACCAATCAGTTTATGTACTTTCTTTAGTAAGTTATTTTCCAAAATGCTTATGAATCATTTAACTGGTCTCCTTCCTAAAATTATCTCCCCTTTTAAGATGCATTTTTTCAAGGCTTTGGTGATTTTTGATAATAATCTTTTGGCCAATGAATTTTGTTAGGATATTGAGGTTAGGGTGATACGTGGTAACATCATTTTAAAACTTGATATTTCTAAGGCATGAAAATATAGATTGGAACTTTCTTTACAATATTTGATTTTTGTTTGGTTTTAATTCGGCTTTTATTAATCTCATTAAGAATTGTATTGAAAGACCCTACTTTTCTAATATTGTAAATGGCAAAAGTTTTGGTTTTTTAATTCTTCTTATGGCTTAATTCAAGGGGATCCTATTTCTTCTGCCCCTTTTATTATTGCTGCAAAGTATCTTTCTAGAGGCCTTGCTAACCATTTTGAGAATAATCTTAGCTATTTTAGAATGTTGGGTGGTTTTTGTATTTCCCATTTATGTTTGCATGATGACTTTGTAGTTTTTGCTAATGCTTCTTTAAATTAAGATTAAAATAATTATGATTTTCTTTCATAAGTTTAAGAAAGTTAGTGGTTTGCCTCTTAATAAACTTAAATGTTATTTTATTTCCTCTAATAAAGTGACAAATGATCAAATCTTGGCTATTCAAGGCAT
Source organism: Dendrobium officinale (assembly GCA_019514585.1). NCBI lineage: Eukaryota > Viridiplantae > Streptophyta > Magnoliopsida > Asparagales > Orchidaceae > Dendrobium > Dendrobium officinale. The sequence goes on from CM033689.1 coordinate 14,816,540, forward strand.
CATTGGATTTCTCCATGGTCAATTGCCTTAAGTACCTTAGGGTTCCGCTTTTTAATGGAACAAAGAAAAACTTCCTTTTTGATGATTTGATTACTTCTATGCACAATAGGATCTTATCTTGGCAGTCTAATTTTTTGAGTTTTGGAGGTCATTTAAACCTTATTAGAAGTGTTATTTACTCGTTTCATGTGTATACTTTTCAAACTCTTCATCTAACTCATACGGTGTGCAATAGAATTGATAAATTTCTCAATGCATTTTTTTAGATAGGGACTAATGGAAATTCTAAAATTATGTGGTCTTCTTGGGAAAAGTGTTGTGGTGTTTTAAATGAATGTGGCTTGGGTTATAAGAGTATGCTTGATTAGGCTCATGTTTGTTTTTTAATTGTGGTATTATTTCTTTGCTAAAGTGAGCCTCTAGGCTAAGTTTTTGTTTGCTAAGTATTGTGTGGGTAAACATCCTACTATTTGTTATTATATCATGGGGGACTCTAAAGTTTGGTAGAGGCTTTGTAAGATTATATGTGAGGCTGAACCGCATTCTTTTTGGAAGCTTGGTTGTGGTAACATCTTTTTTTTGGCAGGACTATTTGTTGGAATCTCAATCTATTGATTCCATCATTAATACCACTTCTGCAGTGGCAATTAAGGAAAATTCTTTCATTACTAAAAAATCTTGGGATTAGGATAAACTTGATAGTTTTATTCCGGATCCTATTATTCAATAAATTTTGAACCTTTGTATTAACATGGGCTCTGATGATTTATTAATATGTAATTTGTCTAAGAATGAGGCTTTCAGATTAAAGGATGTTTGGCATACCTTCAGATCTAAAAATGATGCCACTTTTATTTTTCTATGATTTGGCATAAATTATTCCTATCACCGTTGCTTCTTTTATCTGGAGAATTTTGTAGTGGAGAATATGCATCATGCCGTTCCTTTTGGCTCTTTAGCTTTTAAAACTTGGGTGTATTTTGATGATATTTTTAGATTAAACTATTTTAATTCTATCCTATCAATTAACTCTTTGCTGAATTCTTAGTTTATTAATTCTAAAGGTCACATTCATAATGTTATCCCTTCCCATATTTTGTGGTATTTATGGTTGGATAGAAATAACTCCTTTTTTAATGGTATTATGATGGATCATAATTGGATCATAAAGAATGTGAAAGATAAAGTTTTGAGGTTTTTTTCTATCAATATTCTATAGAGAGCTATAAGAATTATAATTTTGTGGCCTCCAATTTAGTTATCACGTTGGAGGCGGAGTATGTGTCTATTGACTCTAGGATTGTTTGCTGGATCAAACCTCCTAATAAGTCTTATAAGCTTAATATGGATAGTTCCATCAAGGGGTATAGTTCGAGTAATGGTTTCCTTATTAGAGATATGTATGGGAATTAATTAAGGCTTTTGTGGGTCCCTTACATTATTACTTAGTGAATTTTGCTGAGCTTTCTGCTATTTGGCATTGGATTAAATTATCAGTTTCTCCTAGCATCTCTAATATCTGGATAGAAGTTGATGCTACTAATAGTATCCATTATTTAAGTAATGTGGAAGATGTGTGTAATTAAAGAATTTTTTATATTGTTAGGGATATTAAATAATTAATGATTTTTGTTAATTACTTCCTTTCTCAAGTTTATAAGGAGGGGAATGCCTGTGCTGATTGGCTTGCTAATATGGGGTGTAATGTTGACAATTTTATTGATTTCACTACTTATAACCTTTTGGCTCATTTAAAAGGTCTCTTAAGATTAGACAAACTTAGTCTCCACTATATTAGAAGCTAATTTGATTTCTTGGTTGTTGTCTTTGGTGGCTGGCTTTCTGTTATGGTGGGTTTCTTAATATTTCTAGTCTTTTGGCATATGTTTTGCTGCTAGCAGGTTTTTTTGGATCAGTTTGTCTAGTCCCTAATTTTGGGTCAATTTTTTTGCTATTTCTTATTTGTTTTCCTATTTTCTATAGCAAAGTTATCGTGGATCAATTAATTTCATGCCTTAGTTTGTTGTTTCTCTTGATGTTAGTTGGGTGTTCTAAGGGTATTTTATATGTTATATATGGTTATGCTAGAGTGGTGGTACTCGTGGTTGTTCTTTGGAACTTCCCTTTTTTTTATGCTTTTTGGTGGGTTATTGGCCTATTTTTTTAGGCTGATCTTTGTTGGGTGTGTGAGGTTGATTGCTTTTGGTGGTGCTATTTTATGGCCTTCTTGTGTTGTCTTACTTGTTGTTCATCTAGTTATCTGGGCTACTTTTTTATTTTTTTATGGTTTAGCTCGTGTGGGGTTGTGAAGGTGGTTGTTCTTTGGACTTATTTTCTTTTGTTTGGTTTCTGTGGGATGTTTGCCTCTCTCCTAAGGTTGGTATATGTTGGAGGTGTGTTTTTGGTTGTTTTGTAGCCTTATTTTTCTAGGGTTCTTGGTGGTGGTTTGGATCCTATTTTGGTTGTTCTTTTATCTGTTGTGGATTGGGTTGTAGCCTGTTCTGAGGTTTTCTTATTGGATCTATTATGGTTTGGTTTTATTGAAAGTTTATTAGGGATGTTAAGCCCCTATGAACTAGCCCAATGCTAACCAAGAGGGGGGTGAATTGATATTTTAGAATGTTTCTCAATCTAAACATAAACTCAAACCAAACCAAAATTCACCACAAAGAAAAATCAAAGGGCAAAAATTAAATGCAAAAAAAGCAGTAATAAAGAACCTAAAAATTTATAGTGGTTTGGTCAACTTGACCTACATCCACTCCCCGGAGCCTCTCCTCTGGGTATTGCACTAAGCTCAGTCTCTCTTCTTTTACTCCCACAACAAGGTTACAAACCTCCTTTCCACCGACACTGGTAAGATAGAGAACCCGACTCCTTTCGCTTCCACATAAAGTATGCAGAGAATCTCGATCAATTGTTGAAGTAGAACTCTCTAGAACATCTAGGAAATAGGGATGATGACTGTAGAAGATGACTCGAATCCTTGCTTGGAGCAACCTTTATGAAACCTCTCACAAACTCCCCCTCACAAGATCCTTTCTCTCTCTCTCCCCCTTTATCTCCCTCTCCTCTAGGCTCTCCCAGGTGAAGACAACAGCAAGGGATACACTCTTAGGTTAAATAAGAGTTCTTATACAGAAGAGAAACAGAATAGCTCTTAATTGCAACAAACCAAGATTATCATTCAGGACAATCTGAATATCATCTTGTACAATCAGTATATATTTAGCTCAATCATTCAGGATGATTTAGGATGATCAGAAGGTAAGTTGTTCATATAGTATAGGATGATTGTATATCGTCTTTTACGATTAGTTAAATCCGTCGAATATCTTCCAACACATCGCCCTAGATGGATGTCAGGATGATGAAAAATTTTCTTTATCATTCTGGATGATCTCATGATTATTTAGGATGATTAGCATAAAATGATGAATATCATCCAGAATATCGCCCTGATTGGATGTCTAGATGATGGAAAAATAATTTGATCATCAGGGATGATATCCCTATCATCCCGGATGATAAGTTCAATTCAGTACATATCGTTCAGAGCATCACTTAGAATGGAACCAGGCCAATTGTACATCATCTAAGAAGAACTAATGTTTGTTAACTGATAATCACGGATGATCCTGCGATCGTCTAGGACAATAAGATCAAGCAATCAAACCTCAATTCCTTTCCTTAATTACTAGGTTAATTTTGGTATAATTTTGCTGTATCATCCAGGATGATGCCCTGGATGATATCCAGAAATAAAAGATGCCTAAATAGATATGGCAACTGATTCTTTTTGATTTGAACATGCCATCCTGATATCATCATCCAGGATGATTTACTTTATTGCGACTGCCTTAACCATGATGCCCTAATTAGGGTTTTTATTTTTAACTGATCATCCAGCACAATTTTTAGATTGTCTTGAACAATGTGATAAAAAATAGAAAACTCTAATGAAATAGATAGAATTTTTCCTCCATGTGTGTGTGTGCAAGTTTACTTAGAATCATGATACACATCATTTATAATTGACTCAAGAAAGGGTAAAAGTCACTTGACGTACATTGCAATCTGACTCAATCCTAATATATCCAATTTTGAGCTAGTTCAATTTGTAATTTGACCTTATGGACCTGAAACATTAGTAGGCAAGGCTATCATAGAAAAACATGAATGTTTGCTATCATCAAAATTTTATTCCCTGAAATCAAATTCTCAACATTTATTTAGCTAGATTTGATTGGGTTTTTATTTTTTGGCTAATTGGTTGTGGTGTTGGTTGTTTCTCTCTGTTTACTACCTCTTCTTTAGCATGGTTCCTATTTCGAGTTTGATATTTGGCTTGTTTCAGTTTCTCCAAGGTGTTTGTATTTCAGTGAGTTGGTTTACTACCTGCCTACATAATATATGGAGAATATGGATTCTGAATCAGTTCTCTTCCTATCTTATTATCTATTTAGTGGATAATTGCTTGAATTACTTTTATTTGTGCAATTTCCTCTTTGTCTGTCATCTTTTTCTGCATGGCCTTTTTTGTGTAGGTGATTGTGGTTGTGCTTTTTTAAAAGGGAAGATGAAGCTCGCAGCCAAATTTTTTTCCTATTTTGGGTGCCTTTTCTTGTGCACCGTAGCTTGTACCTAGTTTATTATGTGTTTTTGTGTACTAGGGAACTCGAGCTCCTAGGATCTTTTTTTTTTATTTTTTTTGTAGCTCTTTTGAGCATTACCGAGCTTAAGCTCCCTTTAAGGATCTTGTACTTATTTCTTATATTAATGCGTAGGCCCGTAGGTGGGCTTCCCTTAAAAAAGAAAAAAAAAAAAATACTCTTGATTAAAGTTATGACTACAGATTTTTAAAGAAATTCATCTACAGAAATACTTTTGGCTAACAAGATTTAATGAATGAGCTTTAGATTATATACTCTCTAATTGTCATATGAATTTAAATTTAGATTTAAATTTTTAGAGAATTGAATATAAATATGCAAAGACTAATTGGTGTTTACAATATGTACTTATACTTGCTTAAAGAGGGTTTCTAGCTAATAGTCCTAATGCACCATCCAAAACCTTATAAGGAATATATGAGAAACTATTCTTTGTCTTAAGAGATCATTAGATAAATCAAAGACTAAAATTTATGACACAAGATGAATAATTTTAACTTTAATATCAAATGACACTGGTGAGAATACTCCCTAAGAACTCTAAAATTTGTCTTATTTGAATTACCAAAAAAAAAACAAAACATTACAATTCTTAAAGTTCTATATAGATTTTGGTATCATAACAACCCTATCTTAAGGAAAAACATAGTATCCCCCGAGCAAAGTGGGTACCCAACTACCTTTGCACTATGGTCATAAATGTTTTAATTAATATTTGTTACTGAAATTAAAAAGTGTCCGTTGTTGCATGATTTGGTAAAGTGGTTTGTTATGTGGTACATAGTACCATATCATCCAAGAAGTAATAAACATGATTATATAAAGTCTATAATATATACACTGAAAGAAACTTAAGAAAAATTCTACTCACAAAAGCAAACTACCACCCATTTGAATGCAATGTATGAAGTAATATAATAAATTAAAGATTGAATATATATAAAAGCAATTTTTTTATTCATTGACTTGATAATTTACAGCTGACTCTGACCCTACAGAAAAATGGTGGCCAAGCTTCATCATGAAAAACCTGGGTTTTATAATCATACGATATATATAGATTCAAATATACTTTCTTATGTTCTTCAACTTTAAGTCTTCTATGGAATTCAGAAAGAGTTTCTTCCAAAGAAAAGGATATCGTCATTTGGAGCCCCAATTATTTATGTATAATAAGGCATATTTAAATCAATTACAACTTAAGAGATTCTACAACTCAATCTATATACATTTAAATTTACAACAAAATATATATGTATACATAAATCGTAGGTTCAATCTACTTTGACTATTACAAGAATTTGAAAGCATATGAAAGTATAAATCAGTTGTGCAATAACCTAATTCTTCTAATGCAACCCTTAGAGAGACTAAGTGCAACAATATGAATTTTAAATATATGTCTTTAGATTACTGGGAATATATTAATATATATAAAGAACTCTCCAAGAAAAGCACCTAGCAAGAAAATCACACTACCATCTCAACCTAGGGTTAAGTTGGTTGTCCTAGTAAACCATCTGCCATCTATGTGTGTGTAGAAAGGTTGTATGGCTTATATAGTTCCTAGGTTTTGTTTGTTTAAAGTTGTCAATAAATGAATTTATTTTATTTATGTTTTTAAAGTATGTTTTGAAATTATGTTTTAATGATTTAGATGTTTTAAATTTCTTTTTAAAGATGTTTTGATTTATGAAGTTATTTTTCTTTATGTATTAAAGAACATAGTGTTCAACAACTTTTATGTGTCGGAATCCTTTGATCAACAAGTCCTTGGATCATATTTGTAATGCTTCTAATCCTTCAAAATGAGGGTTGATAGATATCATAGAGTCCTTCATTTTAATTAAATATTTTGATCCTTAAAACTTTCTCAATCCATTATATATTTTCACTCTTAAAAGGAATCAAGTAGAAGGGTATAAAAAATTGCAATGTCTACATGTATTATTAGTCAATTCTTCGAATTTAATTGACATTTTATATATTTATTTAAATTTATATTTTATTGTTTATATTCTATCAATTTCCTTTATGGCATTGTTAGAATGAGCACGAGGACCCAAGGAGACTTAGCTTCACATCTCGAGGTAGTACAACCTAAAAACTTAAAAGACAATAATGTTTGTTATTTAATTAATATTGCTTTTTGATTTAATTTCTTGAATTAATGATTAACTAAACTTTTATTTATTTATCAATGGTTCATATTTTAATGAAAAATATATTGTTCTAAATAAATGGTTCATTTTTTTGCTTTTTGATTAACTTTAGTTTCTTGAATTTTTATATTTTTTTAAAATAATATACCCCTAAATGGGTCAAATGCTTTTGAATTTATATAATTTTTTTTAGAATTCATTATGAATTTTACAAGTTTGATGCATTTTTGTATTAAGTTTGACCCAAAAGTCAAGTTTTTTTATTTAAAATGAATTATAGAGTTTTTATAATATTCATGAATACTATACCTATTAAATATTACAATTCCTTTAATTTTTTTCAATTCAGAGTTTTCTAGAATTTGTTATGAATTATTGAAGTTTGGTGTATATTTGTGTTCATTTATTTGTTTAATTAGTGTTATTCTCATACTTTTGTACCAAATGAACTCCAAACCTCTTGAAATCTTTTCCAAATTTTAGAAATGAACTCTGGGATGATTTCAAGTGTTAAAAATTTTTTTCATATATTTTTAATTTTTATTATTGTTAATTAGTGAATTTTTTATTTCTCAAATAAATTTTAGTTTAAATTAATCTAGTAAGTCTTTTATTGTTTTTATTGTCCTTTTAATTCTGAGCATTTTGATATATTATTTTTTATTTTTGAATTTAAAACTAATTTATTACGAATATTCAAAAATCTTAGATTAATTATGTACCCGAATCATGGGTTCACTAATGACATAGCAAATAACTTTTATTGTAATGAAATTTGAAATGATGGTACATGAATATATATGATTGAAACACACTAAATTTGGACTTATCAAATCCTTCCTACGTTGAACTATCAACCACCAAACCTAAATACATCTACATCTTTGGTGACTTGTTTTAGGAGGTACACTTACTAGAATTCATTGAAATTAATAACAAACTTATTGTGATATATATCTAAACACACCACGATTAATACTAAATGTAATTAAATGTTTATTAAGATTTATTAATTTTCAAAGAGTTGGGTCCAAAATGGACCCAAGAACATGAAAATTCAACTTATAGGATTGGGTTATCTGATCCACAAAAGATTAAATGGATGACATAGATGACGCCACACCATGCAACTGCACAGCATGGCCAAATAGGGTGGGTTCAAAAACTACTAGCTGCAATGTATGGTTTGACTCGATATGAGTCACCTGATCAAAATACCTGACTAACTAGACAGTCTAGACTATGGTAGAAATCATAATTCAAATTGAACTAAAATTTAAAATGCTCATAACAATTAATTAATTATCAAATTTAAATTAAATTAAAAACACAGAAGCTTGATAACCTAATCTTTCAATGCACGTAGTTTAGAGGCTCCATGCATTAAGATTTAGGAGAAAATAAAAAATAAAACTTATATATATATCACAAACCTTTGGTGAGATTTTCATGATGTTAAGCTCTATAAAAATTTAGAGAGATCCTTTTCAACTTCATAGAAGAATCTAAGAGAAGGATCTGGCTAGATAATGTGATAGATCTAAATTATTCTTTCTATGTACTTTTTTATCTCTTGTTGATTTGGGGTTTTCTTGAACTTGATAGGGCTGGAAAAGACTGTCGGAGAGCAGGTGGGATTACTATGTGGCTAGAAAATCATTCTATTCAACCTTGGGCCTTAAAAACTAGGGTTTTTATAGTGATAGTTCTTTTATACCACTTTAAAGTTTTAGGAGGTTGTTAGAACTCAATGAACTATCCTTTTTTTTTTTTAAGGTTGCAAATTGTATTAAAAACTAGAAAACATTACAAACTAATAAAATGAAAATCAACTATGACATTCCTTCATTTTTAAACTAAACAAAGATGAAGGAATGTTAATAAACGAAAGATAATCAAAATAAAAACTATCTTCTAAAGCTGAAGTAGCACATAGATAGTCTACTTTATTTCATTCCTGGAGGCATATGAAAAATAACTCTTTCAAAATCAATAATAAAAAGTAGCTTCTCCAAAACCGAAGTGTAAGATTGCCACCTTTATTTCCTCATAGAATCTTGAAGGAACTTTATAATATTAATATTATCAGCTTCTTTTGTAACACCTTTGCTTTCAAACATCCACATTTGTAGGAATTCATTTATTGAAAAAACATTCCCCATCTCCAGCTGATTAATATCCCAATGAATTTTCTTCTTTCCAAATGCCAGAAGAAATCTACTATAATTTGTATTTGATTGTACCCCCAATGCTTGCAAGATTCGACTCCAACAAAGAAGCATCCACATTGATCTTGATCTAATATAGAGGAGGAGGGTGCCAAAAATTTTCATACTCCATATGAAAACTAGAACCCTAGTCATCTAGTATTGAATAAATAGGCATAGATGTGAATAATACATTAACACCAATCACTAAAGAAGGAGAAATAGACTTTCCATGCTTGATATCATTTTGGTTTTTCCAGGAAATAAAACTACTATACAATAAACCTTTATAATATTCATAGGTTGCTTACATAGAATTCTAAGCTCAGTTAAACAATTGCCATTGATTGAAAAATAGGAATTTGAAATCACCAATATTTCTACATGCAAATTATATAAACTAAAAATTTGTAGTTAACATCAATATGAGAGTAATCTTCAACCTCATGACATCCTCTAACACAAAGGTCACTATGCCAAAGTCTTCTATAATTTAAAAAATCATTAGTAGGAATGGCATACCTCCTCATCCTCGACCAAAAAAATTTAACTCTCAGATTAAGCTTTAATTTCCTTAACCATTTAGAGTAACCAAAATCATCAACTTTAGTATTATATTTGATAAATTGATCATAACCCAATGCTGAAATCGATCTTCCCGAATGCTGAAACAGGGCTTCAACTCGATCCTTTTCTCAGTTATGAAAAATACTAACTTGTAAAATTATCCTGATAAGATCTTGATGAAAAAAAAGATCCAGCTTAGTAATATTCCAACCACCATCCTACATTAAAAATTGCTGAATCATAACACCATTCATCCCAACACAATTAGCTATCACTGTCCATTTGTTAAAACATCTATCCAAAATCCATATATCATTCATAACATTTATTTCTTCTCCATTTTCCACCTTCCATTTTATAATTGGTTTGAGGTAAGAAGCCCCATCCAAAAGAATATTCCAAGCTGCTGAATATCCTCTTTTAAACTCCCCATTCCAAACATTATTACCATATTTAGCAATAATACTTTTATGTAATAAGGATGTTGTATTTTGAATGAACCTCTAGGCTAGTCTTCTCTCAATGGACCGACTATAAGGACTATCGAATGCAAACGCATACCCCCATGATCTCTCAATTTACATAAATCCTCCCATGCCACATAATGTAGACCTCATCTACCATTTCCTTTATGCTAAATAAAATATCTACAAAGCCTATCAAATTCGTACAAAACTCCTTTGGGAACCAACGAATTTGTTGATAAAAAAAATTGGTAAAGATAAAAAGGAGGATTTTATAAGAATAATTCTCCAAGCCAATGATAAGAATCTAGTTTCCCGAGAATTATGTCTCTCTAACGCATAATCTATCATAGATTGAAAATCTGCCTTCACAATTCTTCATAGAACAATCTTAATTCCCAAGTACTGCAACTCATTAATAATTTTGAAGCCCATTTTCTTAGCAATTTTCCTTTTAATGGAAGATCTGATAGCTTTTCCAAACAAAATTTGAGACTTGGCTTTGTTAACCTTCTGTCTAGTCCACCAAAAAAAATTAGTAATTATACTCATCATAACTTGAACCAACCTTATCGAAGCTATCCCAAATAATAACACATCATCTGTATACAAAAGGTGAATAATTTTCTTAGCACTTGGAGAAATCTGAATTCCCAATTCATGTCCTTCTTAATTAATTACATTTGATATGAGTTGAGAACACATAATGAATAAATAGGGGGACATAGGACATTTTTATCGAAAACCACTTTTCACTTCAATCTATTTAGTGTTATTACCATTCAAAACGATGGAAAATCTCACATTCATCACGCAATCCATAATAAGACTAGAAAACTTGCCTGTAAATCCAAACCATTATAAAATAAGTTCCAAAGTCATCCATCCCATAATGTCATAAGCATGCTCCATGACCAACTTAACCGCCATCAATCCTTTCTTATTTTTTGAAATTATGAATTTACTTAAAATTTCATGAGCGAACAAACAATGCTCATACATAGATCTTCCCATAAAGCAACTTGTTCTTTAGAATTAATTTTATAGATACAACACTTCAATAATTTCACAATCATAGCTGCAACAAACTTGTAAATAGTTTGACAAAGACTAATCAGATGAAAGTTAGATAGCAATACCGGAATTTTCAACTTTGGGATAAGAACTATCATCGTATCCTTCCAAGCTTCATGAATCACACACATCTTGAAGAAAACATCAATTTCTTTCCAAGTTGTATCTTTTACAATCTTCCAATAGAACTTTAAAAAGTGATAGTGCTTCCATCCAATCAAGGAGATTTGCTACTTCCTTGCTGAAAAACTGCTGCAGTAAACTCTTCCTCAGTTAATTCAGCACTCAACTAGTCAATTTTAACCAAATAAATTCTCTGTTTATCTTTAATCGAAGGCCAATCCAGCAAATTACAAGTTCTCAAATGCCATTTCTTCTTAAAAATTTTTAAAAAAATTTCTCTGAACTAAGCCCTCATGCAGTATCTTCCTCCTGTTGTAACTTCAAAATGTCATCTTTAAATTCTTACTTAAGCAGGCTTAGCTTTTTTTCATTTGTTTTTATTCTGGTAATATAAAGCCTTTAGAGTACTTCGAAGTTTCTAGTTAAGAATATCATTTTATCCCAAGCCTTAGTAACTATGCTCCATGTTGCCGGGTGAGACTTCCAAGTGTCTTCAAATATGAAATTCTTATCTTGGAACCGATGCACCTCATCAAATTTAAAAATAATGGGACAATGATCTGAAGCCACCTTTGCAAGATGTTTAATCCTAGCCAATGGGGCTATTTGCAAGGCAGCTGAATTCAACAAGCATCTATAAAATGAACTATTCCATTGGCACACTAATACAGAGGCAATATTATCACTTGATGTGGAACCTAGTAGACTAATCAAAAGTTATAAAGATGGTGATAATAATCTAATTACTACCATATAATCAATCACAAATTTTAAACAAAGTAGTTATAATAGGAAAAAAATGCAAGAAAAAACTATGGAACAAAAAAATCAGAAAGAACAAACTAGATTTTATAGTTGTTAGGTAAAACCATAATATACGTCCACTTCTAGGAGTCACCCACTCCGGGCATTGCACTATTTCTATAGTGTCTCTCATTTAGGCCCACATCTTGGTGGAGATGCCCTTATAAACTCTTTTTCACCAACCCGATGGGGGAGAGGACCGAACTCCTTTCTCAGGAAGAGAACCTTGACTCCTTTTCACCCACCTGGTAAGGTAGAGAACATGGACTACTTTTCACCCTCCTTGTGAGGTAGATGACCTTGAATCACTTTCACCTTCCCAGTGTGGTGGAGTAGCCGAGACCTTCGACACAAAAGAGATATTCTTCTTTCTAAAACTTCCCTCAAGACAAAACTTGAATTCAATGGTACTAAGATGCAAGCTTGACAGAGAAATCATGTGAAACCCCCTCTACACTCCCTTGAACCCCATAAGGTTCTTCTCCCTCTCAAAGGCAATATTTTAAATATCATTCAATACGACTAGGATTATACAGTACGATTAGAACAACTTTTTAAATTCAAAATTTTACCTAATTTAAAGGACGATAAGATTTCTTATTATAACAGTTCATCCAATATGATGTGGTGTTCGTATTGTACAAGCTGTTATCTTTAAAAAATATTTTTCCCAAGAAAAGTTAAAAATTTTAATTAATTTTTGAAACACCAGATCGTATAGTTTGATCTAAAACGTGTACTATGATGTATAAAAAAATTAAAATATTTAAAATCATTTTTTCTCCCCTTGTGTGTGTGCATGATCACTATGCTAACATAAATCCTTACAAGTCATAACACAAGAAATTAAAAATAAAGAAATAAAAATTTCAAACTCATTTAACAAAACCTATTCTATCAAATCTTGAGCACTGAATCTTCGAAGAACGGTGCATGGTGTACCTTACATGTTTGTCAACACATAAATAAAAATTCTCTACAAATACTATGAGAAATAAGGAGGTAATCAATAATACTTGTTATCATTAAAATCATAAATACGGAAGCTCGAGTTACAATATATAGGAGAGAGAAAATAAGATCAATGGCCAAGCCCATTCTACCTAAGCCATGACCCACCTCCAACTTAATTAGGGACTAACCAATAGGATCTCACAGGTCATTCTAGAGTGTTTGAAAGAATAGGGATGCTTATTAAGGGTGTTAGGTTATAACCAAACATTTGAAAGATATTATTTCTGAGGTTATTGCCACATTAACAAACCATATGGCATGACATGATTCGGGCAAGTGTAATGAAACTTCTAGAGGCTTCCTTTGTGCTGGCTTAAGCCCAATTGGGTTGAGTTGGGTTGGACCTCCATTTAATGTTCTTTTGGAGGCTTGGTTCAACCCATAATTTTGACCCAAGCCAAACCATGGGTTCAAACTCTTAGGGTCTGCGCATGGGGTTAGTAAACACCTACTACAATAATTTTTAAAATTTTTATAGGAGTGGTGATTTATAGTAAGAAAACAAATTTTAATCAGTCAGTTTAACCTTATTTGTTAAACCACTTGGGCACAAAGCATAGAAAATTTTTAGGTCCTCATGTTGACAGCAAAAATAGTCCCCATGAGTTTGGTTCAATGATTTTGTCAAAATCATACGAAATTATTTTTTTTAAGTGTATGGGGTGATTGGGTTAACTAGGGTTAACCTGAAAAACCAAGTTTAACAAGGGGTTAATGATGGGTCCAAATCAGTCTAAATGATATTTTGGACATATTTAAAGTTGTCCCATAGCTTAAAAGTGTTATTTATTGCAAAATGCAAGCTTAAGAGTTTATGGGACCATTTTGTTAACCTAGTTAATTTTGTTGACAAGGGGTTGAAACCTAGTTACAAGTCTTTAAGAGGATTGCTAGCTCGCCACTTTTCAAAAGAGCTATAAATAAAAATGGAAAAAAAAACTGAGAGATGAAAATTCCCACTAAGCACGAGTACAAGATAGCCTAATAACATTCTTACAACCGAATTAGAAAGGAGAAAGAATCAATAATTAGCTTAGACTTTTATACCAAAAGATGTCTCTGCAGAAAATAAGAACAAGTTTCCAAAAACCTATAAAAAAGGCCTGCAAGGAAACTAAATAAATCAATTAAAAAAAGTCAAATAGAATTAACAGAAAAAGAAAAAAATTAATGAGCAAGTAGATTAGTCTACAAGTTAAAAAAGGGTTATGTTGTTCTAAAATATAGTAAGTAATAATGATACTGGGAAAGGTATTAACCAAAGTAACCTCATCATAAACAAATATAAATAAAAGACCATGACATATGTTAATAGTATACAAAATATGATCCATGCAAGCCAACAAGCAACAAAAGTAGGAAGACCTACTATTGCACAGGAAATTGTTGGCATGGAAATAATCACCATATGAAGAGAAAACAAAAAACATAATAGAATAGTGGATACCAGCCAAGAAATTATAGAAACAATACTATAGAAGAAAGATAGCATAATTAACCATCTAGTTGGCATAATTACTAGATAGGTCCAAAGAGAACATACCACAACAACATAGCTACAGAACACACCGCCATAGAAAAGGAAAATGAAACAACTAAAGAAAGATCACCTTCACCCGAAATCAAATACAAGAATTGATCCAACACATAAAAACTAGGAAAAAGAGATAGGCTATTATAGCTCAAAAATAGAAAACCAAAGAAACCATCAGTTTGATAACCCAAATGCTACTCAATCGTACAAGCAAAAACAATCAGCCAAAATTGGAAGCATAGAGCAGGTCTAAAGGAAAAGAGATACAAAGAATAAAGCAACACAACAACCAAGATGCTGATAGAAGAGATCCAGGAAAGGTCACCAACATAGCAAAAAAAGATAAATTAAAAGTCACAGATTCCAACAGCGGACCCCCAAAAAAGCCAAACGGCCATACTAACCTCCATATCCAAAATGGAAAGAAAAAAGAAAAAGACCTCAGTAATAGTAAAGACTAAACCCCTTTAATAAAAAATATTGGCAATAAAACAAAACCAATACTAAACCAAGACAAAGATAGTGAAGACTAACTAAGTCCTCAATAGTTCTCCAAAAGTTACCCACAGACATATATTATAGCCAATGTTAGGGCACACTACACCTCCTAGAAGTAGGAAAACAACAAGTTTGAATAACATTAGTATACAAAAAGGTGCAATCATAGCTCAAAAATTTGAAACTTGGTTCAATGAATTACAAATTTTTTTTAGGGTTTGTTGGAATTTGTTGCATGATTTGGTTGAGTATCTATGCATGTAATGTAGTCTAAAAGGAAAAAAAAGGAAATTTAGTCAACCTAGGTTTACTTGGTCAACCAAGGTTAATGAGGCCTATGATTTGGTTCAATGCACTGCAAGTCATATTCTTGAAATGTTTGGAGTTGGCTTCATGGCTTAGTTTGACTAAGCCAAGCTAAGGTTTAAGAAAAATTATATTTTATTAGTTTACGGTTTTAGTATTTTTTTGATATCCATTACCAAATAAGATTTAATCATGGTTTAATGCATCATGCTAGTGATGATGACCATAATTGAGTTTGGAGAGGCCTCTATGGTCAAAATTAAAAGATACAATGTTTTGTGGCAAAGGCTGTAAATATTTGAAGGATTTATATCCTGTAAAAAGGTATTAAGTTTTAGGGGTTAGGGATCTTGAAATTCCTTGAAATTTGTGTGGTTGAACCTATGAATATTCATAATCAATATGCATTTGATAGATTAAGAATTGAAGGTCATTTGGTCAGGTTTCAAGGCAATGAAAAATTCTTAAAAAATTTGTTATAGTCATTGGAGTTTTGGGTTTGGTTTTAACACTAGACTTTCGAGTTTTGAAATTACCATATCACTAACAATCATTTTGTGACTATCAAGTGATAAATTAGATGATTAATTGATAGATAGGGTGATGTTCCAGTGATGATTTTATATTTTAATGATGATGGTACTATGATAATGGCTAGTATAGAGTTTTATTTATGGTTTGAGGAATGGTTCGATGATTCATGTATTGAAATTGAATTTTTGATATAAGGAATTTTCCTAATTCTAAAATTTGGTCAACATTATCAAAAATTTTGTATTTTAAAATGTCAATTAAGAATCTTATTCTTGAAAATTATAAGCTTTTCTCGATTACTTCTCAAATTTTTTTGTTGTGAACCTTTTTAATAAATGGCCACAAGATTGTATATTTTTTAGAAGAATCTATATAGGTTGTAACTCAAGTTAAGTTTCTATTATCTTAATGTTTATTCTACTAGGTTTTAACCAAGGTTTCTATTTCTGAATCACTATATTCTCGATACAGACATCATGATATCCTCTAGCAAACCTATTTACAAATAAATTTTCTAATTCTACAAATACACAGACCAATACCTTATAAAAATTTATGTACCAATCAAATGCTACACTAGATAAGTTGTTATATACTACTTGAACCATAGTGTATTACAATCTCTTGCATTGCAACAATTGGCCATGAAGTGTGGTAGATACCCCTTTGAATAAATTATGCCCCTCAAGACTATGTTAGAACATCATATACATACTGTTATGCTTTTTTTCTATAGGTTGAAATGAATCTTTTTCTATCTTTTCTACTCTATGACAATTTAATTTGGATACTTTTTTTTGCTTACCATAGTGCTTAGAATATTCAACCATAATTGATTTTATTTGTTCTTTAGATGAAGGAGTGTCTTTATCTCAATTAAAAAGATCTATTCATCTTTTCAATTGAACTGATTTGATAAATGGTGACATAACTCTGGTATCACCTTCTTTTACCTCAACATCTAATCCACTTACTTTAATCTTTCTTACTTCTTTCTAAGTAGATGTATTGGTATCTATCACAGAGATCTCCCAAAAAATTCCTCATTATGTTATTCAATATAGCCAACTCAATATCTTCTTTTTATCAAATTTTCTTATAATCTCCTCTAAATGATCCAATAATTCTTATATTGATCTTCCTGACAAATTATGTGGGTCAACCAAAGTGTACTCTCCATAAAAACTTTATATTTTCTTTTTCTTGCATTCATTGTATTATCTTTACTTGTGATTAGTTTAGTCAAAGTTGAAACAATCTTATGTTTTCAAACCTTTTTCTTATCGGATATTAAGGTTGGTTGATTTAATTATTTTTGCCTCCTTGTGTCAAAAGAAGAAGATGATTGGATATCTTCTAGGGGCACCATTCAACTCTTGGTGATCCATGCACCATAGAGGAACAAGGACTTTAGCTGAGTTATTTCCATATTGATAAGAAGTAAGTGGAGATATTGGGTTATACCCTCAATGAACTAAAGCTCTATATCCCAATGAATTTATCAATATTTTATAATTATTATTGTTAAGAGAAACTAAATGATTATTGGATATTAAGAACTTCTTTAGTTCTAGCTGATAATTTATATTGACCACTAGCTTAACAAATATTATATATTTAAATTGTACTTGTTTTCTAATTAGAGGTGGAGTTATTTTTTTCTTGATTCTATTTTGACTCATCTCTATTGCATATAACATCCTTCACATAGTTCACAAGTTATGACTTTGGCTGCCTATATCTGATTGCACGATCATAAATTAATCAATGAGGGCTAAACTTCTGTTTTCTTTTAGACAAGGAAGGTTGGAAAGAAATCTTATAGCAGGTAGAAGGTGGAGAAATGGCTATCTAAAGGACAATATCTTCTCCAATAGTAGCTGATAATAAAAGGAAGTGACTTCCACAAAAAAGAAATTTAGAGGAATTTCAATAATTTATTTGATTTCATTTATTTTAGCCTTAATGGAAAAAGTGATCAACATCTCTTCTTCTATTAGATTGGCCAACTTAGAGTACCACCTCAAAACGTTGTTCTTATTGCATCTTTACTACTTTGTCATCCAATTGATTGCACATGGTGAATGAATCTCAAACTTGTTAAAGGAAGTGAACTCAATCTTCAAAATAGTTTTGGCTTTCTAACTAGTTGTACACATTTTTATTTTAATTGGAAAAACACAGAGGGTTTAATAATAATGGGATTAGCTGCAGACAAACTCAACCTCAATAATGACTTAAATTTTGATTGATTTTGTAGGGAATTTAGTTTTCCAAACAACTTCAGTCTATGATTCAATAAACATAAATTGCAAGTAGTCAAATCTTGATTCTAATTTGATATAAAAGCCCTTAGTAGATAAGGCTTCACAAACAATAACATTAAAGATACCAAAGATGCAAAAGAAAGCTTTTTGTGCCTTTTTTTAAAATTAAACAAAAATTCTAAACCAATTTTTTTTTAGTTTTGTGGCTTTAGAGAAGATTTTTAGATATGGAGAAAGTACTAAGCATAATTAGTTGAATCCTAAGAACATGTATATGCTGGAATAATTTTGATCAAGAATTATTATATAGTATTTAAATCTTGACCCAGTCTAAATTAGTTAACATTAAGAGATTTTTTTTTTTTAACTTGAATTCTAAATTTATGATTGATGAAGTTTGATTGAATCTAGAATTGAATTGAACTGAAAATTTAGATGATTAACCAAGACTAAAAACAAAACACATTCATTCAAAAAATTATTAAAATTAAAAATTAAATTTTGATTTTAAGTTATTTGAATATGGATTTTAGTTTGCAAATTTAAGCTGAAGGATTGGAATCTAGTACAATTGAAGTACATTAGACTAAAGGATTAAACTAGGGTTTTATAATTAAAGGAAAATTCAGTGTAAAAGACCTCAATAATTTCAAATAAGGCCTTAAAAGTTTAGGTAATATAAGAATAATTTTGGCATAAGTTTCTACAATTTTGGACCAATCAATCATTATATTGTGCTATAATAGTTTGAATGTAGGTTTCATAAGTTTAAATCAATATAAGGATTTTTTTCAAGATTTTCTAAAGGTTAAGAATTATAAATTGATATATTGGCTCACGAGTGTTAGAAACTTGATTTTATGAGAATTTTTTTTTAAATCAAAATAAAAACAATTTAGAAGTAGAGAAAGAAATTCAAATGCTTCACTAAATCCTTATAAATTTAAAAGGTCCAAATTTCACTAAAGATGAAGAGAAGAATTAATCCTTATTAGAGTCGCTAAAAATATATTGCAAACAAATAAATGAGTTATTGATTTGATGTATATTTCTTTAATTAAATTTGCATAGCCAAACATTATAATATAATAAAAAAAACTAATCCTTTACTGTTGACTTGAAAAGAAAATAAAAGTAATTTCAAAATTAAGCAGAACTTAAGAAATATTAAATTCATCTAAAAAGATAAAAAATAACATTAATGTATCATTTGAAAAATAATATTAATAAAGGAATAAAATTATTGTATGCAGCCAAAAAATTTCCCCCCACCTTATAGAGCTAAATAAAGTTTTTTTTTTTTTACTGTGTTCTAAATTAACTATAGAGGTATGCCTCTATAGTTAATTGTACTTAAGATTATTCTTTAGAAAACTCTTGACTAAAGTGGAGATAAACTTTTTAAACTCAAATAAAACCAACCAAAGTTTGAGTTTCTTATTAGACCAAAATGAGTGAATAAAACCTTGGGATTGTATTACTAAAGAATTTATTGATTTATTAAAAGATTTAGATTTAGATGTTAGTTTTATTTTTAAATTTATTTAAATGTTGATAACCCTCCCCGGTAGGATAAATTGAGAATGTGTGTAATTTGGACTTATGCCTCTTAGAGTTGGCTTCCAACTAACATTCTAAGCAATAATTAATGCCTTATGAATGTAAAATATGCAGGCTATTTATTTAACTAAAATAAAGGATATTTGAAGTTGGAATTTATTGCGTATATGTTTAATATGAAAAATGCATCTATGTAGCATAATGTATGGCATATTTATGTTTATTGAAGTAATTTAAAAATAATATTTTTATTCATTTTTTAATCAAAAGGACAACCTAGGGTGTACTAAAATGTAAAGGTAGCATGTCTCTTCTACAATAACCTATATTTCTATTGCTGTAAGATATTTAGATTTAATAGTGATTGCTTATTAACTTCATATCTTTTGGATCCTTAGTCTTCCATAGAATTAAAATGAGGATGTTTCTAAGAATAAGAGGAACATTTCTTTTTATATCTCTACAAGTACATGTAAGAAATCATCTATAATTCTTTTACAATTTTTTATAGTTCACAACTCATTATAAATACACAATAAATCTAAACTTTACATTTAAATTTATAATTTATACATTACATTAATCTCTGATACATTCTACTTTTTGTCAGAAAAGTAAATACTACCACTAACTCAATAAATACAAATGCATGTTACAAAGAAAATAAGGTGAACTAAAATTAAAAGTAAATGTGTAGAGCCAGTATATATGAAGGTATTGAATGAATGTATGATATCGAGAGCATTGAAAATAAAAACTAATGTAAAAAATAACCTATAGGCATGGTACTCAAAGTAAACCAAAAGGATCCATCAGCCTAGCCTCAAGTAGAGTTAGTTATCCTAGAAAACCATCTAAAGAGTCTGTAAATGTTATGTGGCATGGATAGGTTCTATGTTTATTATTATTTAAAGATCTCAATTAGTTATTTTATTTATTTAAGGTTAAATGACATTTAATTTAAATTTAAGTTTTAATAAATTTTTCTTTTATTATTTAAATATTAGATTATTTTTTTTATCTAAGAATTTAATTTTAAGCTATAAATAACCAAGTTATTTAGTGACTCAAATGTATTTGAAGTCGATAATTACAAAGTTGTAAGCGCCATAATTGTAATGCCTTTGTTCACTCAAAAGAGATACAACAATTGCATAAAATACTTTCCTTTTATTAAGATTTTTTTATCTAATGATTTATTTTCATTTAAAGAATATTGTTAATAAATAAGTTCGAGTAAACTTTTTTTAGCAATTACTTACATTCAAGTTTTAGGGTTTAGGGTTCAAAATTACTTTAAATGGTCAAAAGTGACCAATCAAGGACAACCTAGGCCATTCAATGGTTCAATGGGCTTTATGAATTATTAAAAATAATTTTCTAATTCCTAGAGACAAAATATAGTTGTAGGATTGAGTTGTTCAATATGATTCATGCATATGAAGGTTTTATGGCTTAAATGGATCCAACAATCAAACTAGGTCAAAGTAGGCCAACCTTGGACAACTCTTTCCACAAGGGCGTTCAAATAATAGTAATGATTGTTATAAACATTTTTAATGTGTTTCCAAATGCGTCAAATTGTGTTTTATCCAAGATACCATGTTTGGATGAATGGGTATCAAATATATGAAGATTTTGGTCCCATGGAATATTATTTTAGTAGGGTTTAGTAGGGTATGGATGCCACCAAAATAATTAGGTACATACTGACCTTTTAACTAGATTTTGTTTGAATCCAAGAAATAAAGCGGTCCAAGAAAAATTCAATTTCCTGAAGTTTTGAAGAGTGAAGAGTGAAGAGAGAAAAGGTCCACAAAAATAGGAGGGATTTTGAAGGATTTCGGCTACATTTGGTGAAGATGGTAGATGGTGGCCGGTCATCTTTGGATGACCGGAACAACATCTCCTTATCATCTACCATGAGTCCAATTTCGTTGGACTCAAAAGGTAGATTTTCGTTCAAACGCAACATCTCCCTCAATTCGTGCTTTTTTGAATTCTCCTCTTGTGATTAGATAGGGAGGTTTGGCTTCTAAGAAAATGAGTAAGCCGAATTCTGGGAAAGGAAAGGGAGTTTTTTCTTATTTTGAATAGTAAGTCAATTTCTTCTAAGCAGGTCTTTATCCCACTCAACAATGATTTTGAGGCTTCTTCTTCTAATCCTCCTTCAGATTTGGTTAATTCTAATGCGTGGATTAAAAAACCACATATTAAATTAATTTGAATGAAATTCATGTTGATAATGAAGATAAAAATGTTGTCAAGCTGGATTTGGAAAAAGAGAAAGCAAATTTTGATATTTTGAAAAATTCATTAGTGGTGAAAATATTATGTAAAGACTTGCCGTTTTCAAAATGTTTAATCGAGTTAGAGAAGCAATGGAAAAAAATTTGGAGGTTTTCATATAACCTTGCATGGGATAGATTAGCTTCTGTTTTCTTTTCAGTCATTTGAAGCATTAGAAGAAGTTCTTAATGGAGGTCCTTCATTTGTTGGGGGATTTGTCATTGGTGTTGACAAATGGTCACCTAATTTCAATCGTATTTCAATGGATGGGATTTCTTCTCCCATTTGGGTTCATTTACCTCATTTGCCTTTACATTGCTAGGATTAAACCAATATCTCTAGAATTGTATCTAAAATTGGAACCCTGTTATTATTGGATGGCAATATGTTTAGATGGGGAAGGAGGGAATTTACAAGAGCTTGCATTCGAATTAAGTTGAATTCGAAACTCCCTTGTGGTATTTGGATTGAAGGTCTTAATGGTAGATTCTATAAAAAATTTGAATATGAAAATCTATCATCCATTTATTTCAAATGTGGAAGAATTGGAAATAAAGATTTTGTTTGTCCAAATTCTAATAATATTAATTTGCTTGATAAAGAAGTTCCTACAAGTTCTTCCAATCATGATGAGAACTCCTTTGGGCCTTGGATGCATGTGAAATTCAAGAAAAAAAAAGTCAAAATGTGTTTTCTAATAAATTGGCTGTCAAAGAATATCCAGCTAATAGGATTTCGGGTAGAAATCCTATGATAAAGCACATTTTGGATCCTGGTTTTTCTAATAATCTCAATGTTTTATCTCCTTATAAAAGTGATTACAAGGAAGTTGAATTAATCAAGGATGTTGATTGTCATATTGATCAGCAAGTTATTAATTCGACTTGTCAAATTAATTCAAATAGATCTATTTTATATCAGCCCGTCTAGAATTTGAATTCTGAAGTTGCTGATGATCCATTGGGAGCTGCTTATAAGGTACCTATTTTTGATGCTGGTCTAAAGGAAGCTCATGAATTAGAAAATGGATTAATTTCAAATTCAAATTCTCAATTCAAAAAAGCTAAATTGTGGATGAAGATAAGGGAGCCGTTTGTAATAAAGTAAATCTATTGGATGTAGAGTCTACCAGACCCAATATTGTTACTGATCTATTGGGAGCTCCTAAATAAAATTTTGAATTAAAAAATTTGGATGTTTAGGAGGAAGAAAAGGATGCTACTAATTTTGAAACCAAATTGGTTGTTGTTCCTACTTTAAATGTCTTAGTGGCTGAGTCTCCATCTACTAATTCAGTGAAATTCTCTGGAATGGTAGATAGTATTGATGGTTTGAGAGTTATCTCTCCTCCTTCTGAGATCAGTTTGAATTTTAAAAAAACTATTTTGAAGAAAGGAAAAACTTTTTCTACTAAGATAAGTGGTTCTCCAGCTCTAAAAATAGATTGTTCAAAGAACTTAAACCTTAGTACCGGTGAAAGATCTACCTAGTAGAAGGTTGGCTGAACTCAAAATGAAGAACGATATTATAGGTTCTTCTCTTTTATCCCGTTAATATGAAAGATGGTTTTCTCTTTGCTATCAACAAAGTCGAAATATACTTGAAGATGGAGCAATTTGACAAAGTGTTCGACATAATACTAGCTTTGGATTACAACTTTGGAAGTTGGAAATTGCATTTGGATATTCTATCAGTGATATTCTTAGATGTTTTTGGATGTCATTGATATATTGTATTTTCCTTTTTAGCTTTTGTTACTTGTTTTTTCTTTTAGTTTATTATTTTTTTTTTAAACTTATTCTAATTGCTTATGGGATCGATACTAAGTCCTATTATTTAACCGGTTGGAAACTCTGGGATACTAACCAACCCTTGGGTTGTTTAATACTTTGGTATCCCTACATCTCAAGGGTTTTAAAATAGGAAATAGTGGGTTTCATTTCAATTATATTAAGTTTAATTTAACAAATATGCTTTCAATAAGGTTCCTTTTTCATATTAATAAAGGAACCATTTTTTTCTCCTTTATAGTTTGTATTAGGTTGTTTTTTCTTTCATTTTAATGCGGTTTTTGCATTCCTTTAAAAAAAAAGATTTTGTTTGAAGTGTTGAAAGTAATAAACTATTTTTATTATTAGGGAATTTTGAATGGTTTTAAATTTGATTTTAAGTTTGATTGAATACAAATCACTAATTGATTGAACAACCGTGAATGAATATAAAGTGATAAACAATTCAGCCTTTGGTGATTTAGTGATTAAAATTTCTTGAATGAGCATCAACAATTGAATGAAGTTCAATGATTGAGTAAGAAATAATGCAAAGACATGACCTCATACACAAACGAGTTCAATAATGGTGCCTTATAGGCATTCTCTAATGCTAATGGGTCTAGCCTTAACAAAATAAAATCTAAGTATGATGAGTCACATGTAACCTTAAAATACTAATAGACTATGAATGTGTTTTATGGAAAAGTATGCAACATAGATAACTTATAACTAACCTAGAAAAGTGGATTACTAGGTAAGGTTTTGTTACTTATAAATTTTTTTTCTGGTGTTTTTCCTCCAACGGGCCTGTGCGTAAATATAAAAAATTGAGTACAAAGTCTTTAAAGATAAAACCAGCTCCCTAATGCTTAAAAGAGGTAAAAAAAGATCAAAAAAGGACCTATGAGTTAGATTTTCCCACTAAAAATAAGTACAAGAGAACCTAATAACATTCTATTATAGCCAAAAGAAAAAGCCCAAAAAGAAATAGAAAGAATATTGTCATTATGTTAGATGTTGCCACACAAAAGAGAAATAGTATTATTAAGCACAGTAAAAATACCCAAAAAAGAGCCCTGTAGAGGTTGATGAGACTTCACCACGCAAGTATTCAGCTTAATAAAGTGGTTCCAAAAATCAATATGCACATCAAAAGATAAATGAAAATTAACCTTCAAGATAAAACTAGAGTGCAACTAATTCCAAAAATTAATAAGAATATTAGATAAGAAATATATAGGTGAATTAATAAGGCCAATAAACCAAAACTAACTTTCAAAAAAAAAATTATGATCCCACAGCCAAACATCCCAACTAGAAGCCGCAAATCCGTCCAAATAATTTCTATAACAAGAATGCATATAACAATTATACTTACAAGGAAAAACATGGCCAACAATAGAAAAATAATTACAATTGAAAATATAACAAGAGTTATTTTACCAACTACAGTAACCATGAAGAGCACTGCCAATAACATGAAAGAGAACAAAAAATAATAGCCTTCAAATCCCTCCAATAGAATAAATAAATCACACCTGAGAACCAAGACCAACTATAGTAATCAGGCCGAAAAAAGCCAATAATAAGAAAAATAGGGTAATTGATACCCACCAGATCATTTTAAAAAGATAAATAAAGAGCATCTTAAAGCCCAAACTTATAAGAAAAACTTAAACGTAAAACATAATAATAATCTAAAGAAATTTCAAATAGCCAAATAGAGTCATCAGAACCCATAAAGTCAAATCGAATAGGATTTCCATTAAATCTAAGGCGTGTAGTATCCTTAATGCTACCAAACACCACATAATGATAAGGATCCTGCACAGGAAAGAGACATATGAATAGAATGCAATACAATTAAGTGAATAAAGAAAAAGTACACAACCACACACATTCACCTGAAAGACCCAACACATTTCTCTAGATATACTAAGTGGAGTCCTTAACCTACATCTGTATAACAATAACCAACATAGAGATAGAACATGGATGCCACAGAAAGAAAATAGAAGGAATAACCTAGTAGACATAAAGCAAATTTAAATTAACCCATGGAGTAGATGAGCAGCATAATGAATATTAAAAAAGATATGTACTCTCCAATCATTGCTCAAAGTAGGACAAACCCAATAGTTTGCATCAAAAGAAAAGAAAAGAATGATGTTGAACTAATTTCCAAACTAATGCTGACAATAAGTCAACTAAGAACTATTATTACAAGACTTTTTAAGATTAAAAATAGGAATATATAAGATCAGTAAAATTGCAATCTAGGAAGGTTGTAGTCTACCAAACTCAATCCCGTCCATACTAAAGGAAACAAAGGATATACAACACTTGAAATTTATAGAAAAATAAACAAAAATTCAGCAAATCCCGTACCATAGAAAACATTAATTTTTAAACATAAAGAAAGCTAACCTTAACTAATCTATTGATGCCTTTCACAAAGTGAGGGAGCTGATTATAACATAATTCACTAAGGAATTGGAGGTTAGAACCATGATTAACTAACGAGTTGGCACAACCATTGCCTTCTCTATGAATATGAGTCAACTTAACATGAAGGAAAACAAGAATTTATTTAATTCCCCTAATAAGATTTAAAAATTCAGGACTATAAATCATCTCATCACAATCTTGAAGGAAAGAAAGAAGATGTAACGAATCAACTTCAATCCAAATATTAAGAAGACCAAAGGAAAGATATAATTTTAAACCAAATACAATAACAGAGAGCCCATAAAAAATAATAGAACAAGTGGGAAGAGGATTAGCAAAAGAAACAATAAAATTACCATTAGAATCTCTAGTGATACCACCATAGCCACACTTCACCCCTTTAACCGACCCATCTCTATTAAGCTTGAAGATATTTTTTGTAAGTTTAATATATTAAATTAATCTAGGCTTCTCATGTATAACCGTATCATCAAGGAAAATACATAACTCCCTAGTAACATGAGAATAACCTTTAAAATTTTTAGAGCTTAAAAGATTAACATTAAACATGCTAAAAACTTTATGTTTAACATTTCTTATAATTAGTCCATGATTCATAGTAATATTGTTAAAAAGAATTATTCCTTCTGATCCAGAGGTGCCAAAGAATAAGGGAAGAAATGATGTTAATAATATGACCTCTTATATTAGTAAACCACAACTAAAGGATTTCCTTAATCAAAATATTACCAATAAAATAATTAAGTTTTAAAATATCCTCAAAATAAACCCACACTTTAGTAGCAATAGGCACAGAAATAAAAATATGATGCATATTCTCAAGATGATAACAACATTGGCACTTGCACACTAAAATGAATCCACGTTTAATTAAAATCTCATCTGTAGAATCAAAGTTATGTAAGACCATCTAAATAAAAATAACAATAGAAGTTGGAATGCTTTTGTTCCATAAGATAGTAAAATTTTTAGAAGAATCATGCTTAGTTCTAAAAGTATTCTAAGCCTTTTCAATACTTAAGATTTCATTGCTAGCCATATTGCACAATAAAAGATCATCTGCATCTTTATTAAGAGCAATTTAGAGAATCTAATTATGGATAGACATAGGATTAACTTGCAAAAGTTTTGGGATATCCCATCTATTACTGGTAATACTGATTAAGAATGGACATAGGAATAACTTGAAAAAGTTTCTGGATATCCCAGAAATTATTGGTAATAAAATAATTAAATTTGCTAGTAGAGGTAGATAACGAATGGAGCATAATGTCAATAGAAGTTTGTTTCAACCACTTGTCTTGCCAAAAAAAAAAAAAAACAAATTAGAACATCAAATACCCAAATAAATATAAGGTTTGACTTCTCATTTGATACTGCAAAGCCTTTTCTAGCCCCTAGAATAACCAATTTTATAAGTAACAATTGTAGGATGATTGCCCATAAAATATTTGGATGTCATAAACTTAGACCAAAGACTAGTTTTAGCATGGAAGTTATATTGAAGTTTATAGGAAAAAAAAACATGTGCTAAATCTACCATGTTCTTGCAACCCAAACCACATTCCTCCAAGTACCGCAATATTTATTCCAAGATGACCAGAGGATTTTAGAATATCCACTCTTGCTTCTCAAGAAAAACTTATTGATTAACTTTTCCAATCGATCACAAACTACAAAAGTAGGCTGAGTAGTTTGAAAAATATAAACTGTAAAGGAGAAAAGAAAACTTTAAACAAACACCAATCTACCACCAAAGCTAAGAAAATTAAATTCCCAGGAGCTCATTTTATTCTGCACAGCAATAATCAAATCATCAAAAAGAAATGATCTTTTATGACCTTTAAAAAGATGAACACCCTAATATTTAAGCAGAAGAAAAAAACTTTGACAAAACTAGTAATACCTTTAAGAGCAATGATGCAAGCACTAGAAAAAATCTTAGTTGTGATAAAACAACACTTATTTCTATTAAGGTTTAAACCACTCAATAGTTCAAAATTATTCAAAAAGTCATAAGCATATTAACCATATTAATAGAACCATTAGGAAAAAATAATAACATGGTCAGCAAAGCATAAATGGAGATAGGAAAACCTCCTGAAGTTCTAAAATATAGGTTAGGATAAGCCTCATTGAGAAGGAAATAATCTCTAGAATTATACTCACTCGCAATAATGAAAAGTGCAGGGGAGTGAGAATCACCTTGTCTGATACCATAAGAGGAATTAAAAAAAAATTGTTGTTTATACCATTAACAATAATAGAAAAATATGAACCCTAAATATTGTTTTGGGTTTAAACTTATACAATTAACATTAAAACCAGAAAGCTGCAAAACATTATAAAAAAAACTTTTAGTTAATGTTATTATAGGCTTTAGCAATATCTAATTTAAAAATCATGTTACCACCCCACACTTTGAGGTCAAGGTCTTGAATAATTTAATGAGAAAAAAGAATATTATCAGTAATGGCTCCACCTTTAACAAACCCCATTTGGTATGGAGAGATAATTTTAGAAGGCAAAGAAGGTAAATGATATAAAAATAATTTTAAATATCAACATACGAAAGAAAGAACATAGACAGATAGGATGAAAATCATCCCATTTATTAGTAGCAACTTTCTTGGGAATAAGCAAATTGGAAGTACTCGAGATAAAAATAGGCATAAAATTTCCATGAAAGAAATCTAAAACATTAGCATATATGTCATTACAAATAATATTCCAAGAGTTTTGAAACAGTTTATTATAAAAATCATCAG
The DNA here is from genome assembly GCA_019514585.1 of Dendrobium officinale. NCBI lineage: Eukaryota > Viridiplantae > Streptophyta > Magnoliopsida > Asparagales > Orchidaceae > Dendrobium > Dendrobium officinale. The sequence continues at coordinate 14,845,625 of CM033689.1, forward strand.
GGCTAGCCACATAATCACCATTCATAACAAAAACAATTTTTTACTTCCTCCATTGAAGTCAAACGGGTAGGAGTATTGTTATACTCCTCATTAATGATACTAGGTATAAGATCAAGTTTCTCAATCAGATAAGACTCAAATATTTTATTAAAAAGCTTGGAGAAATACTCAACAGTTAACATAACATGTTCCTCCTCAATAATGCTCCCATCATAAAGTTCAATTTGATGAGTAAAACTTTTAGCTTTATTCTTTTAACCAACGAATGAAAATATTTAATATTATTATCCCATTTAATAAGATGTTTAGAAGCTAATTTTTGTTTCCAAAAAATCTCCTCATGTTCTTTAGGCTTAAACAAAGAAATTTTAGTCTCTTTCAAGTTAGCTAAATTGACCCCTGAATGATCATTTTTACATATGAGCTCATAAGAAGTGAACTTTCTTTTTAGTAGAGATAATATTAGTAAAAAGGTTTTTGAAAACATTTATGTTCACCAACTAAGTTTATACTTAATCCTTTTGGGTTTCAACCATAGTCAAATCATGAAAACACTATCATTGTCAGGATGTAAATGATCCCCCAAATTCTCTTTGGCGGTCCATTGCTGCCAACCTCTGTGATTGCTGCCAATGTCCTGTTTACGGCTACTAAGAAGAATTCAATGCTGGTTAACTGGGATGCCTCTCTCCATTGTGAGTTTGATCTTTCATGGCGTCCCCCACCACCGGATTGGATTAAAATTAATGTTGATGCATCCTTGCTTGACTCAAATTTGGCTAGTTTTGGTGGTGTAGTACGTGACTCCATGGGTAAACCACTCCTAGCTTTCGGCAAACAGGAACTTCATTGGAACATTAATCAGCACGAATTAGATGCTGTTTTTTCCTTGAAGGATTTCATTTTTAATTGGATGTTTGATAGCAAATGATTAATAATTAAGGGAGATTACTACAATGTTATCAAGTTCCTTCAAGATTCCATGAAGAAATCTAAGACAGGCAACCAGATTTCCGAGAAGATATCTTTTCTATATGATTTCAATAAGGTGATTTTTTTTACATACCTCTAGAATTTGTAACAAGGTAGTTGATTTATGCACCTCCCTTGCCTTAGACAATAACTTTTGTTTTATTTCTTTTACCAATTAAGATATTCCTTCTTCCTTGTTTGACCTGTTGAAGAAGGAATATGTGATCTGCATTTGATTAGCCTGTATTATGCTGCTCTTTCTCCTTTAATGTATATGTGCACTAATAAAAAAAAAAATCAACCATATATTTTGAAATCTAAAAGTATGAAATGAGCCAGATTATATAGACTTGATACTAATAAAGAAAGGTGAATCATTAGAAAAAGATTTACTCAAGCTCGTAACAATGGTGTTATTACTAGAATTCATCTAGGAATCGTTAAAAATAATACATTCTAAACATTGCCACATATTACCAAGATTCCAAGTAAAGGGATTACCAGTGAAGCGAATATCAATAAGATTACAATCCATCAGAAGGGTTAGATATCGTATGTAAATCATCACCCACTAACCAAGAATAATTAATAAGATTGCTAAAAATAGAAAGTTGATTCCAAAGATAGTTTCTAACAATACTAGAAGAAGAACCAATAATGAGAGAAACATAAAAATTAAGCTCCATAAACTCAATTTTACAATGGTTTACTTGGGTACAATCACCAATAACATCAATGCTAATAGGGTTTTTCCAAAAAACCCAATTTTTGTTGGAAACATTAGGCAGACTATGATTAAAACCAATAATCTTAGTAGCCTCATCCAGTTTGGAAACATGAATAAGGGGTTCAATTAAAATAAGAAAATAAATATTATGAATGTAGCTTAAGTTATGAACTCTAATCCTAGAAGAAGAAGGGCAACCAATGCCCAAAACATTTCAAATAATCAGCTTCATCATTAATAAGCAATTTGTTTGAAGTTTTAGAATGCATGCTTCTAGGAGATTGTACATTGAGGTTTTTTATTTTTTATTTTTTGGTGAAAAAAAATTATGCTCTTCATTAATATTATCATTGTTAGCACAATCATTAATAAAAGCTTCACAATTAGTAGGAGTTGGAATCTTACAACATATACATTTACCTTTATCCTTTCTTTGCAAATCCTTTGAAATCTCTGAAGCATTCATATACTTAACCATTCCATTTTCATTATTCTGAATTCCATCATCTTTCCTCATGATATTAGCCACCTGCTCCATTTCCTCCTGCATAAAAATTACCCTTCTTCCATATTTACCATTTGAAATATTATCCTAATCGTTCACAAAGGGTTTAGCTACACAAATATCAACACATTTATCATTATTTCCCATCAATGACACACTAGCAATTAGAATGGAAGATCCAAGTCCTTGCTAACGCTATAACCAAAATTGAGTGATTTAAGGATATATTATTTTTCCATCCACATTAAAGAAATGATGTTAACAACTTACAAAAGTTCCACTAAGGATCATAAATTTGTTTGTACATCTTTTTTTACAATTTGATATATTTGTTGTGTTCTATCAAAAATAACTTTATGTTCAAATTAATTTTGTTAAAATTATATAGTACCCTAAGAAAGGATAAACAAATTTTTGCACGAATGAAAAATTTAAATATGATTATAAGAAAATGGTTAACATAATGGTTCTAGAAATTTAATATTTATTCAAACCACTAAATTACTCTGAACATAATTTTTTTTATCGAACTAAATCATTTAATATGTAGCATTACTATTTTTAGTATGTTATGTGTCACAAAAAACTTTGAAGATTTAAACATCAACTAAGAAAGAAGATAATTTACCTATTACTAAAACATTGATAAGGATACAATTAATGTAATATCTTTTAAGATATCAATCATAAACATGTAACATGGGATGATCACTCTTAAAGTCAACCAATTTTTAAGATCCTGCCTAATATACTATCTCGATCATAAAAGTGCCTCACTACATAGGCTCAAAAATTTTATCCAACTTCTTATAGGATAAGATAGGTTTATGGAAAAACAAAACTAGCTTACCTACTCAAAAGGTCGTAGGTTGAACCATATTATTGTAGGCTTGTGCCATATGAGATTTGTATGCTATCCCTACCAACTATTTTCTTCAAAACCTTCATGTTCCTCTAATTGAAGTTGGGAAATATGTTAAAAATTGATATAATTTTTAACTTTAATTCAAAGAGAAGGAAATTTTACCTCTAATGGGTAAATACTCTAAGACCTAAAGACAAAAGTGAAATTTTCATGCCATTAATGATTACCATCATTTAAATATACATTAAAATTTACATTCAAGTCTTTTTTAAGGACATAACCAATATGTTAACCCATAGGCAATGAATTGTTGAAAATATCTCTAATTAATTTTATGGCAACTAGTGAAAATATTAATCATAGCACTTCTAAAAGATGAACCATTATCAAATATATTTTGATGACGAACATCAAATAGATAGAAGATATGGTCTTAAAAGAAATTAAGGATATGTCGAACTTTGACTTCTGATAATGAGATGGCTTTAACCAATTTGGGGAATTAACCAGTCATCATGAGTGAAGTGATAACCTTTAAAAGAATCAGGGTAAATAGAGCATATAATATTCATGCATAAAAATTTGAATTAGCATGAGATAATTTTTTGATGTAAGATACTTGTCTGAAGATGAAAAAACTACATCATGTACTTAGTGTTGTGGATCTATCATTTATGATTTAGATGATATCAAACATTCCTTATTTCTCTACGATTGCCTTATGTGCTAATGTTTCAGGTCCACAAGATCAGACTGCAATTTGGAACCAGCTCAAGATATGGTAGACTAGGTCTGTGTCAGTTTGTAATCTTTTTTCTTTTTTGAGCCTGTTGTATTTGGTGTAGCTTCTGATGATTTGTTGTAACTTGAAAGATTTCCTGTTGTTCCCTATAAGATTTCTATTTTTGGTAATATCAGCCTGGACGATATTTATATCATCCTGAACGATATGTCCAAAATCAGAAATCCTAATTAGGGCATCCTCATTAAGGCAACCGTCATTGAGATCGGCCTGGACGATACACGTATCGGCCAGGACGATAATCTTAATTCAGAAAGAATCAACCGACATAATCAGTTTAGGAATTCTTTGTTTTAAGAAATCAGCCAGGACGATATTAATATAGTCTAGGCCTATCTAACTCAATTATGCCTAAATTAATCTGGTATCTTTGGAAATCATTAATGGTTGATTGATACGATCGCATTGTCTGGGACAATCTTATGATCAGCCAGGACGATGGCTAGGACAATTGACTTCGGCCGGCACCAAATCAGGGCAATGATCAGGACGATTAAAATCAATTTTAAACTAATCGGCCGGGATAATCGTGAGATCGGCCAGGACGATATAACCAATTTTCTTCTGATCGTCCCAAATCGTCTCAGGCCGTTGAGCTGAATTTGAACTAATCGGCCAGGATGATATGCCTATCGTCCTGGATGATAATGTCAGCAACTTGAATTAATGAGCTCGTTTAGAGAGCTTCTGTTTATGCATGGCATGACACTTTGGAATTGTCTTTGACAGCCATTGTAGCTTTGTTCTTATGGGTGAAACTTAAAGAGAGAGCTTGAAAGGGAGAGAGAAAAGGGTGGAGTTTGAGAGGGAGAAGATCCTGTGAGGGGGGGGGGGGAACTCAAGGGAGTGTGGAGGGGATTCCACATGGTTGCTCCGGCGAACTCGCACCTTAGTACCATCGGATTCAAGGCTTGTCTCGAGGTAAGTTCACCAAAGAAGAAGATCTTTTTGGTGTCAAAGGACCCCGGCGACTCCGCTGCACCGGGGAAGGTGGAAGTGATTTTGTAAGGGCTTCTCCACCTAGCTGTTGGGGCCAAAGGAGAGACACTTATTTTTAGTGTGAAATACTTGGAGGGTGCCTCCAAGGAGGGGATGTAGGTCAAGGTTTGACCAAACCACTATAAATCCACTGTGTTCTTTCTTTATTGCTTTTGTATTTAATTTCTGCATTTGGTTTTCTTTGTGGTGATTTTGGTTTGGGTTTTATCTTTGTTTTTAAAGTTATCCAATTCACCACTCTCTTGGTTTGCCTTGGGCCAGTTCATATGAGCTTAACATCCCTAACAAACTTTCAAGTGACTTCAGAGCACTTTCAAGTGGTATCAGAGCGGGATTCAAAAATTTTAAGTTTGAAAGCTTTTGAATTTTTGATCCATGGCTAATCTTAATGTTTGCGGAAGGTTATTCAATCACCAGACCCCCTTTATTTGAAAATATGTCTTTTTGATTTTTGGAAAAACTCGCATGTCTATTTTCTTGCAATCGATAGATTTTCATATGTGGCATATGATTTTAACTGGTTATTCATCACCGTCACGAATTGTTAATGGAGTTAAAATTGATATTCCTTTTAGTCAATGGAACAGGGTAGAACAACTCAATGCTCAATTGAATGCAAAGTCTTTAAATTGCTTTTTCTGTGCTTTAAATTCTAATGATTTTATGTTAGTATCCACGTGCAATACCGGTAAGGAAGTTTGGGATAAATTGCACACCATATATGAAGGCACTAGTGAAATCAAGCAATCCAAGTTGAATTTGTTAATGCATGATTTTGAATTATTTTCCATGAAACCTTTTGAAACGATTTTAGACATGTATACCAGGTTCATTCAAATTATAACATCATTGCATTCTTTAGGAAAAGATTTTTCAAATTTTGAAAAAGTTAACAAAATTCTTCGTTGTCTACTCGATAAGTTTGAGGCTAAAGTAGTTGCTATTTGTGAATCAAAAAATTTGAATGAGTATTCTATTGATAATTTGATTGTCTTACTCATTGCCGACGAGCAAAGTTTTGGTCAAAGACTTTTGGATGAAGGTGAAAATATTGTTCTAAAAGTTGGAGATACAGAAAAAGATTGCTTAGTTGATGATGAATGTAATAACTTGTCAAGCAAATCACAAAGCTCACCAAAGCATAAGTAAAAGTGGAAAAAAAAGGTAAAAGTGGTAAGGATGTCCAGATTTATTCTGACGTTATTTGCTTTCGATGCAGGAAGCCTGGACATACGAAAATCAGTGCCCTAATTTAAGAATTCTTCCTACAGAAGAAAAGGGCAAGGCGAAGCAAAATTTAAACTGGGTAAATAATCAAAGGCAAAAAATCTCATGGGCAGATCTGATCTATGAAGCATCAGACCAGGAGAGAGATAATGGTTAAAAGCCTTTCGTGCTTTTGTGTTGTTTTTTTGTTTTTCATTTTTATTTTATGTTTTTGTTTTGTTTATTCTTTGAATTTTTTTTTCGTGAAAGTTTTTCTCTGATCAACACACACATTCACTTTTCTAAAAATGAGAAATCTACTTCCTATTTTTTCTTGAAATCTTTGGTAAGTTGTGTTTGACTTCTCTAAAATAGTCAAAGGAAGGAAACTCATTTATTTTTAACTCTCAATCTCTGTTTTCTAAAATAGGATATCCTACTTTTGATTTAAAATCTTTTTCGTCTTTTAAATTAATTTTTTAAACAAATTTTTTTATCTCCCTACGTTTTATTTATCGCATAGGAATCTTTTGCAAGTTTTTGAATCTAACTCATAATTTTCTTAATCAAGCAATTTGCTTTGTTACTAAGATGGGTTTTCATTTGTTTTTAAGATTTAGGAAATGAAGCATATTAAAAAAATTGGCCAATGATGCCAAAAATAAAAGATGCGCAAAGATGCCAAATTGAAAATACAGAATACACAAAGTGTATCAAAAGATGCGCAATGTACGAACCAATTTTCAAGAGGCATAAAATGAGCCCACAAAGTTAATGCTTACCATTCTTGTACTTCTTAAAAAGCTTAAGAAAACCCTTGATTCTTTCGATACTTGAGTTTGAAAATCTCGATTCTTGATTAAAAAATTTGTGCATTGATCTTCTATTAGATATATTTTTTTTGGAATGAGTTTTTGAAAAAATATTGTTTCTTTCTCTAATTTATTCCTTGATTTAGATCTTAAATCAAAAAGTTTTTTTTTGCCTTTTTAAAGAACTTGAGTTTGGATTATGAATCTCTGAGTTTCTAACCTTTTCTGGGTTATGCGTTGTCAATCCAATTCTACTAAGTTTTTGATTAAAACCAAGAGGTAACTTTCTCATTTTAAGAATATTTATTTTTCACTAGATCAGGGAACATTTTTTTTTCTTTTTATTCCTTTTTTTTTGTGCCTCCTCTCTTTTTGATTATGTCAAAGGGGGAGAACGTATTGTTGAATTTTTGTACTGTTATCGTATTTGTATCTTGTTTTCAAAAAATTAAAAACAACAAAAATATATTTTCATCTCCCCTATTTTTTAAAAGTGTTATTCTAGTGAGGGGGAGATTAGGAGAAATTGTTCTTTTTGAAAATTCAAATTGAATTATTTGCCATCATCAAAAAGGGGGAGATTGTTGCGGATCTATGATTTATGATTTTGATAATAGCAAACATTCCTTATTTCTCTACGATTGCCTTATGTGCTAACATTTTAGGTCCACACGATCAGACTGCAATTTGGAACCAACTCAAGATTGGGTAGACTAGGTCTGTGTCAGTTTGTAATTTTTTTCCTTTCTTGAGTCTGTTGTATTTTTTGTGTGGCATCTGATGATTTGTAACTTGGAAGATTTCTTATTATTCCCTATAAGATTTCTATTTTTGGTAATATCAGCCTGGACGATATTTATATCATCCTAGATGATATGTCCAAAATCAGAAATCCTAATTAGGGCATCCTCATTAAGGCAGTCGTCATTGAGATCAGCCTGGAAGATACACGTATCGGCCAGGACGATAGTCTTAATTAAGAAATAATCAACCGCCATAATCAGTTTAGGAATTCTTTGTTTTAGGAAATTAGTCAGGACGATATTTATATATATTACAGGCTGATCTAACTCAATTATGCCTAAATTGATCTAGTATCTTTGGAAAGTATTAATGGTTGATTGATACGATCACATCATACGAGATGATCTTATGTTCGGCCAGGACGATGGCCTGGACGATTGACTTCGGCCAGCACCAAATTAGGGCGATGATCAGGACGATTAAAATTGGTTTTAAATTAATCGGCCGGGACGATCGTGAGATCGGCCAGGACGATATAACCAATTTTCTTTTGATCGTTCCAAATCATCCCAGGCCGTTGAGCTAAATTTTAACTAATCGGCCGGGACAATATGCCTATCGTCCTAGATGATAATGTTGGCAACTTGCATTAATGAGGTCATTTTGAGATCTTCTATTTAAGCTTGGCATGACACTTTGGAAGTGTCTTTGGCAGCCATTATAGCTTCGTTCTTATGGGGGAAACTTGAAGAGAGAGCTTGAAATGGAGAGAGGAAAGGGTGGAGTTTGAGAGGGAGAAGATCCTGCGAGGAGGGGGGGGACTCAAGGGAGTGTGGAGGAGATTCCACACGGTTGCTCCAGCGAACTCGCACCTTAGTACCATCGGATTCAAGGCATGTCTTGAGGTAAGTTCACCAAAGAAGAAGATCTCTTTGGTGTCAAAGGACCAGGCGACTCTGCTGCACCGGGGAAGGTGGAAGTGATTTTGTAAGGGCTTCTCGGCCTAGCTGTGGGGGCTAAAAAATAAACACTTGTTTTAGTGCAATACTTGGAGGGTGCCTCCAAGGAGTGGACGTAGGTCAAAGTTTGATCGAACCACTATAAATCCGGTGTGTTCTTTTCTTATTATCGCTTCCACATTTTATTTTTCTACCGCACTTTGTTTGTGGTGATTTTGGTTGGAGGTTTATCTTTGGTTTTAAAGTTTTTGAATTCATCTCTCTCTTTTAATTAGCTTTGTGCCAGTTCTATAGGGCCTAACATCCCTAACGAACTTTCACTTAGCACTAATGATAATGATGTGTAATTCTCATGTCATTTACAAGAATTGATGAACAATAATATCATAATATTTTAACCTTTAATTTCATTTTAAGATAATATTAGTGAGGAAAACATAAATCTAGCATAGACCTTGATTAAGATCTGTTGGGCCACTTGTATGCTAATACAAATTAACCATTTTTGGTCTAATAATGAGTGTTATAAACTGTTGATAAGAAATACATAAGAGAGAACTCCTTTCTTAATTTAGTCAGCGATAATTTTTTTTCTAAATGAGTTTTTTGGTACTTGCATGTAATCTATTAAGGGCTTTATATAATCAATTGCCTCATGTTGCGTTGCAAGAGAAATTAGAACCTTAGAAGGAAATTTCTTAAAATTGTACTCTAAATCTATATGATATAAGATCTGATAGCCTTAAACTTCTATGTGAATTTATTCTTCTTCCAAATAAGCTTGTTCCTTTGCAAGCTTCATTAGAGCATCAACCTTAGAATTTCATCCATACAGTTTTCCTAGGAGAAATTGAATAGAGATCTACATGAGGAGCTTCATCATGTTTTATTAATAAGGAAGAAGTTCGTGATTTTTTTTTTTTTTTTGAGAATTGCAATTGCATTTAAAAGAAATAAGAACTATTACAAAATATTCAACTAGGAAAATATCATATTCCTTTTTCAAAAGACTATAAGAAGAAGAAGGAATATCATAAAAAAGAAGTAGAATCAAAGCAAAAGCTATTGCCTAAAGCTAAAGTAGCACATAAATCAATTACTTTATTATAGTCTCTAGAGGTATGATGAAAAACTTACCTTGTCGAAGTCATTGAAAAATGACATCTTCTTTGAAACCAAGTTATTAGCTGCCTATAATGATTCCGTCATGGAATCTTGAAGGAATTTGGTCACATTGTAGTTTTCACCTTCAATTATTATGCCTTTACTATCAAACATCCAATCTTGTAAGAACTATTTCAAGGTAGAAATAGCCTCTAATTCAAGTTGAATAATGTCCCAATGTATCTTCTTTTTACTAAAAGCAAGAAGTAGTCTACCTTTAAAATCTCTGATTATACCTTCAATGCTTTCTATATTAGAGTCCAATAAAGAAGAATCCACGTTTATCTTTATCCAATCTAGAGGTGGGGGATGCGAACAAGTACCAAACTCCAAACAGAGAGAAGCACCCCAGTCAATTAACATTGGATATCGATTCATAGTAGTGGATAAAATGTTTGCAGCAACAACCGAAGTAAATAAAGTAGAATTATCATGTTTAATGTCATTCTGACATTTCCAAGAGAAAAAATGGATGTACAGTAGATCTTTATAGTATTCAAATAATATTTGAAAAGAGCTCTAAGTTGAGATAAATAGTTAGCCAAAGATTAGAAGATAGGAATATTAAATCCCCAAAGTATCAATTTGCAAATAATGTCAATGAGATTTTTGTAATGGACAGCAATATGCAAACAATCTTCAACTTCGTGCAACCTCTACCACAAAGATCACTATGCCAAATTCTACTATATTTTAAAAATTCATTAGTATGTAAAGCATACCATCTCATCCTCCACCAAAACATTTCAACTTTGGGTTTGAGTTTGAATTTCCTTAACCAATTGGAGAAGCCAAATTCTTCATCCTGATTGTTGTATTTGACAGATTTTATGTAGGCCAGTGCATAAATTGATTTTCACGAGAGTTGGAAAAGGGGTTCCACCTGATCAATATGTCTATCTTAAATAGCACAATGCTACAAGATAATATTTACAAGGAACTGGTTGAAAAAACTGATACAGTTCAGACAAGTTCCATTGACCATCCCGAAGAAGAAAATTCTGCAACATCGCACTATCTAAGCCAATAGAGTCAGCTAATTTAGGCCATTTATTAAAGAACTTTTCCAATAACCAAATATCATTCATAAAATTAATACTTTTACCATTTACAATTTTCCATTTAACAATTGGTTTTAAGTTAGAAGCCCCATCCAATAGAATAAACCAAGCAGCTGAATGTATTCTTTTGAACATGTCATTCCAAATGTTTGTACCCTATTTAGCAACAATACATCTATGCAATAGATATGAAGGAATTTGAGAGAATATCCAAGATAATCTAGCTCTTGGAGGATCAATTTTTTGAACAGCAGAATATAAGCAAATACTGCCCAGATTTTTAGGTTTACATAAATCTTCCCATGCAACATAATGAAGGCCACATCTACCATAGTCATTATGCCAAATGAAATTAATACAAAGTCTATCCAATTCATATAGAACACTTTTGGGAATCAGAGAGTGAGTTGATGTAAAAATAGGCAAAGATAGAAAAGAGGACTTAATAAGAACCATCCTTCCAGCCAAAGATAGAAATCTAGCACCCCAAGCATTAATCCTCTCCAATGCATGATCAGTAATGGATTGAAAGTAATTCTTTAACATTCTCCTTAAGACAATTTTTATACCTAAGTAATGCAGCTCATTTATTACTTTGAAACTAGATTTCTTCCCAATTTTCCTTCTCAAGCTTGGTCTCATAGATTTTCCAACGAGAACCTAAGATTTAGCATTGATAATAGTTTGTCATGTCCATCAATAATACTCTATGACTAAATTCATCATAGCTTGAACCATACAAGAAGATGCTATCACAAATAATAACAAATTATCTACATAAAGGAAATGAGTAATTTTAGGAGCACTTGGAGAAGTTTGGATGCTCAGCTGTTGTCCTCTTTTATTAATAGCATTCGATAAAAGTTGAGATCACATGATAAAAAGATATGGTGACATAGGACAACCTTGCCAAAATCCACTTTTAGCATCAATCCATCTAAAACTCTTAGCATTTAAAAGGATAGAAAAATGCACGTTAATCATACATTCCATGATAAGATTGGAAATCTTAGTTGGAAAATCAAACCATTGTAAAACAAGATCCAAGGTCTCCCAACTCATACTATCAAAAGTTTGTTCCATATCCAGCTTAGTTGCCATAAGTCCTTTTCTATTTCTGGAAATTCTAAATTTATTATAGATTTCATAAGCTAATAAGCAATGATCTGACATAGATTTTCCCGGAATAAAAGCAACTTCTTCTTCAAAAATGATTTTAGAGATACAACACTTCCATCTATTCAATCATTGTTGAAGCAACCTTGTAAATGGTTTGATAGGCTAATTAGATATTAGTGACTTAATTATGAATTATTTTGAATATCTAAATATCTTGATCTATTAGATTTCACTCAAGATTTTTAAATCTAAAAAATTAATTAAATTTTTATATTCAAATTCAATATTCATGCAACGATCTTATAACTAGTAAGAATAATGGATCAATCCTTTTTATGATTTGAGAATACTAACTTAACATTAGCCTTACCTTGAAGAATATCATGTGGTTCCATCACCATTTGAGAGGTTATAAGAACTTCAAAATATAACTCTAATGTATTGCTCTCTGACTCCTCTTAACTAATTATTGGTTAATAAAAAAATCATCATTCACGAGAGACTCAATAGGGGTTTGGTGTGCTACTATGAAATTTACAAAAAATTGGCCTTTCGTAGCACACAAGTGTATAAAAGTGATGTAAAATTAGAGAAGAATAATGGAACATCATCCTAGCTGTTAAGATAAAGTCAACCATCTCATTAGGTATTAAAGTGGATTAACTTTGTAAATGTAGTTTACCTTACAAGAAAACATGTAATACTTTAAATTTTTGGTGGCAAAAATTAGAGATAGATAATTTTTCACAAAAACTAAGTCATTGATTTCTATTAAGGATAAATGATGGCGACAATAATGGGAGCACATTCTCTTTACCTTCTTTATTAGTTTGGGTTAACAAGAAGTAATTAACTAGGATGGAAACCATTAAAATAAATGGTGTCATCATATAGTAATTTATATTAACTAATTCATTTTGAAATTTATCATCCCAGTGGAATTAGGCATCCTTTTTTATAAAAAGTAGTAAATAGGTGTCTATGACAAGATATATTTTAAAGAAATCTTCTTAGATGTGCCAACTTGCTTTTAAAAGACCTTAATTGAGTCAGATCCTTATCATATCCAAGCTGTCTTTTACTTTGGAAAGATTAATCCCTATTGTTAAATGTATCACAATTAAATTTAAAAAATTTCCCTAAGTTACTTTGAAGATTCCCTTTAGAGGGTTCATTTTAAAATTATAGTGCTGTAAACATTAAAAAATGATTATAAACTCATACAAAAGATATTGACTTTTGCATTTATTGTTCACCATTTCATTGATATAACATGCCACACTTATTGAAGATCTAAGTTATAACCCACAAATAGTTTGCACTCATGTTCATTAGTCAGAAAGGCCTAGCTTTGTAGCAAAAGATTCCTATAAAAGTCCTGAATGCAATGAAATTTTTATCTTAAGGGGCCATATTGACCTATTGGTATCCAAATGTATCATCCATGAAAATTTAAATCAAATGCTTTGAGGAAACATCTTGCATGAATTCTAGTTTTGGCATGGGAAACACATTTTTATGGAAGGCTTTATTCAATCCTTGAAATCAATGAATACACATATTTGATCATTGTTCTTTGTAGCTGGGATGATGTAAGCCATCCAAAAGATATGTTTTCTCCTCATAAATAAATCTTACATAGATTATCTTTTTAACTTTAACAATAACTTATAGTTTAATTTCTAGGAGCATGCATTGAAAAGCTTAATTTACAAAAATATGTTGGTTTGGATTTGAGTTTATGATTTTTTTTTTTTTAAGATAAGTTTGGCATTTTAACATATATTTATTCAAATACTTCCTAAAGATTTCAAAGTAATCTGACAAAGTAATTCTACATTCCCTCACTCGATAAAGACCTTATAAAACTTGTATGTGTATTTTATTCTATGCCAAAGTTATGTTCTTTTAACCCATTAATGGTTAATTTAATATCCTCTTTAAATTTGCGGGGTGCATCCTTAACATGAAGGTCATCAAAATCATTAGAGATTTTTTAGAAAGTTTTAAAGTTTCTTATTATTTTTTATAAATACATTTGTTATACTTCATATAATTAGTGATAACCAAGCAATATTCATCATCATCCTCTGGAGCAACAATACCAAAGCTAATTCTTGCTCTTGATTTTGGTTTAATATATTTGGTGTTCCATAGGTTTTCAAAACATATAGCTTCTACATTGGTCTAAGGAAAAAGAATTAACACTTATCCCATTAACATTTTAACACAATATGGATATAATTCACTAGGGAGTTCCACTATTTTGCTAATAGAAGGATCTTGAAGGTTTACATGATTTTTTAAAAGTTTTGCCAGCAGAGGTTAAGAATTTGGTTGGTTCGCAATATGTTCTTTGAATATGTGACTCCTTTAATTCCAATGCCTCAACAATATCTTGAGATTAGAGGATTAGATTTATGGCCTTCACATATTCTAAAAGCCTCTCTTAAATTGACTTTTTTATTTCACCAAAAATAATATTTGTGAAAAGCATTGTGATTGTTCTGAAGTCTCTTCTACTGTGAAAATCCCTTGTTTAATTTTTTTTAAGGGAAATTAAATGAAGAAGGCTAAAAATTTGAAAAGAATAGAAACACCATAGAAATGATGCTTTAAGAGGAGAAGCACCAACCCTTTATTTCAAAAAAATTCATAAGAAGAAAGACTCTTTTATGGAGGGAATGGTCAGCCAAAGTACCATGGACATAGTAATGCCACAATTCTAGAGATGGCATCATAGTGCCAACTCGCCATAATGCCATAATATAAAAAATAATGTCAAGTATAGTATGGAAATGATATGTTGATTCAGTTAGAGCATTGAAGTGGAAGAGTTCGTTAACCCTATGGAATTCCTTTTAGGAGCATCACAACATTATTTTTAGCATGCTTGTGGAATTTGTAGCAGTTATTATCGAAAAATATAAATAGTTTGGCTACTTTTTAGGAAGGGTTGGCCTTTTATTAAACTGTTACATAGCCTACGAAAAGTCTAGGGAGATTGAAGGAGAGAAAGGATTGGAAGTTAAACTTTTTTGGTAGAAGAGTTAATATCACATTGGAAAGAACTTTTTGGTGACATCTTCCCAAACTATTGAGGTACATAATTTTCTAAGGAAATGATAGCAGTTTTTTTTATTTACACTTTGATGGATGGCTAAAAATTTTCTTTTGGGTTTATCATATGTGAAAAATCATGTGTGCTTATGTTAAGATCTTACTTTAATGAACTATTTTAAATGTTATTCTTAATTCCCACACTTTATATTAAGTTTTTACATAGGCCTTGCATTTATTAAAAAATAAGTGTTATATATGACTAGGATAGAGGAATTAAACAAAAATTAGGTGAGTTAAAAGTGAAAATTTATCATGCTAATATTTATATATATATATATAAATAGGGAAACCCACGGTGGGGGGACCTATGCATTAATTCAAAAATAAATTGCACAGTCCTTAACAGGGGACCAACAAGCTCACTAATGCTTAGGAGAGCTACAAAAAACATTAAAAAAATACTAGGAGCTCGAGTTCTCTACTAAGCAAAATTACAAAGAAACCTAGGTACATTCAACGGTGCACAAGAACGAGCAGCCAAAAAAGAGGAGAGCAACCAAAAATAGTAATCTGCTCCAGCTTCCAATCCAAAAGATCATCAGAACGATCACTTGCACTCAGCATGTTCTGCAAAAGAAAGATAGTACGTAGGAAAGAGAGAACAAAAATAACAACAATTGCTAATAAGATGAGAGAAACAATAACTATACCAATAACCACCAATGGCTAAGAAAATAGGACACGGGGGAGACAACCTCATAATACCCCAAAACAAGTATAAAAGAAACGAAATAAGCTCCACAACACTAAACCACCTCCATATAAAAGAGGGGATAAGTAGCCAGAAAATATGCCACCCATCCAAAAACAGACAACCTGACAGCTCAAGCTAGAAAGAAGAAGATCCAAAACACCCAGAATAACCAAGCTCCAAAAGTACCACGCAAAGCCAACATCCAACTCAAAAGACCCTAGTATAACTAGCAATAAAGGTCAATGTTATAAGCAAGCAACAAGGCCCATGAAAATAGATGGGACACAGTAATAAGCTCCAAGTAACTAGCCAACAAGCTTGCACCATGAAACTAAATTGCTCAGGAAACTGATACCGAACCAGCACCAAAATGGCCCAAGCAAAAACAAAAAATAAGGCAGCTAACAGGAATCCAGATACAACCACAAACAAACACAAAATGCCTCAGCTAGACCCAAACAACAACAAAATGATATAAGAAATTGAGCAGCAGATAAGTCCACCTGAGAACCAAGAACCAACAGACAAGGTAATAAAAAATAGAGAAGCTGGCATATACCAAGCTAGACAACCAACAAGAAACCAACACAAGCAACACCATTAAAATTTAACATAAATTAATCAAATTTTATCAATCTTAATAGGCCTTTCAACCACTCCCCCACCTGGCATTCAAATTAGCATTTGCATTACATTCCTTTAGGATAACGGAAAAAAACGAGCAATTCATAAGAGTCTATAAATTCTTAATATCCTCATAATATAAAACATGGCAGAAGTACAAACCATATTATCCATAGAGTTAAAATATTATAAGAAATATTTGGATCCAACTTCAATAACAATATTAGTGAGA
Source organism: Dendrobium officinale (assembly GCA_019514585.1). Lineage (NCBI taxonomy): Eukaryota > Viridiplantae > Streptophyta > Magnoliopsida > Asparagales > Orchidaceae > Dendrobium > Dendrobium officinale. The sequence goes on from CM033689.1 coordinate 14,862,233, forward strand.
CCAAGGGAAAAGCAAAGTCTTAAGCTGTGGGAGCATAGCAAAAGTAGTGGCGCGTAACTAACATCACAATTAAGTAAGGGATCAAAAAAACCTAAAATAAAATTACCATGAGAATCTCTGATGACCCCACCACAACCCACATTAGAATCCTAGATAGCACCATCCACATTCAATTTATAGAAGTTAATAGGGGGCTTAGTCCAATAAATAAAACTTAGGTTCTTTTAGATGATTATCCACCTCCAACTTAAGACCTAAATCAGCCACAACAAAAAATTAATTTTTAAAAGTCCTTGACATAAAACAAGTTAACACACTAAAGAGCCACGACCTTGTCTTTCACATTATGGATAATTCTATGTTGGTTTATAACCACAACATTGAAACAAGAATTATTACTATCCATCCATAAATACCAAAACATATGGGAAGGAATAACATTTCTGATATGGCCTTTGGACTTAATAAACCAACAATTAAGAATGGCCTTTAATAGAAAATTTGGCATTAAAATAATTTAAATGAAAAATATAATCAAAATAAGACCAAGTTTTGATAGCTAAAGGACCAGAGAGAAAAACATGATGCATATTATCCATATGATAACTATATTTGGCACTTAAACGGTAAGATAAAGCCTCTTTTAATTAAATTATCATCCATAGGAATGAACTTATGTAAGATTCTCCAAACAAAAATAGCAAACGTGGTAGGAATACTTTTTATGCCAATTCATATAGAAAATCTTGAAAATCTTATGCTTGGATCTAAAGAAATGCCAAGCATCCTATAATCTACAGCAAACATCTTTAGTTAAAGCACATAACAGAACATCACTAGAATTAGTGTTGAGAGGAAGATTCAAAATTTGTTTTTTCCACGGGTTTTCTTGTCTCTGATCATGGCGGCGACTGGCCGTCCCCCATCGGACCCTCCGGATCTTTATCATTTGATCGACAATCATCTTCTAATTGATTGTCCTGTCTCTCCTTCTTCCACGATTTATTCTAATAGGCGGAATTCTGGTTCCATTGCTGAGCAAGATTCATTGATTCCTTCTCTTGATGTAAAGGGTAAGAAGGTGATTGATTTTCCAACCTCTTCCGATGATGTTCTTCAAGAAATCGGTCTAATTTCTAATGGGTTAAAATGTTGGTTCGTTGGATCAAGGAATTCTCTGTTCTTTGAATTCTCCTTCTATTAAAAAACATGAAGTAAATGAGGAAATCTTGATCAGAAAGATTTCGAATGAGGCATTAATTCCTGAAGAAATTCCTGGTTTAAGGGCATTGCTGTTTCATCTGATGAAATACCTGCAAAGGAGATTGATAAACCGAAAGAATCTTTTATTAATGCTTGTAAGAAACCCCACGTATCAAAATTAATTTTGATGCTAGCATCGTTGATCTGTCTTCTGATGGTAAGGCAATTAAGTTGAATTCTAAGAAAGAGCAGGCCAATGAAAAAATTCTAACTAATTCTTTAGGTCTGAAGGTTTTGGGGAAAAATATTCCTTTTTTGATATGCAGTTTAGAATTACGAAAGCAATGGGGTAGATTTGACAACTTTCATTTAACTTCATTGGGATTAAACTAGATTCTTTGTTTCGTTTCAAATCCTCTGCTGCTATGGAAGAAGTCCTTAGTGGTGGGCCTTGGTATATCGGGTGGCCATATCATCCGTCTCGATAAATGGTCTCCGTCTTTCTCTCCTTCATCTCTTAAAGGTCTTACCGCCCCGGTATGGATTAGATTCCCTCAACTGCCTTTGCATTGTTGGGATGAGATCAATATGGCTTTGATTGCATCCAGAATTGGCACACCTCTTTACTTTGATGGTAAACTCCTTTAATTGGAGTAAGAAGGAATATGTGAGAATCTGTGTACGCATAAATTTAGAATCAAAACTACCCACAAGTGTTTGGGTTGACGGTTTGTATGGCAGATTCTTTCAGAAAGTCAAGTACGAGAAGCTCACATAATTCTGCTATAGCTGTGCAAAAATTGGACATCTAAAAACCTCTTGTCCTGAATCTAGTTGATGTCCTGGTTACTCACAGCTCTGATTCATATGTAAATACCTCTCAAGAGGTTTCTCATCAACAGGAGGAATATGGGCCATGGATTCATGTCAAATTCAAAAATAGACCAAATCAATCTAGAAACCGCCAGGGACCTTGGAAAAAGAAGAAGCAATCATTGACAAAATTCCAGCTCCAAAGTTGCCAATCTTGAATTCAACTGAAGAAATTTTCAAAGTAGATTGCCCGCCAAAAAAACTTCAAAACTCTGATTCATTACCAGTTAATGACATCAATTTGTCGAATAGCTTCAATTGCTTTACAGGAACTTTCCAACACACCAGAGGAGGTTGATGCTGATATTGGAAAATCTTTTAATGAAAATGCCACGATTGAGATGAATGAAAGTGATAAAGATTTAGCCAATGCTAAATTAGGGGATGCTATTGAGACATTTGTTACTCCCTGTTGAAGAGCATTGTGAAGTCAAAGCTAGCAGTTCAGCTCCTGTATCCCAAGCTCAAGAAGATTCTTCAAAACATACTGGGAAACCTGATTTCTGATCACACTTTCCCAGAGATCCCTGTCTCAACTAAATCCAAAAATCAAGCCTCAATTGAAATTTCTGGGTCCGATTGAACCATGGTCAAGAAAAAAGGAAAGCTGAAGGTAAAGGCAAGAAAAAACGGCGGGGACTTTTCTCCTTTCTGTTCAATAAATCTCTTCTCTAATATTTTGGAATTTGTAGAGGGATCAAGAAAAAAGGAGTCATCCCTCTACTTAAAGGAAGTTGTTAAAGATAACTCTATTTTTTTTTATTGGTCTTGCTGAGACTAAACTGGCTTCGATTGCTAGAACAGATTGTAAATAGAATTATTGGTGCGGATTGGAATTTTTTTCACCACCCAGCGGATGGTATTGCTGGAGGTATTTTGATTTTGTGGAAAAGCTGCTTGGTTGATTTTACAGTCATTACTCATTCTCCTCAGCTTATTTTAGGTTCTTTGAAAAATCCTAACAAGGGCATTTGGAATGTGGCAATGGTATATGGACATAAAAATTATCAAGGCAGAAGGGAGCTTTGGAGCTGTTTGGAAGATTTTATGTCTGAAGATACTCCTACCTTAGTAGGTGGTGATTTTAATTGTCTTCTTTCTAAAGAAGATAAAAGAGGAGGTAAACGTTTCTATATGTCTAATGGAACTAAGGAGATGAAGTTCTTCATGGCCAAGCAATGATCTTCAGGATCTTGGTGTGATTGGTCCTAAATTTACTTGGTGTAATAATAAGCAAGGGGCTGCCAGGATTTGGGAATGCTTAGACCGTTGTTTGCTGAATTACTGTGCTCTTTCAGCTTGTCCCGTCTGCTTCCATTCGGCATCTTGCCAGGATCTCTTCAGATCAGTTGCCCCATTGCTTTTTTATATTGATAATTCGATGTGGGATTCAACCAAATTTTTCAGATTTGAAGACACATGGAAATCTATCCAGTCACTAAAAATATTGTTGCAAAGGCCTGGGGTAAGAATGATTATGGGGATGAAGCTAATATCCTTAATAGAAAGATTAAGAGATCCTTGAAAGCTCTCTTCTTCTGGAATAAGAACACCTGCAAAAACTTGAACAAATTAAAAGAAGAATTAAAAAGTGACATTCTTAGCTTGCAACAACAAGAAGAGGAGGAAGGTGGTCTAAGTTCAGACAATCTTGCTCTTTTGAGAAGTAAGGTGCGTGAGCTTAACGTCACTTTTCTTAGAATATCTACTTGGTGGAATCAAAGAGCCAAGACAACCTGGAATGAAGAGGGAGATTCTAATACTCGGCTTTTTCATGCCCATGCTACAGCCAAAAGAAATGGTAATCTAATCAGACAAATTAAAGATGACAATAACAAGTTGGTGGAAGATATTGAAGAAATTGAGAAAATCTTTTTAAAATACTTTGAAGACAAGTGGAAACTTCGGCATTGCAATTTTCTGGATTGGCCTTATGCTGAACCGAATCAGGTAATAAATGAGGATGATAGAACCTTTTTTGAGGTGGAATTCACTCAATCTGAGTTCTACACTGCAATTTTTCAGCAAGGATCTAATAAATCCCCTGGAAATCGATGGTTCTATAGCTTCTTTCTTTAAATTTTACTGGGAAATCATAAAAGAAGTTACTTGGAATGCTATAAACAAGTTTTTTACCACTGGCCGAATGAATGGTGCTTGGAAAGACACTTTGGTTGTTCTCATCCCCAAGATCACTTCACCTATCTTACCTTCTAATTTTCGTCCAATCAGTTTATGTCAAACTATATACAAAATGCCTCAACTATGATTGTTAACAGGTTGAAGTGCTGTATTTCCAAGATAATTTCTGAGGAGCAGGTTGCCTTCATTCCAGGTAGATCCATGTCAGATCATTATCTTCTTGCTCTTGAAACTTTTCAACAAGTTCAAAATTTCAAAAAATAAGAAAGGTCTTATGGCTGTTAAACTTGATATGGCTCAAGCTTTTGATAGCATGTGTTGGAAAACTTTGGCACATGTTCTTGATTGGTTCGGGTTCCCGGAGAAAATATTCATCATTCATCATGGAATGTGTAACTAATGTCAGATTTTCCATTCTTTTAAATGGTAAAGCCACTAGTTGGATTGATGCAAAAAGTGGTTTTAGACAAAGGTGCCCTTTGTCACCTTATCTTTTTATTATGTGCTCTCAACTTCTTTCAAGTATTATCAAACAAAGAGGTTCTCTTTTAGGCATTCAAATAACTCCAAAAGAGCCTAAAATTACTCATTTACTATATGCTGACGATGTGCTTTTGTTTGGCAATGCCTCCTCCTCCCATTTGAAAGCTATGATGAAGTTAATAAAAGTTTACTGCAGCTGGACTGGACAGAGCTTGAATCATTCCAAATCACAAATTTTTTTTGGAAAATTTGTCAGAGCTGATTTAAAATGGAAACTGGGCAACAAATTTGAATTTAAGGTGGTGAACGAACTTCAATATCTGGGAACCAAAATTGCACTCAGAACTTTAACCAAACAAGATTTCCAATTTGTGGTTGATCATGCACTTGACAAGCTTAATTCTTGGGGTGCTAAATTTCTTTCAATGGCTAGAAGAATTGTTTTAGCAAAGACTTCTTTATCATCACTTTCCAACCTTTATTTCTACTCATTCTTTAATCCCCAAGAGTATTCTTCTCAAACTTGATCGAATTTGCAGAGACTTTATATGGCATCACATTCAATGACATAAGAGTCTTCATTACATAGCTTGGGAGAATCTTTGTACTCCTAGAGCTTATGGTGGATTTGGTATATATTCAGCTGTAAAGAAAGTTGGACCTCTAAGCGCAAGACTTGCTTGGAGGCTTTTAATAATCCTTCCTCACTTTTATATAAGTGTATGTCAGCTAAATATGGCTCTGTCATTCATGGAAACAAACCAACCTATGGACATTCTGCTGCTCGGGCAATAATCCTTAATGGAATGCTCTCTCTCAATCCAATTGTCAAATGGAAGATCGTTAATGGGGCAAATATTAATGTCATGGAGGACATTTGGTTACTTGACAAATGTTTCAACAAATGGCCAATGCTAGCTGATTGTAATGGACTAGAAAATCAGATGCTGCAAAACTTTATCACTGAAGATGGAAACTGGAATCTGATTGAGCTTTCACAGTTTTTTAACACAGCAGCATGATTGAACTTATAACACACCATTGTGTTATAAATTAAGGCGAAGAAGACAACATGGAGTTGCTTTATCAACTTTCTGGTAAATCTATTTCTTCATTAGCTTATTTCTGAATGTATTAAATTTCAGAACTTCTTTGATGATGCTGGTTTTGCTAAGTGGTTGTGGAAACTGAAGCTAAAGCCTAAAGTTGAGCTTTTTTGGTGGAGACTTAGTAGGTTTGCCATCCCTACTAATGAATTCTTAAAATTTAGAAATCTTAGAAATTGTGATAAGTGCGCTCGTGGTTGCCCTAAAATAGAAAATGGATCTCATATTGTAGTCCACTGTAAATTTCTCATTAAAAATTTTTAACATGCTGAGATCTTGGGGGTTCTGTATTCCAATCTTTAGCTCTCTAGATGATTGCCTTCATTAGCTCCGTAACATTGCCAGCTCTAATGTGAATATTGTTAAGATCTATTGCACTGCAGTTTTTCATCTCCTGGAATTGTAGAAATGAAGTTAAGCATGGCAAAAAATAGTTTGCCTGTTTCGGTGGCAGCTGCTTCCATTCTGTTTTCTGCTACAAGTAACTATCCATTACTAGTCAACTGGGATGCTCTTCTCCACCGTGAGTTGGAAACTACATGGCATCCCCCACCTCTAGAATGGATCAATTTTTAATGTGGACGCATTCTTTACTAGACTCCAATCTTGCTAGTGTTGGAGGTGTTGCTCGGGATTATAAGGGCAGACTGTTAATTGCTTTTGGGAAAATAGAAAATACATTGGGACATCAAACCAACTAGAGCTTGAAGCTGTTCTTTCCTTAAAAGACTACATCAAAGGTTGGATGTTTGATTACAATAGGGCTAATAATTGAAGGTGATAACTACAATGTCATCAAGTTTTTACAAGATTCAATGACGAATTCCAAGAACAACTGGATTTCTGAGAAGATTTCTTTCCTCCACGACTTCAATAAGGTCATCTTTAATCATACCTCTAGGAATTGTAATAAAGTTGTAGATTTATGCGCTTCTATTGCTTTACAAAACAGTTTTTGTTTTGATTCCATTAGTTCCTCTGATTTTCCTTCTTTCTTATTTCTTTTATTGAAGGAGGAATTTGAGAACTGCACTTAGTCTGTAATAACTTTTTTCCCATTAATGCAATTTCTGCAATTATCAAAAAAAAAAAAAAAAAGAAAGAACACTAGAAAGCTTCTTATAATCCCAACAATTATTAGTGAAGAATAATTCACCATCAAAGTTCATTTGAAGAGGTACTAGTAATAGAATCAATAGATTGGCCCCCAAAAACCAATGATCCTACTAAAAGAAAATATTACCACCACAAAGGCACAAATAGATAAAGGGGGCATAATAACCCATTTAAGTACTTTTGAAAGTTTCTGCCACACTTTAGAATCAACCTTTGCTAAGCCACCATGGCGTCGAAATGTTTACTCCCACAATATTTGGCAACCATAAAGTAGACCAAAGGCTCATATTAGAATGAAAGTTGTACAACAACTTGACAGAGAAAGCATAAGCCAAATCATTCATAGTCTTAAACCCTAAGGCCCCTTCATCTAGGATACCAAAGCATTTGTCCCAAGAGGATCAATTAATTTTAGAAATCCTACTAGCCCCTTTCCCAAAAAACTTTATTGAAATTTCTGTCAATCTTATAAAAATCTTCCTAAGTAAGAAGCAAAGTTCGAAAAATATAAACAAGCAAAGAACAATGAATGCTTTTAATGAGAATTAATCTACCTCAAAAACTCAAAAAAAAAGAAAAAATTCCATGACAAAAGTTTATTCTGCGTTAGCAGTAATTAAATCATCAAAAAGAAAAGTCTTCTTTTATAATTAAAAAGAAGCACCCCAAGATACTTATAGGCAAAAATTCCATGACTAAAAACCAATTAAATTTTTAATAGCAACAATATGATCATTAGGGACTTTTCTTGGAAGAAATAAAGCAACACTTTTGTTTATTAAGAGAAAGATAACTAACCATTTCAAATTGCTGAAAAAATCTCATGAGTTTTGTTAATCTTTTTAATCGAAGCATTCACAAAAAATGATAAAGTCATCAGTAAAACATAAATGAGAGATAGAAAAAACTACCTAAAGTTCTAAAATAGAGGCTATGATAATTCTCAAAAAGATTGGCAAGCCATCTAGAAAGGTACTCAATAGTAATAATAAAGAGGGGAAGGAGAAATAGGATCACCCTGTCTCAACCCGTGGGAAGCTTTAAAAATACCATTACTCTATCCATTAACAATATTAGAAAATTAAGGGCCTTCAATGGAGGTTTTTAATAAGATTGATAAAAATTCAGTTCAAAGAAAAACAACTTCATAATATTGTAAAGAAAATTCCAGTCAATGTTATCATAATCCGTAGCAATATAAAGTTTTAAAATCATATTACTACCTCTAAGCTTAGCATCTAGATCTTGACAAAATTCTTTTGGCTAATAAAATATTATCAGCAATATCACGCCCTTTAATAAAACAGATTTCAAATGTTTAGATAATTTTAGGCAAAAAAAAAAAAGTTAAACGATTCATCAGTATTTTAGGAAAATAGTTTATAAAAAAAGGTGCACAAACTAATAGGTGTAAAATCATTCCAATTACTAACAGAGATATTCTTGGGGATAAGCAAAATAGAAGTAGAAACAAAGAACTTAGGAATAGAATTTCAAGCAAAAAAAATCAATAACAATAGAAAAAATATTATTGCTAATAATATGCCAAGATTTTTTTAAAAACTTAGTCATTAAAACATCCAGCTCGGCAACCGAATCACCATTCATATAAATAACAATCTCTTTATCCTCCTCAAAAAAGGAGATTTAGAAAGAAAAAATAGTATCCTCTTAAGAAATAAGGTTAGGAATGATAGAAGGATTATAAATAATAATCAAACTAAAAGCCTTATTAAGATGATTTTTGGAAATGTTGGATGGCTAAATTAGAAAATATCACACCAGCCTCAGTAACAGAGCCCATCAATACGATTAATTTTATGAATGCAATTAATAGCACATTTTCTCTTAACCAAAGCATGAAAAGATTTAATATTGTTATCACCTTCAACCAGATATTTAACTGTAGCTTTTTGTTTCCAAAAAATTTCCTCTTGAGCTTGTAATTTATAAGGAAATCTTTAGTTAATTTCAATAAGCTAAAATTAATATCAAAAGGCACCAATTGACAGTTAGTCTCATAAGCATTAAACTTTTCTTGAACATTTTAAAGTGTTAAAAAAAAATATTCTTAAAGACCTTATTATTCCACCATTTTAAAACTTGCTTAAGCCTTTTCAACTAAAAACTAAACCTAAAATCTCCTCATGCCAAAAATAAAGTTATCTAAAATGTAAAGGAGCATGCCAATTTTTTTGAACCACGTTCATAAATGAATCATGAAGAAAAAACCACTTATTTTGAAATGTAAATTGAGAAGAAATGTCCATAGATCTAGTCTTAAGTCTAATAAGCTAGGGAGAATGATCAGAGAGGGTCCTGCTGAGATGCTCAACAGTAGTAGACTCAAAAGAGTTAAACCCCAATCATTAAATAAAACCCGATCAAACCTTTTCCATAAATGCCCACGATTCCAAGTGAAATTATTACTAGAGAAACTAATATCAATTAAGGGTTAAAATCCATAATCATATTAATAAAATCCTCCATAGATTAATAGATAGGGAGAGAGCCCCCTATGCGCTCAGAAGGGTTAGAGATAGTATTAAAATCCCCTCCAACAATCCTAGGTAAGTTACAAATACTATGAAAGTTGATGATTTAATAACATAATATTTTTGTAGTATAATGAGAAGAAGTAGCATAAACAAATGAAGCACAACATTGAAAAATAGAACTTTTAGTATTACAATGCAAAACTTGATTAAAGTCCCCAAAAAGGATCAATAAGAACATTGTCCTTCTAGAACACCAAATTTTTATTGGCCACATTAGAAATTGCATAATTAAATCCCAAAAATTTAGTAGTGCAAAGTAACTTATCAGTGGAAATAAATGGCTCAAGAAAAATTTGAACATAAGCATTATAAATATGACATAAGTTTTTAATTCTAATTTAGAAGAAGGACACCAAATGCCCCTAACATTCAAAATAATAGCATTAAACATTAAAAATAGGAGACTAATGAGAAGTATGTGAACGAGTGGTTTTAAGAGGTTGTTAAAGTGAAGTTCTTGTGCTTCCAACCTCTTCTAATATGAAACCTTGGAAAAACTAGTGTCATTACCATCTCTAGCAAAACATTTAGCCATCATATCCATATCCTCTATGTCAGTAAAAGCTTCATTATGATTTTGATAATTCAAAGGAAACTTTTTGTCATTAATCATACCTACCTGCCCCCTATCGAGAGTATTTCACCTTCCTCATAGAAAACACTATCTTCCATAATTGTTTTATTGCTCAATTCATTACCACCGTTATCCTTCACCATACTATTTTGGTCAATCTCATGGACAATCAAAATAGATTAAAAGATCCTTATTAGGACAATTATTTTTTAATGATCTGTCCTCCATATGAGGGAATTTCTTGTTATAATTAGGAGGAGAATTATCAGAATATGAGACATTATTTAGAGTGGTAGAAATACTTTGTTTGTTCATATTTTGGACAAGTAATAGGTAAAGAAGAGATAGAGTTAAGATTAACTTCCTATACTTGAATCAATTCTCCATTTAGAGGGTTCAGATCAACATGAGCAGGATTGTGTTGTAAGTAATCATCAATGATATCTTGCACTTGAGAAACATTACCCTCATTTCCAATTGGATTAGGAATTTACCAAAATGAATCCAATCTCTTTGAAGCTCATCAGTAATCAACTGTTTTATAATGCTTTTTTTCCAAATTGCCTTAACCACCAAAGAAAATTGTAATCTATCAGAATTAAGCCTTAACACTAGGTTCATGAAGCCTCACAGCCAAATCATCCTCTATTAAAAAAACTGTTCCTTCCTTCGAAAGATCAAACTTTTATATGAGAATTCTTATTCCACAGATTTACACAAATTACAATTTTATACTTTCAAATTACTATTTTCACCTTGGTCATCAGCATCCACAGGTTTTAAACTTGAGTAATTCACAACATATAATGTAATCCTCCTTAATTTGAAAGCAATAAACAGCCTCAAAGTACATGATTAGGGCTACAACGTTGACAAACCTGTTAATTATAAACTTTCATACCAAATGAAGATGAAGCTTCATCAAAACCACGTCATTTTGAAAACATTATTTCCGTTCTCCGAATCCATTTTCACCTCCCCTCAATCTCCTTCTTTTTTTTATCACTAGTTTAGGCAAAATAGTGTTAACTATCTATGGTTTAGAATTTTTATAGACAAAAACAGTTCCTTGGTCGCTATTTTCCTGATTCTAACTGTTTCAGCCACACATCAACTTGCAAATCTAACCAAGCTCAAAAGTGTAGACTTGGATCTGTTCAATTGGTAATCTTTTTTCCTTCCTGAGTCTGTGATTTGGTGTACTATAAAACTCTTATTAAAATTCTCTTCCGCTCACCCTAGATATTCTTTCCTGTTTTGGTAATCGCCAGAACTTCATAAGATCACCTAAACATCTGTCCATCAATCAAATGCCTATTAGGGCATATATCCCACAATTAAAAGACAAAAAAAAAAAATAGAATCCCCCGTCAACAATCCTGACGTAATCTCATTTCAGAAAGAATCAACAACCATAATCATTTAGGAAATCTATTTTTAGGAAAGCCCATTCCGCCCAACGATATATTAAAATCGTCCGACATCCTAACTCAATCATGCCTAATTTGAATCTGGTATCTTGAAAAGCATTAATGGTTATTTGATACGATCCACAAACTCGGTGTGTGGGGGTGCAGGGGGGGGGGTGTTTGGGATTAAGTTATGTGAAATTTTTCTGATTATGATTAAATATGGTTTGAGGGTGTTAAATGCCCCCTACAAGGTTTGATCGGGCACCACGTTCGATCGCATTCATTAAATGGCCTAAAATAAATGCTGGTAGCGGGAAACTTTAATATTTTATCAATGAACCTGCAGCACAATCACTTCTCCAACCAGACGAGCGCCGAACTTTCTCCCATGAACTATCGCCAGACCACGGTACTTAAAATACACTATAGCC